>OY482672.1:93395765-93938856 GCA_960531455.1 Urophora cardui | reverse complement strand
AAAGTGCTAAAACAGTAGCCTCAGCAATCTTTGAAAGTTTTATTTTAGTATATGGCACAATGAAAACCATTAGAACCGATTTAGGTACAGAATATAAAAATGAAATTTTTTCAGAGTTAACACGTATTTTAAATATAGACCATAATTTCTCAACAGCGCACCACCATGAAACTGTTGGTACAATAGAAAGAAACCATAGGGTATTCAACGAATACATACGAGCATACATAGACGAAACTTTTTCTGACTGGTACACTTATTTGAAGTATTTTACCTTTTGGTATAATACAACGCCTAATACCGTTTTTGACAACAAATTTACTCCATTTGAGCTTATCTTTGGCAAAAAAGCCACCTTGCCAAATGAAGTAAATAAAACAGAAATAGATCCACTTTATAATGCGGATAATTACGCAAAAGAAGCAAAATTTCGCATGCAAAAATCGCATGTATTAGTTAAAGAACTTGTTCAAAAACATAAACTTGCCAATAAAGAGCAATATGACAAAAATGCCCGACCAATACTATTAAAAGAAAAGGACCTTGTATTAATTCAAAAAGAGCCAAGACTCAAACACGAAAAATATTTATGAAGGTCCTCACGTAGTAAAAACAGTAGACGGCGTAAACGTCACTGTTATTGATAAAACAAAAAATAAACTTAAAACGGTTCACAAGAACCGAGACCAAAAAGTAAACCAATAAAACCTAATTATTTGTAAATACGTAATTTAGATTCTTAGTAGCTAGCATAAACTATCCTATTGAAACTAACAAAATACATATACACTCCATATATAATTGGTTAAGAAATCTACAAATAAAAATAAGTCTAAAATAAACATAAGTTACAAAAAAAAAAAAAAAATTTTTTTCTTGAAGTTCAAAAATCAAAAATAAAGCAATACTTTAAGATAACAGTTAGCTTGTTAAAAACTAATACAAAAATTTTTATTTAATGAGAATAGATTAAAAAAAAAAAAAAAAAAAAAAAACTAAAATTTGTTAAGTTAAACGTAAATAATACTTAGTTCAAATAGCATGTAAACTCAAAGAAAAACATACTGGAAAATTAAAATTTGATAAGTAAATTGAAAAAATAAATAAATTTTATATTAAAATTGTAAAATTTTGTAAAATATTGCAAAATTGTTCCGAGCAAGCGAATCCTGTAAAAAGGGAGGAACACCCTAACCCAGATTGATTCGCTCGCTCAAAACAATTTGATTTTTTTTCCTTTCCCTCCTAGCTGTAATGCAAAAGACAGGTCTGGATAAATCTGATCAATTACCCAGACCTGCCTTTTTGCAAAGGGGGAAGGTGTAGTGCCGCGTGAATGGTCCCACTTGTGTTGATAAATGCAGCCCTGTGCTCATGTACTCAAAAGCTTTAACTTTGTAAGCAACGAGTACCATGAGCACAGGGATAGCGAGTACGACTCGGCAAGAAGCCGGGCCGCGATTATAATGTCAATTCTATTTCTATCGTTGGACCGGCCGCGGCATCTTGAAAGTAACGCGCTTACAAATAAAGTGTAAAATAAGTGTAACTAGAAATTTGAAATAAAAACTATTTGAAATAAAGACTAAAAAACTTAATTAAAAATAAAAATAACTAAAGTGAAGTTTTAACTAAAGACTACAAACTAAGAAACATTTATAACTGGTGAGTTTGTGCTGTTTTGGTGCTGGTGCACGGCTGCACCCAACGAACATTTTTACATTATAGTATGAAGGAATCTAATGTTTGGGAATTATTCTCGTTGGAAACAATGGGAAATGTAGGTATTTATACTTCTTTCGTTGAAAGCCATACATGTTGCGTTAAGAAGGGCCATGGAATAATCGCAAACTACTTCTGGAGGACAGGGAGCTCCATCTCTAAGAATTTCTCGGAGCCAATAGGTAACAAAATTGGCATCGTGCTTCTGGGAAAGAACAGAAAAGAGTGGTAAAATAGCAGTTTCTGTTGGAACGACGATCACATATAACAGAGTACAACGACTATCGCCGGATTTAACAACACCCCCGGTCGCATCTAATTCGATCTTTCTATACTTTTTAATTAAATTTTTGTACAAATGCATCTGCATTGACGACCAATACATGCAATAAAATTTGTCCTTTCCTATTTCTTTGATGTACCCGGAATATCTTTCTTCATAATTCATTTTATATAAAGAAGTAATGGCATCATAATTGGAATCAATACCTAATTCGAAATTGATTGCCTTTTCTCTAATTTTTCGAGCAGCATCATTGTTTGGTAAATATGGTGGTACTGAATCACCGAAAGAAATTTTATTTATTTCCCCGTTTCGCCATTGCCTAGGTTTTTTGTTAACCAGCTGCTCTCCTATAGCTCGACGAGTTTCACCTTTTACTGGACGTTTCATTATATGGGGGATGCCTCTTGTGTCATATGTCTTAATTTGAAGAGTTATTCCATCACCAGGAACTGGTTTTTCAAGACAGTGAGCGTCAAAAGTAGCTCCACATTCATTACAATTGGCATGTATCTTCAGAAAAGCTTCTACTTCTGTTGATTCGCGTACTCGACTATATTTTCGTTTTCAAAAAGAATTCTTTCGCCACGACATCAGTCCATCCACTCTTCAAAACATTACAATACATTTTTTGTCCATTTTTATACTCAGCTGTACTAGTACACAGAGTATTATAGTTTTAATCACATAACGGTGGATTGTAACAGAGTGAAATAATCGAGATAGATATAGACTTATATATATCAAAATGATCAGGGTGAAAAGAGAAATCGATTGAGCCATGTCCGTCCGTCCGTCTGTCCGTCCGTCTGTCCGTCCGTCTGTAAACACTCTAACTCGCGCAAAAATAGAGATATTTTGATGAAATTTGAAATGCAAGTTGGTATCGAGACTGGGACGGTTGGTATTGAAAATGGGCGAAATCGGACCACGACCACGCCTACTTTTCCTATATAGAAAATATCGGAAATTTGGTATCTCAGTCACTAATATAGCTGGAGCGATGAAATTTTACCCACGTGTTGATCTCAGGCCCCTAGGAAGAAATTTGATGACATTTTGGAAAATGGGCGGTGCCACGCCCACTTATTAAGGGTCAAACCTTGAAAGTTTTATATGTCATAACTCAGAAATCATTGAAGATATATCGACAAAATTTGGTACGCGTGATTTACTTACGTAGGCAAACGTTTGGACGGAAAATAGTTAAAATCGGTTGACGGCCACGCCCACTTTTATATATTTGTATTATAAAGTGCCTAATAAAAACATTTTAAGCCATATCTCTGTCAAATATAAAGATCTATCATTGAAATTTTGTCACATGAGTCCAACTATGGACATAAAACAAAAAACACAAAAATTTTGGAAAATGGGCGGTGCCACGCCCACTTATTAAGGGGCAAACATTGAAAGTTTTATGAGTCATAAATCAGAAACCGTTGAAGATATATCGATGAAATTTGGTACGCGTGATATAATTACTTAGTCAAATATTTGGACGAAAAATTTCCGAAATCGGTTGAGGGCCACGCCCACTTTTATATATGGGTCTTATAAAGTGACCTAATAAAAACATTTTAAGCGATATCTCTGTCAAATATAAAGATATATCATTGAAATTTTATGGCAGGAGTCCAACTGCGGACATAAAACGAACAGCACAAAAATTTTGGAAAATGGGTGTGGCACCGCCTCTTTTTATAAACAGGAATATACGAGATTTCTGAGCCCATAACTCGACAAATGATTTATATATAATGACTAAACTTGGTGTGTACACTTTTATTACTTGTGGTAATACATGTTGAAAATTTTAGCGAAATCGGTTGACGACCACGCCCACTTTTATATATGGGAACTATAAAGTGACCTTATAAAAACATTTTAAGCGATATCTTTGTCAAATGTAAAGATAATTCATTGAAATTTAGTGGTATGATTTCTACAATAGACCGGAAACAACAAATAGAAAAATTTTGGAAAATGGGCGTGGCACCGCCTCTTTTTACACAAAGGGATATACGAGATTTCTTAGCCTATAACTCGACAAATAATTGAGATATTATGACGAAACTTGGTTTATACACTTTTATAACATGTGTTAATAGCCACGCAAAAATTTATTGAAATCGGTTTATGACCACGCCTACTTTTTAAGAAAGATATATCTGGAACACTCTTTGGGAATTTGTAACGTAACATCTTTATAACTAGAAGTCATAAAGGAATGAAATTTTGCACAAAGAATAATATTCATATGCTTAGTTGGATGACTGATAAAAATTTAGAAAATGGGCGTGGCTACGCCCATTTTATGCAGCACTCGCTTTATATTAAGTGCACCGTGTTTCCATCAAACGCAAACAAACAATGAAAGCATACAGCTGAGTATCTAATGTTCGATTCCACTCGAACTTAGGCTTCCTTACTTGTTCTTTTTATATTCCCTTCGAACTGGGGATATCTTTTTCCAATCATCTTCTGTAAGCAATAATTTAGAAAATAGGGGAGGGCATTTGAATTCTTCGCATTTTGAACCACTAGTTGGGCAATGCTCTGAATCGTAAGATGTATCAATTGTTGAATCTTTAGAAATTTCTGTGATTGGAATTCCGAAAAAATTTTTCAGATCTATAAGCAATTTGAAACGATTAGCCCTCACATATAAATGGAGTGTTTCAGGCGAAAGCTTCCTCTCGAAATGTTCACACACCTCCTTCCATACACTGTCAGAGCGTTTTTTTTTTTAGACATTTGTCTTCGTCAAATATTGCGTGTAATTTTAGCGCTGCGAGCAAATGCTCTGGTTTGATAGAAGCTTCTCGCGGCATGCTAAAAACTTAAGAGTGTTACAGAAGCAAACAAGTTAACGGTTTAAAAACCGGATTGAATTTTTGATAAAAACCTGAAATAAAATTAAATTTATAACAAAAATTATGATTGTCAACTATGTACACTAGGGTGGGGCGATTTGTATGGAGGGAAATTAATCGATACAGCGCAATCGAAATTCGGATTCCTCTCATCTTTCTGAGTAGAAAACGCCTCTACGACATTTTTCTAAAACTATTTTTGATGTTCCGGAATTTGGTTTTTATTAACCAAGACGAATTTTTGAAAATAAAAATTGGGCAAAAATCGACAAAAAAAATATCCAGGCCAATATGCACATCGAATTGAAGCAGAATTTTATGCTGAATCCAGATATGAAATCGAAACTAAAATCGGATAATCCGTTTTCGAGATATAGCGTGATTTCCGGTTATGGAGGCTGAATGCCCAAAATCGCATATTTTCGCGATTATCTCTTGTTGTGTACAATACATCTTAATTTTTTTTGCAAACTTTTTGCAGATAAGTCAATACAATATATGAACAGTACTTTAAAATATTAATTTATCTTCCGGTATAGGAAAACTAGAATGCACTCTTTTTTCCTTGGCCCAAAAGCGCGGTATGGGTTCTCTATGTTATAGTCATCCGATACCGATGATTTTCGCCGACAGCGCTTTGTGTACAATAAATGCTCTAAATACAAAATTTCAGAATTTTAGCTGCAAAAATTAAGAAGTTATAACCCAAAACGTAGACGTATGCTGTTTGGGACTTGTTTTTTTACTTAAGTCAACTCTAAAAAAAACTCAAGGTTACTCATACGCCATAGCGTACTATTGGAAGTAAAAAACAAATTTCAGAAGCATAAGTCTACGTTTTAGGGAATAACCTTCAATTTTTGCAACTAAAATTCTGAAATTTTGTATTTAGAGCATTTATTTTACACAAAGCGCTGTCGGCGAAAATCATCGGTATCGGATGACTATAACATAGAGAACCCATACCGCGCTTTTGGGCCAAGGAAAAAAGAGTGCATTCTAGTTTTCCTATACCGGAAGATAAATTAATATTTTAAAGTACTGTTCATATATTGTATTGACTTATCTGTAAAAAGTTTGCAAAAAAAATTAAGATGTATTGTACACAACCAAGGATGGGCATTTTTGCACTACCACTCAAAGTGCATTACCATTCAATAGTGAATGGTAATGCAAATGTGGTTTGCACTACCATTCAGTAGTGAATGGTAATGCAAAGGTGGCTTGCACTACCATTCAGTAGTGAATGGTAATGCAAATGTGGCTTGCACTACCATTCAGTAGTGAATGGTAATGCAAATGTGGTTTGCACTACCATTCAGTAGTGAATGGTAATGCAAATGTGGCTTGCACTACCATTCAGTAGTGAATGGTAATGCAAATGTGGTTTGCACTACCATTCAGTAGTGAATGGTAATGAAAATGTGGTTTGCACTACCATTCATTGCATTCCCACTACGAGTACGATTTGTGAAAACCTATGATCGTAGTTTAGGTATTAAGTGGCCAATCTATTTAATAACGGGAAGGAAGTTTATGGGATATTCTACACATGGAATAAGGCTTAGAAAACTGATTGGAAACCAACGCGGCATTGCAATATGTCCTGTGAATATCAATAGGTTTTAAGGTTGTTAATAAATTTCTTTTAAACACGTAGGTAAAAAAAATACTTATACTTATACAGTGTCTCACAGAGGTATTTTGCATATGGCATTTGTTGAGAAAATATGGAAAATTCGCCTATTTTTTCGAATTCATTTGAAAATTTTTGACATGATCTGATAGCTGAAGCTTCATATACACAAAAACATTAATTAAAAAACATAAACACATTTCATCTTTAATATAAAATTATCAATTTTCTAAGCTAATTCCATGTGTAGAATATCTCACAAAATTCCTTTCCGTTATTAAATAGATTGGCTACTTCATGCCTAAACTACGATCATAGGTTTACACAAATCATACTTGTAGTGGGAATGCAATGAATGGTAGTGCAAACCACATTTGCATTCGCATTCACTACTGAATGGTAGTGCAAACCACATTTGCATTACCATTCACTACTGAATGGTAGTGCAAACCACATTTGCATTACCATTCACTACTGAATGGTAGTGCAAGCCACATTTGCATTACCATTCACTACTGAATGGTAGTGCAAACCACATTTGCATTCGCATTCACTACTGAATGGTAGTGCAAACCACATTTGCATTCGCATTCACTACTGAATGGTAGTGCAAACCACATTTGCATTCCATTCACTACTGAATGGTAATGCAAATCAAATTTTCACTACCACTCATCAGTGATTGGAGAATGCAAGGCTGAATGCAATCAAACTTCAATGCACTGTGCCCAACCCTGTACACAACAAGAGATAATCGCGAAAATATGCGATTTTGGGCATTCAGCCTCCATAACCGGAAATCACGCTATATCTCGAAAACGGATCATCCGATTTTAGTTTCAATTTCATATCTGGATTCAGCATAAAATTCTGCTTCAAATCGATGTGCATATTGGCCTGGATATTTTTTTGTCGATTTTTGCCAAATTTTTATTTTCAAAAATTCGTCTTGGTTCATAAAAACCAAATTCCGGAACATCAAAATTAATTTTAGACAAATGTCGTGGAACTGTTTTCTACTCAGAAAAATGAGAGGAATCCAAATTTCGATCGCGCGATATAGGTTAGTAAATCGCCCCACCCTAATGTACACATGTAAAAAAATATATATGTACTTTTTTGGAAATGGACCAACTACATATCGTTGGCTTCGTGAGCAAATGCACTAAGTCCATTTATTGCAACTTTTCAGGAGAGGCAAAAAACCTCCTAACTTTTTTTGGTGTTACTATTTTAAAAAGATGGCCGTGCTAAATACCAGTTATCAGCACATTTTAAAATAAAGCTTCTACAAAGTTATGAGCTTCTTTAGGATTTTCTATGATTTTCTTTTTTTTTTAGGTGGACTTGGCACATTTTCTCACAAATTATTATATTCCCCTGTACATAGTAAAATTTAAATATTTTGATGAAATTTGGTACAGATGTTCCTATCTAGACAGAGACGGTTGGTATTGAAAACGGGCGAAATTGGATTATGACCACGTCCACTTTCCCTATATATGTAGTACAAGACACTTCAACCCTATCTACTTAAAGCAGTGTAAATTAAACTTTGAATTAAATGAACCTTTCCGGGGTTTATGTAAGAGCTTTAATTCCTATTCCAGCTTTTTAGATATTTCGGACTCAATTTTCATTATAAGGGAAAAAATACTGTCTTATCTTAACACATAGTAGCGATTATTCTGTTATAATTCTCAAGACTAACTCCAAATGTACTATACTCAGCTGATGATTTTATTTCTCTGTAGCTGAGCAGTTTAAGATCTCGACGCTTAACAAACTCCTGCCACTCAACACCTCGGCATTTTATGTAAATAAAAAATATCCGTACGTCATGCGGGTGCGCCTCTCGTGCGGTCGGGCGGGATTGGTGGGCGTGGGTTATTATTATTATTATTATTATTATATGGGAGGTACCACGCCCCCTTTTCTGACAACCCAACTTTTCTGAGTGAGATGGGTTTTGATATCACCTACCTCTATACCAATTTTCAGCTCCCTACCTTGAACTGTTTTAGAGATAATCAGCTTTAAAAATTAAGGTTGTTTGGGAGGTGCCACGCCCCCTTTTCTGACAACCCCCACTTTTCTGAGTGAGAAGGGTTTTAATATCACCTACCTCTATACCAACTTTCAGCTCCTTACCTTGAACTGTTTTAGAGATAATCAGCTTTAAAAATTAAGGTTGTATGGGAGGTGCCACGCACCTTAACATTTTTTAATTTTTTCTTCGACTAAACCTTCGCGGGGTAACAACAAACAAAACCCCCTAAGGAAGTATTTGATTTGGTTCAGCCGTTTTCAAGTTTTAGCGTTACAATTAAATACCAAATCATTTTTATATATATAGATATATCGTAAAAGCATAAAGTGATAATAGATATCGGAATCGGACATAGTTGACACGGAAATACTTCGGTAAATCTTGTTGGAATCTTATGGATACAACATGGGTGAATCAAAATTTTATAAAATTTATTTATTTTCACAAATCATGCTCTATTCGCACTTTTGCATGCACACAGCATGCATACTTCGCGTATCAATACATTTGATTTCAACTGGGAACATTTTAAAAAATGAAAAACTGTTCGACAGTACTTTGGTGTAAAACATTTATTGAGTAATTAATAATTGCTTCTCAATCTAATTTTAAACATCTATATATCAAATTAAAGGCCTTTTTTTGGGCTTTCTTCTGCATTTATCTTAACAAGTGGTTAATGACATAATTTTTAGAAAAAAAACACATTTTATTAAAAAAATAATTTTTTTGCGAAAATTAAAGTCTTTAATTTGCCTTTCCAACATCGTATTAATTTTAAGAATCGGTCAGATACTTTACTAAATATTTCGAAAATATCACTTTTACCCCGCTAGCACCTCTAATATTAACGAGCCCAAAAAAATCTATCTAAACGGTCGGTATTCTGCACTTATGCCCAAATTTCACAGATTTGAAACACTTTTAATGCAAAAAAATACATGTATATACAAACATACATATGTGTTTTTTTTTATGAATTTCACATTCAACTTACCACAATTTCGTGGGAATATCGCTTCCAAATTGCCTTTTGAAAAGGGAATAAAATCACTAAAAGTACGTTTCATTTATTAAAAATATTTATATATTTAAGCTTTAACTATTTATTAATTAAAAACCGCACTTGAAAAAAATATTTAGATAAAATAAAACTTCACTTGAATAGGTGATCTTACTCACTCAAAAACTTAAGAACGAATGACTTCAATCAACGCAGATGAAGTTTGATTTAGTAAAAATCGAAACTTCATTTCTTTCATAAAAATATTGGATTTGGACAGCGGCAGAATTCAAAGAAAAAGCAACGGATTTGCTTTTAGTCATACATACATACATATGTACATATGTATATGTGTATAATACTTCTATATTGCTACCCTGTAGGGCAGGGTTGCGCAACACTCTCGTATTGAAAGTGCAAAACACAATACATCTACAAATTTTTTAAATGCACTGAGAAAGTTTTTGCTCATTTAAAATTTCTATATGTACATAAATTCCATTAAAATTTTATTGTAGAATTTATTTTCAAATGGTAGCCCGTATCAAAATTTTTTGAATACTAATTTTTTTCAGTGCTGTAATTTTTTTTTTTGCACATTTGTTAGTGTAAATTTCGATTTCTTACGGCAGTTCTCGAGCTTCCTATACAAAGTGCGATTGCTCTGCACATACATATGAATCATAGGCACTTACATAGAAATTTTTTTTATATCTGAGTGCTTATGGGAGTGCAAAGAAAATTTAATTTTTATATTTGAAGTGAAAATATGTATCTGTTCCTATGATTCAGATCAAAACAAAAACAATTGTACTTTGAGTGCCTATGAGCTGGACACTCCTGCTGTAGGGACATCAATAACTAGGGTAAATTTTTGGCTCAGAACTAGTGAAAACACGCGTTGACCCCTGTGCCATCGCGGCACTTGCTTTAAGTGTTTCAAATGATACACTTAAGTGGCAGTGGTTAAATTCGCCAGTTGCTAACATACAAAAGAGATTTACCTCGCAATAGAAGTGCCGAAAAATGCACTTGCTACGCATCATTTATGAGCTAGAGATTTTCCCCACAGGGTATTATTGTGTTTGAATTCGGACAATCATAAATTAGCATGCGTAAGTTTTGTTTGTGGTAGCATATGTGAATATATGTCACAAACACATTTGTAAAATTGTAGTAGCGTTATAGAAAACAAGTAAGGAAGCCTAAGTTGGAGTGGAATCGAACATTAGATACTCAGCTGTATGCTTTCATTGTTTGTTTGCGTTTGATGGAAACACGGTACACTTAATATAAAGCGAGTGCTGCATAAAATGGGCGTAGCCACGCCCATTTTCTAAATTTTTATCAGTCATCCAACTAAGCATATGAATATCATTCTTTGTGCAAAATTTCATTCCTTTATGACTTCTAGTTATAAAGATGTCACGTTACAAATTCCCAAAGAGTGTTCCAGATATATCTTTCTTAAAAAGTAGGCGTGGTCATAAACCGATTTCAATAAATTTTTGCATGGCTATTAACACATGTTATAAAAGTGTATAAACCAAGTTTCGTCATAATATCTCAATTATTTGTCGAGTTATAGGCTAAGAAATCTCGTATATCCCTTTGTGTAAAAAGAGGCGGTGCCACGCACATTTTGCAAAATTTTTCTATTTGTTGTTTCCGGTCTATTGTAGAAATCATACCACAAAATTTCAAATTAACGGTTTAAAAACCGGATTGAATTTTTGATAAAAACCTGAAATTAAATTAAATTTATAACAAAAATTATGATTGTCAACTATGTACACTAGGGTGGGGCGATTTGTATGGAGGGAAATTAATCGATACAGCGCAATCGAAATTCGGATTCCTCTCATCTTTCTGAGTAGAAAACGCCTCTACGACATTTTTCTAAAACTATTTTTGATGTTCCGGAATTTGGTTTTTATTAACCAAGACGAATTTTTGAAAATAAAAATTGGGCAAAAATCGACAAAAAAATATCCAGGCCAATATGCACATCGAATTGAAGCAGAATTTTATGCTGAATCCAGATATGAAATCGAAACTAAAATCGGATGATCCGTTTTCGAGATATAGCGTGATTTCCGGTTATGGAGGCTGAATGCCCAAAATCGCATATTTTCGCGATTATCTCTTGTTGTGTACAATACATCCTAATTTTTTTTGCAAACTTTTTACAGATAAATCAATACAATATATGAACAGTACTTTAAAATATTAATTTATCTTCCGGTATAGGAAAACTAGAATGCACTCTTTTTTCCTTGGCCCAAAAGCGCGGTATGGGTTCTCTATGTTATAGTCATCCGATACCGATGATTTTCGCCGACAGCGCTTTGTGTACAATAAATGCTCTAAATACAAAATTTCAGAATTTTAGCTGCAAAAATTAAGAAGTTATAACCCAAAACGTAGACGTATGCTGTTTGGGACTTGTTTTTTTACTTCAGTCAACTCTAAAAAAAACTCAACGTTACTCATACGTCATAGCGTACTATTGGAAGCAAAAAACAAATTTCAGAAGTATAAGTCTACGTTTTAGGGAATAACCTTCAATTTTTGCAACTAAAATTCTGAAATTTTGTATTTAGAGCATTTATTTTACACAAAGCGCTGTCGGCGAAAATCATCGGTATCGGATGACTATAATATAGAGAACCCATACCGCGCTTTTGGGCCAAGGAAAAAAGAGTGCATTCTAGTTTTCCTATACCGGAAGATAAATTAATATTTTAAAGTACTGTTCATATATTGTATTGACTTATCTGTAAAAAGTTTGCAAAAAAAATTAAGATGTATTGTACACAACCAAGGATGGGCATTTTTGCACTACCACTCAAAGTGCATTACCATTCAATAGTGAATGGTAATGCAAATGTGGTTTGCACTACCATTCAGTAGTGAATGGTAATGCAAAGGTGGCTTGCACTACCATTCAGTAGTGAATGGTATTGCAAATGTGGCTTGCACTACCATTCAGTAGTGAATGGTAATGCAAATGTGGTTTGTACTACCATTCAGTAGTGAATGGTAATGCAAATGTGGCTTGCACTACCATTCAGTAGTGAATGGTAATGCAAATGTGGTTTGCACTACCATTCAGTAGTGAATGGTAATGAAAATGTGGTTTGCACTACCATTCATTGCATTCCCACTACAAGTACGATTTGTGAAAACCTATGATCGTAGTTTAGGTATTAAGTGGCCAATCTATTTAATAACGGGAAGGAAGTTTATGGGATATTCTACACATGGAATAAGGCTTAGAAAACTGATTGGAAACCAACGCGGCATTGCAATATGTCCTGTGAATATCAATAGGTTTTAAGGTTGTTAATAAATTTCTTTTAAACACGTAGGTAAAAAAAATACTTATACTTATACAGTGTCTCACAGAGGTATTTTGCATATGGCATTTGTTGAGAAAATATGGAAAATTCGCCTATTTTTTCGAATTCATTTGAAAATTTTTGACATGATCTGATAGCTGAAGCTTCATATACACAAAAACATTAATTAAAAAACATAAACACATTTCATCTTTAATATAAAATTATCAATTTTCTAAGCTAATTCCATGTGTAGAATATCTCACAAAATTCCTTTCCGTTATTAAACAGATTGGCTACTTCATGCCTAAACTACGATCATAGGTTTTCACAAATCATACTTGTAGTGGGAATGCAATGAATGGTAGTGCAAACCACATTTGCATTCGCATTCACTACTGAATGGTAGTGCAAACCACATTTGCATTACCATTCACTACTGAATGGTAGTGCAAGCCACATTTGCATTACGATTCACTACTGAATGGTAGTGCAAACCACATTTGCATTCGCATTCACTACTGAATGGTAGTGCAAACCATATTTGCATTCGCATTCACTACTGAATGGTAGTGCAAACCACATTTGCATTACCATTCACTACTGAATGGTAATGCAAATAAAATTTTCACTACCACTCATCAGTGATTGGAGAATGCAAGGCTGAATGCAATCAAAATTGAATGCACTGTGCCCAACCCTGTATACAACAAAATTATAATAACAAAATTGAGCCTCTTGCATTGTTCTCTAATACTACGTTTATACGGCAGAATTCGTGAACTCTTAATTTCATGAATTCGAAAATGGTCGCGTTTATGCAGCATTTATGAACTCATGAAATTCAGCTTTTTTAAAAAGTGGCAAAGTTTAGCGAGATCAGCTGTCAAGACAGATTTACCAGGTAGATTCGGTGGCGAATTCTGGAACTACTTTTCTTATATACAAAGGTTGAGTGTAATGTCAAAATCTAACGGAATTCACATCATGACCATTGGGAATACGCGAGTCCTAAGCGAATTCAGAATTTAACCACGGCGAAATATAATTATGACATTACACTACGAATTAAAATAACAAAATATATTGGACATTTCTGAATTCGCCACCGAGCCTACTTGCTAAATCTGCCTTGACTGTTGGTTTGGCGTTGCCGGACTTGTACTTCATAAATTCATGAAATGATGGCGAAATTCATGAATAATTTTCGTGAACAATTAAATTCATGAAAATTCGTTTATGCAGGGAAAATTCATGAAATTATTTCATGAATTTCCCAACGTATAAACGTAGTATAAGAAACTTTCTTCAACTGAGATTACGTCAACTCAATATAACAATAGCGTATAATTTTTTTTGGGTTTTGAGAAAATCGAGTTTAAAGTTTTTGTTAAATCAGATATCTATTAAATTTTTGAACAAGAAATTATACACCATTTTTTCCAATGACATTTTGACCCACTGGAGATTCTAAATATGCAATAAAAAAATAATGGCGTATGAGCACATACGCTATTGTTATATTGAGGGGACGATTAGTATAGTGCTTTTGACAGGGAATTATTAGCAATTTATTTAAATATAAAACATTTTCGATATCTTTTGAAAGGACGACAATTTACAGTTTTTACGGACCACAAACCTTTAACCACTGCTTTAAATTCAAAAACAGAAAGAAGTCCCAGACAAACGAGACATTTGGAATTCATAGCACAGTTTACTGATGATATACAATATATTAAAGGAGAATCCAATGTTGTAGCAGACACGTTATCTAGAGCTTTCGAAATTAATGCATTACAAAATACAGACTTGAATTTCACAATTTTATACACTGAACAACAAAATGATAATGACTTAAATCAACTTATATCTGATTCCCAATTTCTAAATTTAAAATTAATAAATATTCCTATTTTAAATTTTAAAATTTGGTGTGAAATTTCGAGAGAAAATCCCAGGCCATTTATACCTAGTAAATTACGAAAGACTGTATTTGACATGTTGCATGGAATTACACATCCAGGCACAAGAGCTACACGGCGTCTTATAGTTAATTATAAGATATTAATATTTGGTCAAAAGAGTGTCTTAATTGTCAAAGTCTAAAGTTTATCGACATACCAAATCTCCATAAATTTTTTAAAGAATATATATCTCGGTTTGGAGTTCCATTAAAGATAACAACTGATCAAGGAAGTCAATTTACATCAAAATTATTTTCAGAGTTAACTAAATTACTTGGTAGTCATCAAATTACAACTTCTGCATATCATCCTCAAGGAAATGGTATGGTTGAAAGGTTTCATAGGCAACTAAAAGCTACTTTAACGGCTAGAAATGACACAAATAACACAGGCCGACAAGAAATTTGACCATAAACCAGACCATACTTTCCTAAGGTTTTCGATGCGCTGAATTCAAATCTGGACGCAGAATTGCTCTATCACGTCAGGATTTTGAGAAATCCTAACCTAAAAGTGCAAAAAACACCGTTTTTGCCTATTTTTGAGGTTATATATAAACGACAGATTATTTAAAAAAAAAAAAAAGCACAAATAGCATCTTAAAGAAGAAGTCTTTCTCTTACGAATGGCGTTGAGTTTGCTCAAATATCTTTTTTTTTGCTAAGATAGAGCAATTTAAAGTTTATATGAATTAACGTAGGTATGATGCAGTAGAACACATACCTCTTACGATAAGTCTGCAAATTTCAATTGCTCCATATTAGCGGAAAGGAAAGATATTTGAGCAAACTCAACGCCATTCGTAAGAGAAAGACTTCTTCTTTAAGATGCTATGTGTGCTTTTTTATTAAAAAATAATTTGTCGTTTATATATAACCTCAAAAATAGGCAAAAAAGGTGTTTTTTGCACTTTTAGGTTAGGATATCTCAAAATCCTGACGTGATAGAGCAATTATGCGTCCAGATTTGAATTCAGCGCATCGAAAACCTTTAGGAAAGTATGGTCTGGTTTGTGGTCAAACAAATCGGTCTCATTTTGTCGGCCTGTGTAATTGGTATGACGAGTTACCTGTCATTTTACTCGGTTTGCGATCAATTTACAAAGAAGATATTTCAGCTACACCAGCGGAAATGGTTTTTGGTCTTACCGGGAGAACTTGTTGTTCCAACAGCTGATAATAATTCATCAAATGTACTTTTAAGCAGTTTACGTGAATATTTTAGAAATTTGAAATCGAATTTAAGTCATCACAGAAATTGTGATACTGGAATTTATGTCCCTAAAGATTTTCAAACTTGTCAATTTGCTTTAGTTCGTGTTTTAAATAAACATTCATTACAACAACCATACGAAGAACCTTACAAAATTGTGGAAAGAGATAAAAAATATTTTAAACTTGAAATTAATGACAATATTAAAGTAATTCCCATAGACAGATTAAAGCCAGAAATGATTGAAAAAACAGACACAAATAACACCAATAATACCAATACTCATAAAAAGAGAGTAACATTTAATTTGTTCGATGTAAATATTTCTTGAAGGGGGAGTAATGTAGGGTATTAATTTTATGTATATAAAATTAATTTTGAACTTTGGTATTTATTACTTAAGAATTTCATGTTTTTAAAAATGTAACAATGAATTTATATTTCAATTTTTGATTTTGGATGTTTCAAAAATTTTCATAATTTTTCATTCAATTTTTGTTACTTGAACTGTAACGTTTTAACTATTTTTAAATAAATATTCAAAATAAAATTTTTGATATCGTCGATGCCTATGCAATATCATCTATCTACCAACTGCAATACCTCCCAAATGACGAAAGTAGCAAAAATGAGATTTGGTAACCCTGCATTCCAGGCATCGAGTTTCATCTATAAAAATAAAAAATTTCGTATTCCAACAGAAAATTACCAAAAAAAACGGTAAATGCAAAACCACATGTAAAGTGTGTAGTCAAATTTTATTTGCAATACCAACCATCATTTAGTTCTATTCAGTAAGTTGATCAACCAAGCGTCATATACATACCAGAAATGGCTTCAAATGAAGGATGTGATATAATTATGGAAAAATTTTTAAAAGGTAACAAAAGTGACAAAAGCAAATTTTACAGGGGAGCATTTTTTTTTACTGTTTTTTATTGGTATATTTAAAAGAAATTGAACACGTGATTAGATAGTTAATTAATATACTGAACCTGATTTTTTTTTTCTTGAAAAAATTTGCAGTTTGCAAAAAAATCATAATTTGGTCCCTTACGATAATTTCGTCCTCAATGTTTTATAGTCGTATTTGAAAAAAAAATGTTCCTTACGATAATATTTAAAAAAGGTTGTATATGACAAATACAAGGTGAATACTTTTGCATTTTTAATGTTGGGGTCATGGTAATATAGTGAGTAAGTGAGTTTCCTCCTTGGATTCAAAATATTTTTTATATGGGCGATACGATAAATTCGAGCTCAAGCAAAAAGTATAGATTGTCCCTTACGATAAAAAAGAAAGCACATTTTGGTGCGGCCACTGTGGTTCAGTGGGTAGAGTGCTCGCCTGCTATGCCAGAGGTCTCGGGTTCAAACCCCAGTCCGAGCAAACACCAAAAAATTTTTCTAACTAGTAAAAATCCAATTATTGGGTTTTTTAAGAGCAGCGGTCACCTCTCGGCAGTGGGCGGCACACAGTGCTTCGTCCCATAGACAAAATTAAGATAAAATAAACTGCGTAATTTATTCAAGTAATATATATTTTTGTGAAGCTAACATATCACCTGGAATAAATATATAAGTAGAATTTAAAATCTCATGCTTTTGTTGCCAACAGAGGTCGCTAAAATCAGTACAATTTTGAGGCAAAACTGTTTTAAGGTAATACGATTTTTAGTGTGTTACAAAAAAAATTGCCAAAAATTCATTTTAAATCGTATTACTCTGAAACTTGCCACATTTCCTTACCATTATATGCCCTAATAGCTGAAATAACTTTTGATAAATGATTTATTTCAGAAAGGTGACTAGTTCCATCGAAACATTTGCGACTGTTTTATTGGAGTTCAAAAAATTACTAAAGTTTGATAGAGTCAAACAAAAAAATAAAAAAGAACGACAATTTTTTTATTAGCGAATTTGGTTAACTTTGAAGTGTTCTAGTAGAATCTGTAAAAAAATTGCATTGTTTTTTGCCGGAAATGTAGAAATTGTACGATTTTGTAAGGCCATATTTTTAAAATTTTTAAAAATTCTGCAGAACCTTATATATATGGTATGGAAAAAATTTAGCAAAATTAATGTATGTAGTTACTTTTTCTCTCATGCTATAGGAAATTAGCCTAATTATGCTAAAACATACAGTTTTTATTAATATGTGACAAATACTTACAAAAAAACATACATGTAATACTAACTTTTTTAGGTGAGACACATAAAATTTTACAAAATTAGACAAAATTTAAAAAAAAAAACAAGAAAAAACGACTTTTTTTATTTTAATTTGCGATTCTATGCTAGGAGGTCTTGCTACCAAAAAAGAAAAAGTTTCAAAAATTGTGCCGGAAATCGCTAATTTAGTACTTTATTTAACATCCCAAAAATTTTATTTTTACATCGAAAAATTTTATAATAAAAAAGTATTTCTGTGTTAACTCTAATAATATTGCGCTTTTAAAAGTTACAATTTGATATGTGCCAAAATCATATTGATATTCTGCAATAAAATAATGCATTAAACTATAACAACGAACATATTTTCAAAATTTAAGAGTAATTTTCTTTAGAACCATTTTTTGCAATAACTAACGGGAGTAGTCCATCCTTGATTCTAAAAGGATAAATATATAGTTATAGTTCGTTTTTAATGTATTGTGATTACATGTTAATCCAAAAATTACTTTTTGTAAAAAACGATATATGGGAGGTAGTCATGTCCTTGCACTGAAAAGGACGAAACTTCTCACCTAGTTTAAAAACATAATTCTACAAACATACACTAAAATTCATTTCATTCTGTTTGAAATTGAAGTTGAAATCACAATTTTAAAATTAAGGATATATGGGAGGTACTTATATCCTTTCACATAAAAGAACGAAAGTTATAACCTAGTTTAAAAGCATAATTCTATAAAGATATGCCAAATTTGATGTCATTCTGTTTGAAATTGAAGTTGAAATCACAACTTTAAAATCAAGGATATATGGGAGGTAGTCATGTCCTTGCATCGATTTGGCCAAAACTTCGTTTTTTTCTTATCTCTATTATTTTATGCCTGTACACAAAATTTCATCGTTCTGCGATTACTCCCCTAATTTTGCCGATTCACTATATTGAGACGAAGCACTGTGCGGCATACCCTCCGAGAGTATTTCTGCCATGAAAAAGCTTCTCACAAAAAATGCATTCGCCGTTCGGAGCCGGCATAAAACTCTAGGTCCACCCAATTAGTAGGAAAAACAAAAAGGAGCACAACTCCAATTGGGAGAGAAGCTCGGCCATAAAACTCGTCAGAGTTATAAAAAAGCGCCATTGTATTATTATTACATTTTTGGCACAACTATAAGGATTTCAGCTACAATATTTTACCAGGATGTAGAACAAATTTGCATCCCGATATAATCGCGCAAAGGGGTCGATATATAAAATCTAACTGTTTGGATGTACATTAAATATATGTATGTATTCAGAGTTGGAATTGTCGCCATACACGCATGGGATGCGCATCTCAATAGAGAATGATGAAGAATTTCTCAATTTTCCCAGTATGTTCAATTCTCCTGTGAAGAAAGGTATAAGCAGGGACTTGTAACGCGTTTCGGTTTCGGTTTCTATTACACAGCTAAGAAACGAAACTGAAACAGAGACAACTAATTTGTAACAAAAGTCGTAACAAAACTCCGAAACGGTTCCGGCAGAAACAAAACCCGTAACAGAAAAAAAATTTATTTTGTTCCTTTTAATAATAACAGTGCAGAAACAAAATTAATTTTGTTTCTCAGTAGCAAAACTATATTTGCAAAAACAAATTTAATTTTGTTTCTATTACGGGTTTTGTTACAAAATTAATTTAGTTTCGTTAAAGGTTTTGTTTCTGCTGAAACCGTTTCGGAGTTTTGTTACGACTTTTGTTACAAAGGAGTTTTGTTTCTGTTTATGTTACAAGGAACAAAATTAATTTGGTTTCTGTTACAGTTTTGTTACTTATTGAAACCGTTACAATCATTTGGTTTCGAATTTAGTTTCTATCCTTTAATGTTTCTTGGAACAGAAACGCCAGAAACGTAATTTTCGTTTCGTTACGAGTTTTGTTACAAGTCACTGATAAAAAGGTAAAATGAAGAATTTTGTTTTTATTCTACAGTTAGACAAAAAAAAGTTTACATACACCTACCTTCTCTCAGTAACTACGCCGTTAAACGTTTCAAATTAAGAAAAATTTGTGTTTTTTTTATTTTTATTTCAAAGAAGACATTTTTAACATTAGGGAGAGCTCAAAAAAGTATGTTTTTTCTTTTATAAAATAGCAAAACAAATACAGAAACCAAAAAATTAGCAGAATTCAAGCCAAAAAAGTTTACATACGGTTTTTTTAATTCATATAAAAATCAGTACCTAAAGTAATCTGGTATTTTGTGGTCCCGCCCTTCGCATCAATAATTGCCTCCAGTCGTCGGCGCATACTCCGCACTAAATTTCTTGTGTCATTTTCGTTAATTTTGGCCCACTCAGTTGCGATAGCAGTCTTTAAAGATTCCTTGGATGCAATGTGATGTTTTCTAATCCGGATCTTCAACAAATTCCAGATATTCTCAATGGGGTTTATGTCTGGTGATTGTGGGGGCGTATGGAGTTGCTTGCAATTATACAATAGCCAATCTCGTACAAGATACGACGTGTGTTTTGGGTCGTTATCTTGTTGAAAAGCGAAGTTGCTGTAATTGAGCCCCAATTTCAACACACTCGGACGCAAATTATTTCGCAAAATGCTGAGGTACATATGCTTGTCCATTTTGTCAGAAATAAAGACAAGTTCCCCAGCTCCACTTGCAGCCATACACCCCCAAACCATAACGTTTCCTCCCCCGTGCTTCACAGTTGGCAATAAATTTTTCTCAAGGAGTGCCTCGTTCGTTTTTCTCCATACTTTTCGTGCACCATCAGAGCCGAATATATCAATTTTTGATTCGTCACTAAATACCACATTCTCCCAGAACGAAAGGGGTTTTCTCAATATGTTGTTTAGCAAACTCTAACCTCTTTGCCTTGTTTACTTTACTTATATAAGGCTTACGACGTGCGACTCGTCCATTTAACCCGGCACTATTTAGGACATTCCTTATAGTTTGAGGATGCATTTTTTTTTGGTACTCTTGCACACATCTTGCGTCAATTTCACAGCCGACATTCTGGGATTTTGGACGATAGCGGCGACAATATTGCGTTCTTCCCGGTGTGTTGAAATTTTTGGTCTGCCCGATCTATGTTTTGAATGCAAATTTCCATTTTTACCGTAGGAATTTATAACAGTTTGTACGCTTGCATGGGACCTCCCAATAATTTTTCCACTTTCGCGTAAAGATTTGTTTTCCAAATATAATTTTAGTATTAATTTTCGCACTTCTAAAGATAACTCTTTACCACGACCCATTTTTACAATTTTTTTCGCTCCATGAATAAAAAAATGACGGTTAAAACCATGCAGTGTCGGTGCGGGTTTTCATTAGATACGACAGGTAAAAAAAGCAGAGTATTGGTACCAATTTTTAAGTAAAACTTTATACCCAATCTGCCGTCCTACTAAAGAATGTGGGTATCTACATTCTAGCTCAAACTGAAATATTCAACAAAACGTGTTTATATATGGACTTTTCAACATATGTTATTTTTGCAATCAAATTTAACCATTTTAGACTATTTTGGGTGTGATCTTTCTACTAATGCAAAAAAAAAATTGATTTCGGCTTCTCTATATGCGAAACTGTAGATACTGCACTTTATTTAACGAAAAATTTTTTAGAAAACCAACTCAATAGCAGTATATACGCAGATACTGGCTTTTAGTAGGAAAGGCACACTAAAAATAAAAAGTTTCCGACTGATTAACTAGGCTATCTACAGATTTAGAACGTTTTTAATAAAACAAATTTTCGTTGTTTGTGAGCTTTCGCTTCCAGCATTACATTTATTTAGTACAATGTTCGAAAAATAACACTACATTGCCAAAGGAAAGCCAAAATGTATTACTGTTTTAATAGTCATCGTTATTGACAGTCAGGTCAGGCACATCATCTTCAGGTAAATCTTTCCAATATTTCCTTCGAGTTTCTGGCGTCAACGGCACCAACTTTTTTATAATATCCTTCTTTTTTCTTTTTGAACCCCTCTGTTACATTCTTTTTTACAGGCGCTGGAATCCCCGATTTCATAATTTTAACTTGTAGAAAATCAAGTACCTTAAAATGTT
The DNA here is from genome assembly GCA_960531455.1 of Urophora cardui. Classification (NCBI taxonomy): domain Eukaryota; kingdom Metazoa; phylum Arthropoda; class Insecta; order Diptera; family Tephritidae; genus Urophora; species Urophora cardui. Next base: position 93,916,518 of record OY482672.1, on the reverse strand, counting down.
CTGCATATATATAGCTAAGTTTATATTCAACGGTCATGTTTCTTCTGCATGCCCGTAACTGCTTTATGTCATTAAGGTGGGAATGTCTTAAGTCACTTTTTAACTTTGCCTTAGAAGTGTAATTTTGCCATTCGGAAAAATCCGAATAAATCATAGATTTTACAATGACTCGGGCGTTTGCTTCGCGTACCGCATTTTCGAAGTCCATAAAATCATACGTGTTTTTAGCTTTTTTCATTGAGGATTCCACCTGATGGCGAAAGCTGTCGGCGGACATGAATGTATGTCCTGATTCAAAGTAATATATATCAATTGCACTTGTTGCAATTTCATTCGAATTTATAATATAAACTAAAAAAGTTAAAAAGCTCCAGGTTTTGTTCTGGGCTGAGCAGTTATCAAGTTAAATAATGGCATGACTTCTGTCACGACAGTAGAGTAGAAACTGCTGAAGGGCACTAATAATGCCTTCTATCTTTCCACCAGAGACAGCTTCAGTCCATAATACAGCGACTGGTCTATTTCCCAATTTTGTTGATCGCAAAGGAATGAAGCTCTAGTTAAATGCCACAATTCGTCTCGTAAGAAGCATGCTTTTGAATGATGACATCGACGGCAGCATTATCACTTTTTGCAAATCCACTGAGTAATATGCAACATTCGACTCAGTTATTGATTTTTCGCCATGTTCTTGGTACAATTCACGACCTTCCTTCACTTTACGGATGTGATGTGACCATGATGTGCATGTTTCACACGCCGTAACGGAATTATTAACATAAACTATAATAATAATAATTAATTAAGCAGAGCATGCAGATACGTTACTTTTGAACACCAAAAATTTATACGAGCCTTCCAAAGAACGTGGGTATGTACATACTGCAATTTATAATATAACGCAGTATCTACAAATGATAGAGCAGATACGTCGGCTTTGATTAGGAAACCGGCTTTTATTTCCATCTGTTTCCTATTAAAAGTGTAGATACGGTAGAAGTTTTGTAGATACCCACATTTTTTATTAGGATTTCTGAAAAATGTATGTAGATACTGCAAAAGAAGGAATTTAAATTAGCAATAACTTCTTATGCCCTTGCAACTTGCAAATTTTTTTTGCATGAATAAATTTGGATTTTCCATACGAGTACACCTATATAATTAACTAATTTTCGAAAAAATATGTAGATACCCACATTCTTCAGTAGGACGGCAGCAATGTTCAGTGTATGTAAACTTTTTTGACGATTTTTTTTTTATTTTTTTCTTTTAATCGCGAATGGAGCCACTATCATGGAGCTAAACAAGATTATGATAAATCGTCTGAAATGTACTCTTTTTAAACTAGCTACTTACAGTGCTATTCTGAGCGTTACCGGAAAATTACTTTGCTAGTAATTTATGTTGCTGAAAATTGTTACCATCTTTTCAATTGTTATTCTGGCACAAATGGTAACGCTGTCAAAGCATTTCCATACAAACGGAATGGAATCGGGCTGAAAATGGTAACAAAATGTTACCACATATTGAAGTGGTATCTTAATTTTCTCCTGCCAGAATACGAAAAGATTGTTTAAAGTACCAGATTCTTCATTTCACCAGTAAAGTAAATTATGTTACCACACCGGAATAAGGCCGTTAGTGGAAAAAAATAGAAAAACGGTCGAAATTAAGAGCATACCAATGTATTTTTTGTATGAGGGAAGGGTGTATGTAAACTTTTTTGTCTAACTGTATATGCGGGTTAAAAATATTTACGTGTAAAAATAAGAGGAAAATTTATTTGCAAAACCGTCTATAAAAAAAAAACTTACAGAAACACACAATTATGATTAGCTTCAGTTCAATACAAGTTTACTTAGGTAAGTTGCAGCTATTAAAAATAGAAAAAAGATTTCAGTCCTAACTTTATACATTAGACTAAAAGAAAACTCGTTTTTTTTCATCTCCTGTAAAATTTGATTGCCGTCAGATAGGTGGTATTGCATAGGCATCAACGATATTTAAAAGTACTGTGGCGAATATAATCGGTTCCACTCTCACATCACTAAATCCCTGAACATATCTCTAAGGAAACTGCCAGAACTAGAAGAAGAGACCAGATAATTTCCAGTGTTGCCAGAATTTTCCAGATTGAGTTTGACAGACTATATAAGGCGGCGAGCAGGCGCTCCGCAGTCAGTCGTAACTTAACAGTAGAAGTGTTAACATCAAGTCAAGTAAAACAAGTGTAGACTTTTTAGTCGTGAAACAAAGCGGTGTGAATTAAGAAGTAAATAAAGACTTTTATTTAACAATTTAGTGATACGAACCCGATAGAAATAATCGAGCTATCGACAAATACGTAACAATTGGTGTCAGAAGTGGGATTGTTAAATAAATTCCAGGACCAAGGATAACGAAGCAAGGATAACGAAACAATGATAACGAAATAAGGATAATGGCAAAGTTAAACGAACTGAAAATCCAAGAGCTTAAAAAGGAGTTAGAAAAGAGAAACCTGAGTACAAGCGGTAATAAAATTGAACTACAGGCAAGGTTAAGAGTAGCTATGGAAGCATATAACATTAATGTAGATGAGTTTGATTTCAACGATGATGTGGAAGAGGTCCAAAAGGAAGAAACCCAGAAGGAAGAGGCTCCACGGTCAGTAGCAAACGTAGACATGAACTCGATATTGGCTGTACTGACACAAATATCGGCCAAAATGGAAGATCAACAGGCACAGATATCGGCAAAAATGGAAGATCAACAGGCACAGATGTCGGCAAAAATGGAAGAACAACAGGCACAGATAACGTCCAAAATGGAATTGCAACAGTCAGTACTTTCATCACAGGTGTCCGGCATTGCGGCTCAGTTGGAGGCACAAGAAGAACGCATGTCCTTACAATTCAAGGCACAGGATGCAAAAATTATACAAGTTAAGGGGGTCCTTGAAGAAAGACAAGAAAAATTAGAGGACGATGTAAAAGCATTGAAAGCCCGTCTTCAGGATATTCAACTAAGTCGTCCAGTCGCTTCAACTGCTACACAGAAGATAAAACCTCCGTCGTTTGATGGAAGTGGTCCATTTCAAGTATTCAAGCTACAATTTGAGAAAACGGCAGTTGTAAATAATTGGAGTGCGGAGGACAAAGTCGCTGCCCTGTTCGTAGCATTGAAAGGACCTGCAGCAGAAATATTACAGACTGTTAGCGAGGGCGAAAGGAACAGCTATGACGCAATTATGGGTGCCGTTGAAAGACGTTATGGTAGCGAGCACAGGAAGCAGATATATCAAATGGAGTTGCAGAATCGCTTCCAGAAACCAAATGAGACGTTACAAGAATTTTCTTCTGAGATTGAGAGGCTAGCTCATTTGGCAAACGCAGGAGCACCTCAAGAATTCATCGAAAGAATGAAAATTCAAAGCTTCATCAATGGAATACGAGATATTGAAACGAAGCGGGCTACCTATGTAAATCCAGAAGGAACTTTTGCTGAAACGGTATCATATGCCTTGACGCAGGAAACAGCATCTCTATTGAGCAAGCCCACCTACAAGGCTCATCGTGTGGAAGTGGAAACGCCAGACTTACTAAGCAAAATATGGGAGGCGTTGAATGAAATGCAGAAAAAGAAAAGTAATGCTGTGAAATGCTTCAGATGTGGAAAAATAGGACATATAGCACGTCACTGCAGCAATAGTTCCAGTAAGTTCAGCACTCCAGATTGGCGCAAGCGCAAGGCAGAGGGGCATGAACAAGCGCCCAAATCAACTGAGTCGTTAAACTAAAGCGGGCCAGCCAAAAGGGGCGTGGGCTGGTCCCCACAATGGAATGCCCCATAATCTCTGTCTCTCAGTTGGGAAGAAGCACGAGTAATGTTACTTTTGGTGGCTTGGTGGACGGAATGGAGCTCATGTTGACTGTGGATACGGGAGCATCTCATTCCATCATTCGATCTGACTTGGTAAAGAAGGAAGTAAGGCCATTGTATGGAGCAAAATTGCGTGCGGCAACAGGCGAGGATACCCAAGTCCTAGGGGAAGTTACATGCGAAGTTGTAATTGGAAATGTTGTCGTACTACACACCTTCATAGTGGCTAGTAATTTATGTTAGTAATTTATGTTGCTGAAAATTGTTACCATCTGTTCAATTGGTATTCTGGCACAAATGGTAACGCTGTCAAAGCATTTCCATACAAACGGAATGGAATCGGGCTGAAAATGGTAACAAAGTGTTACCACATATTGAAGTGGTATCTTAATTTTCTCCTGCCAGAATACGAAAAGAGTGTTTAAAGTACCAGATTCTTCATTTCACCAGTAAAGTAAATTATGTTACCACACCGGAATAAGGCCGTTAGTGGAAAAAAATAGAAAAACGGTCGAAATTAAGAGCATACCAATGTATTTTTTGTATGAGGGAAGGGTGTATGTAAACTTTTTTGTCTAACTGTATATGCGGGTTAAAAATATTTACGTGTAAAAATAAGAGGACAATTTATTTGCAAAACCGTCTATAAAAAAAAAACTTACAGAAACACACAATTATGATTAGCTTCAGTTCAATACAAGTTTACTTAGGTAAGTTGCAGCTATTAAAAATAGAAAAAAGATTTCAGTCCTAACTTTATACATTAGACTAAAAGAAAACTCGTTTTTTTTCATCTCCTGTAAAATTTGATTGCCGTCAGATAGGTGGTATTGCAGTTGGTAGATAGGTGGTATTGCATAGGCATCAACGATATTTAAAAGTACTGTGGCGAATATAATCGGTTCCACTCTCACATCACTAAATCACTGAACACATCTCTAAGGAAACTGCCAGAACTAGAAGAAGAGACCAGATAATTTCCAGTGTTGCCAGAATTTTCCAGATTGCGTTTGACAGACTATATAAGGCGGCGAGCAGGCGCTCCGCAGTCACTGCTTGCCCTGAATGTTGTACTACAGCTACGGACTACATAGCTTACTACATCAGCTGATGACTGATTTTGTGGCAACGCTCGAAAATGTGAACACAATGGTGTAGCTCAGTGTATCTCATATATGTCATCTTTTTTATATTTTTGTACAGGGGATTCCTTAAATTCCATAAAAACTCTTTATTTTTTACAAGTTCAATTCATTTTTCCGTTTCTTCGTCCTTCATTTCAAATTTCCGTCATTAAAAAATTGAGCTGTCACACTGTAGCGCGCTACAAAGTTAAAGTTAACTCTACTTCCAGTACAGCCACAACTACACGCTACAGACACAGCTACACATTGTGGGCATTGCAATGCAATTGTACTGATTTAACTTTTGACAGCTCTTACTACGTGTTACAGCCACACCATTCTGGGCAAGCAGTCAGTCGTAACTTAACAGTAGAAGTGTTAACATCAAGTCAAGTAAAACAAGTGTAGACTTTTTAGTCGTGAAATAAAGCGGTGTGGATTAAGAAGTAAATAAAGACTTTTATTTAACAATTTAGTGATACGAACCCGATAGAAATAATCGAGCTATCGACAAATACGTAACAATTAGTGTCAGAAGTGGGATTGTTAAATAAATTCCAGGGCCAAGGATAACGAAGCAAGGATAACGAAATAAGGATAATGGCAAAGTTAAACGAACTGAAAATCCAAGAGCTTAAAAAGGAGTTAGAAAAGAGAAACCTGAGTACAAGCGGTAATAAAATTGAACTACAGGCAAGGTTAAGAGTAGCTATGGAAGCATATAACATTAATGTAGATGAGTTTGATTTCAACGATGATGTGGAAGAGGTCCAAAAGGAAGAAACCCAGAAGGAAGAGGTTCCACGGTCAGTAGCAAACGTAGACATGAACTCGATATTGGCTGTACTGACACAAATATCGGCCAAAATGGAAGATCAACAGGCACAGATATCGGCAAAAATGGAAGATCAACAGGCACAGATGTCGGCAAAAAATGGAAGAACAACAGGCACAGATAACGTCCAAAATGGAATTGCAACAGTCAGTACTTTCATCACAGGTGTCCGGCATTGCGGCTCAGTTGGAAGCACAAGAAGAACGCATGTCCTTACAATTCAAGGCACAGGATGCAAAAATTATACAAGTTAAGGGGGTCCTTGTAGAAAGACAAGAAAAATTAGAGGACGATCTAAAAGCATTGAAAGCCCGTCTTCAGGATATTCAACTAAGTCGTCCAGTCGCTTCAACTGCTACACAGAAGATAAAACCTCCGTCGTTTGATGGAAGTGGTCCATTTCAAGTATTCAAGCTACAATTTGAGAAAACGGCAGTTGTAAATAATTGGAGTGCGGAGGACAAAGTCGCTGCCCTGTTCGTAGCATTGAAAGGACCTGCAGCAGAAATATTACAGACTGTTAGCGAGGGCGAAAGGAACAGCTATGACGCAATTATGGGTGCCGTTGAAAGACGTTATGGTAGCGAGCACAGGAAGCAGATATATCAAATGGAGTTGCAGAATCGCTTCCATAAACCAAATGAGACGTTACAAGAATTTTCTTCTGAGATTGAGAGGCTAGCTCATTTGGCAAACGCAGGAGCACCTCAATAGTTCATCGAAAGAATGAAAATTCAAAGCTTCATCAATGGAATACGAGATATTGAAACGAAGCGGGCTACCTATGCAAATCCAAAAGGAACTTTTGCTGAAACGGTATCATATGCCTTGACGCAGGAAACAGCATCTCTATTGAGCAAGCCCACCTACAAGGCTCATCGTGTGGAAGGGGAAACGCCAGACTTACTAAGCAAAATATGGGAGGCGTTGAATGAAATGCAGAAAAAGAAAAGTAATGCTGTGAAATGCTTCAGATGTGGAAAAATAGGACATATAGCATGTCTCTGCAGCAATAGTTCCAGTAAGTTCAGCACTCCAGATTGGCGCAAGCGCAAGGCAGAGGGGCATGAACAAGCGCCCAAATCAACTGAGTCGTTAAACTAAAGCGGGCCAGCCAAAAGGGGCGTGGGCTGGTCCCCACAATGGAATGCCCCATAATCTCTGTCTCTCAGTTGGGAAGAAGCACGAGTAATGTTACTTTTGGTGGGTTGGTGGACGGAATGGAGCTCATGTTGACTGTGGATACGGGAGCATCTCATTCCATCATTCGATCTGACTTGGTAAAGAAGGAAGTAAGGCCAGGAGGTAAGGAGCAAAATTGCGTACGGCAACAGGCGAGGATACCCAAGTCCTAGGGGAAGTTACATGCGAAGTTGTAATTGGAAATGTTGTCGTACTACACACCTTCATAGTGGCTAGTAATTTATGTTAGTAATTTATGTTGCTGAAAATTGTTACCATCTTTTCAATTGGTATTCTGGCACAAATGGTAACGCTGTCAAAGCATTTCCATACAAACGGAATGGAATCGGGCTGAAAATGGTAACAAAGTGTTACCACATATTGAAGTGGTATCTTAATTTTCTCCTGCCAGAATACGAAAAGAGTGTTTAAAGTACCAGATTCTTCATTTCACCAGTAAAGTAAATTATGTTACCACACCGGAATAAGGTCGTTAGTGGAAAAAAATAGAAAAACGGTCGAAATTAAGAGCATACCAATGTATTTTTTGTATGAGGGAAGGCTGTATGTAAACTTTTTTGTCTAACTGTATATGCGGGTTAAAAATATTTACGTGTAAAAATAAGAGGAAAATTTATTTGCAAAACCGTCTATAAAAAAAAAACTTACAGAAACACACAATTATGATTAGCTTCAGTTCAATACAAGTTTACTTAGGTAAGTTGCAGCTATTAAAAATAGAAAAAAGATTTCAGTCCTAACTTTATACATTAGATTAAAAGAAAACTCGTTTTTTTTCATCTCCTGTAAAATTTGATTGCCGTCAGATAGGTGGTATTGCAGTTGGTAGATAGGTGGTATTGCATAGGCATCAACGATATTTAAAAGTACTGTGGCGAATATAATCGGTTCCACTCTCACATCACTAAATAACTGAACACATCTCTAAGGAAACTGCCAGAACTAGAAGAAGAGACCAGATAATTTCCAGTGTTGCCAGAATTTTCCAGATTGCGTTTGACAAACTATATAAGGCGGCGAGCAGGCGCTCCGCAGTCACTGCTTGCCCAGAATGTTGTACTACAGCTACGGACTACATAGCTTACTACATCAGCTGATGACTGATTTTGTGGCAACGCATAAAAATGTGAACACAATGGTGTAGCTCAGTGTATCTCATATATGTCATCTTTTTTATATTTTTGTACAGGGGATTCCTTAAATTCCATAAAAACTCTTTATTTTTTACAAGTTCAATTCATTTTTCCGTTTCTTCGTCCTTCATTTCGAATTTCCGTCATTAAAAAATTGAGCTGTCACACTGTAGCGCGCTACAAAGTTAAAGTTAACTCTACTTCTACTACAGCCACAACTACACGCTACAGACACAGCTACACATTGTGGGCATTGCAATGCAATTGTACTGATTTAACTTTTGACAGCTCTTACTACGTACTACAGCCACACCATTCTGGGCAAGCAGTCAGTCGTAACTTAACAGTAGAAGTGTTAACATCAAGTCAAGTACAACAAGTGTAGACTTTTTAGTCGTGAAATAAAGCGGTGTGAATTAAGAAGTAAATAAAGACTTTTATTTAACAATTTAGTGATACGAACCCGATAGAAATAATCGAGCTATCGACAAATACGTAACAATTGGTGTCAGAAGTGGGATTGTTAAATAAATTCCAGGACCAAGGATAACGAAGCAAGGATAACGAAATAAGGATAATGGCAAAGTTAAACGAACTGAAAATCCAAGAGCTTAAAAAGGAGTTAGAGAAGAGAAACCTGAGTACAAGCGGTAATAAAATTGAACTACAGGCAAGGTTAAGAGTAGCTTTGGAAGCATATAACATTAATGTAGATGAGTTTGATTTCAACGATGATGTGGAAGAGGTCCAAAAGGAAGAAACCCAGAAGGAAGAGGCTCCACGGTCAGTAGCAAACGTAGACATGAACTCGATATTGGCTGTACTGACACAAATATCGGCCAAAATGGAAGATCAACAGGCACAGATATCGGCAAAAATGGAAGATCAACAGGCACAGATGTCGGCAAAAATGGAAGAACAACAGGCACAGATAACGTCCAAAATGGAATTGCAACAGTCAGTACTTTCATCACAGGTGTCCGGCATTGCGGCTCAGTTGGAGGCACAAGAAGAACGCATGTCCTTACAATTCAAGGCACAGGATGCAAAAATTATACAAGTTAAGGGGGTCCTTGAAGAAAGACAAGAAAAATTAGAGGACGATGTAAAAGCATTGAAAGCCCGTCTTCAGGATATTCAACTAAGTCGTCCAGTCGCTTCAACTGCTACACAGAAGATAAAACCTCCGTCGTTTGATGGAAGTGGTCCATTTCAAGTATTCAAGCTACAATTTGAGAAAACGGCAGTTGTAAATAATTGGAGTGCGGAGGACAAAGTCGCTGCCCTGTTCGTAGCATTGAAAGGACCTGCAGCAGAAATATTACAGACTGTTAGCGAGGGCGAAAGGAACAGCTATGACGCAATTATGGGTGCCGTTGAAAGACGTTATGGTAGCGAGCACAGGAAGCAGATATATCAAATGGAGTTGCAGAATCGCTTCCAGAAACCAAATGAGACGTTACAAGAATTTTCTTCTGAGATTGAGAGGCTAGCTCATTTGGCAAACGCAGGAGCACCTCAAGAATTCATCGAAAGAATGAAAATTCAAAGCTTCATCAATGGAATACGAGATATTGAAACGAAGCGGGCTACCTATGCAAATCCAAAAGGAACTTTTGCTGAAACGGTATCATATGCCTTGACGCAGGAAACAGCATCTCTATTGAGCAAGCCCACCTACAAGGCTCATCGTGTGGAAGTGGAAACGCCAGACTTACTTAGTAATATGGGAGGCGTTGAATGAAATGCAGAAAAAGAAAAGTAATGCTGTGAAATGCTTCAGATGTGGAAAAATAGGACATATAGCACGTCACTGCAGCAATAGTTCCAGTAAGTTCAGCACTCCAGATTGGCGCAAGCGCAAGGCAGAGGGGCATGAACAAGCGCCCAAATCAACTGAGTTGTTAAACTAAAGCGGGCCAGCCAAAAGGGGCGTGGGCTGGTCCCCACAATGGAATGCCCCATAATCTCTGTCTCTCAGTTGGGAAGAAGCACGAGTAATGTTACTTTTGGTGGCTTGGTGGACGGAATGGAGCTCATGTTGACTGTGGATACGGGAGCATCTCATTCCATCATTCGATCTGACTTGGTAAAGAAGGAAGTAAGGCCATTGTATGGAGCAAAATTGCGTACGGCAACAGGCGAGGATACCCAAGTCCTAGGGGAAGTTACATGCGAAGTTGTAATTGGAAATGTTGTCGTACTACACACCTTCATAGTGGCGGAAATTGTTGATGAAATCATAATTGGCGTGGACTTCCTAATCAGCCAAGGCATTAAGATTGACATGAAAAACAAGGTTATGAGTTACAAAAACTTGGAGGTGCCGCTAAATTTTGGCTACGATAAGAGATACAACAGTAAGAAAGTGCTCGTGGAAGAGAATCAGCAGATACCGCCAAAGTCCGAGGCAATTATTTGGGCAAAGATTGATGGAGATTGTTGGACAAAAAAATTGTGGGTTGTTGAAGCAGAAACAGAAACTAAATCAAATGTACTTGTTGGAAAAACCCTGGCTATGACAAAACAAGATGGACGTATACCAGTAAGAGTACTTAATGAGTTCAAGTCACCAGTCAAACTCTCCAAAGGTGCTATCTTGGGAAAATGCGAAGAGGTTGACATCATCATGAATTGCGAACAATCCCAAGGAGAAGTTTCTACTGGCAATACAGATCTTTCAGATGAAATAAATGCTTGGACAGAAGAACTGCAGGAGAATCACAAAAGAAAGGCGAAAGAATTACTTGCCAAGTATTCCAGCATATTTGATAAGGATGGTACAAAACCAGGCAGGACAAATATTGTGAAGCATCAGATTGACACCGGTGATGCAAGGCCAATCCGCCAGGCTCCTCGCAGCGTTCCATTAGCTAAACGTGAAATGGTGAGCCAGATTATACAAGAAATGAGTGACAGTGGGGTAATTGAACCATCAGTCAGTCCATGGAGTTCTCCGGTAGTACTTGTTAAAAAGAAAGATGGCAAGATGAGATTCTGCGTTGACTACCGGAAACTGAATGATGTAACGAAAAAGGATAGTTACCCATTGCCAAGAATTGACGACTCTCTGGACTCGCTATCTGGAACGGAATGGTTTTCAACACTGGACTTGAAAAGCGGCTAATGGCAAGTCGAAGTAAAAGAGGAAGACAAGGAAAAAACAGCCTTTAGTGTTGGCGATGGTCTTTGGCAATTTACGGTGATGCCATTTGGATTATGTAATGCCCCAGCTACCTTTGAGAGACTTATGGATCAGGTACTGAAAGGATTACACTGGAAAACATGTCTTGTGTACCTGGACGATATAATTGTACTGGGAAAATTCTTTGATGAACATCTCGAAAATTTGGAGGAAGTTTTCCGAAGAATAGCTGGCGCTGGTCTCAAGTTAAGTCCTAAGAAATGTGCATTATTCAAGAAAGAAGTAAAATACTTGGGACATAAAGTGACTACAAAGGGCATCTACACTGATAACGAAAAAATAGAAGCAGTAAGAGATTGGCCAAGACCTCGGAATCTACATGAATTGCGAAGCTTTCTTGGGCTGTGCACATACTATCGCCGATTTGTACCCAATTTTGCCAGCGTAGCAAATAGTCTCACGGAGCTTATGAGGAAAAATAAGACTTTTGAGTGGAGGAAGGAACAAGAAATGGCTTTCCAAATGCTAAAAGATCGGCCTTGTACTGCTCCAATGCTAGCATACCCGGTTCCAGAAGCGAGGTTTATTTTGGATACTGATGCGAGTGGTTATGCTATAGGAGGTGTTTTGTCACAGTAAATCGACGGACAGGTGAAGGTTATCGCATACTACAGCCGATCAATTGGGAAACCGGAAAGAAATTACTGTGTAACACGAAGAGAACTATTGGCAATGGTAGAATGCATCAAACACTTCCATAAGTACCTCTATGGTCAGCGATTCCATGTCAGGACTGATCATGCAGCGTTAAAATGGCTTTTGAAATTCCGAAATCCGGAGGGTCAGTTAGCAAGGTGGATTGAGCGACTACAAAATTATGACTTTTCTATAGACCATCGTAAAGGCAGTACCCATGGAAATGCTGATGCAATGTCGCGGCGACCATGTAATCTTGAATGCAAGCATTGCTCTAAAGCTGAGGAGAAGGAAGACATCATAGATGTTCGGTTAATGACAATAACATCTACAGACGAATGGAATGCGGAACAATTAAGGAAGTGTCAGCTAGAAGATCCAGATCTGGCACGTGTAATGATCGGTTTGGAGCAAAATGAACGACCATCAAAAGAAGAGATGTCAGCAGAGAGTCCTGTTGCCAAATCATATTGGGCACAGTGGAATAGTTTGCAATTTGTAAATGGTTGCCTACATCGTGTTTGGGAGAGTGAAGATGGTCAAAGTTCTAAAACATTTGTTATGGTACGCGTTAAACCTCGATTACGATCTACAATCGAGTGGAGCAGCAATGCATGGCGGTCGGCATGATCTAGGGTTGCACTGTGGCTAGTCATTGTCGGCTGGGCGGGGTTCTTGCCTACATTGCTGTCCTGCGCCATAAACAGAAAAAATTCATATCATGCCTTTTCATACCAAAACGAGTAAAATCACACTAAAACAACATCCGGTTTAGCCGGATGCCACGGACGGACCGTTGAAAAATTCGAAAATTCAAATTAACCCGAAAAATCCAAATTCAAGAGGCCAGGCATCAGTTAAATTTAAATAAATGCAAACCGAGGGAAAATGTCGTTGAAATTTGAATATGAATTTGAATGTACGTTAAAGTCAGACGGACGTTAGCAAAACATTTAAACCGAAATTTAAATCGGACGGAAATACTGACAATCGACGGAAAAATTTAAAAATAGATGAGCGCACGTTAAATTTAAATAATCGCGGACGGACGAGAAAATAATCGTTGCACCAAAATTTAAATTTGAATGTACGTTGAAATCGATATGCACTAAATTTGAATAAACATTGTCAAAAAAAAACTGTCAAAGTGAATTTAAATTTGAATATTTATATCGCAAAAAAAAATCGTTAAATTTGAATTTAATTTGAATCAACCGGAAGGACCGGTTATTAACAGGCATCTGAAAATACATAAAAGAAGCTGAAATTTAAAATATATGAACAATCAAAAAAAAAGTTAAAGGCCGAACTCACAAGGGGGTGGCGTTGCTGATGTTGTTGCAGCGCCGGTGCGTTTTTGTCCCACCCTAATCCATAGTCACTGTCGCACCCGGGTATCAGTGACCCCTTACCTGAGGTGCGCCGCTGGTGTTGTTGCAGCGCTGGTGCTTTTCTAGCCCACCCTCATCCTTGGCCATCGGTGCACCTATATTTCGATGACCCCGTACCTGTGGTGCGCCGCTGGTGTTATTGCAGCGCTGGTGCTTATTGACCCACCCTCATCCATGGTCATCAGTGCACCTATGTTTTGATGACCCCATTCCTGAAAATCCTATGCCTTTTAAATAAGGGTAATCAGCATTCCCATTTTAAATTTTTGACAATTTATTTGGAATTCATTTCCCCTTTTCTTATAGCCTACGTCTATTTTTTCTCTGCGTTTAGCATATTAGGGCGCCCTTTCTAACAAACTAGTATTAAATAACAATATTGTGGCAAGCTTGATAATACTCGAATAAACCATCAAACAAAAGGAAAGGAAACTAAAGAACAATTGTAGGGGACTCAAAACACCGGCCCTTGTGTAAGCCTATAAATGAACTATAAAAGGTGTTATTGCAATAAGCTTACAATATACAATTGTTCTGAAGTCCTATTACATTTCGCTTACTCCCCGTCTTGCTGGGAATCTACATAAGTATGCACATACGTGCGTCAATTCAAATGATGAAAATTTAAAAGAAAAAAAAATTGAAATATACAACATAACAAAAATAGCTTACGACCTAGGCTCCGGCGACTGGTGTTGACGTTGTTATGATTGTTGGTGCTGTGTTGGTGGTGCTGCTGCTGCTGTAGTTGTTGTTGTAGTCTCTGCTGGTTGCTGTTGTTGCAGCGACAGAATATTTTTTGCTTATGGCTGTTGATGTTGTTGATTCACTACCTGAGACGCTGTTGTTGTTGTTGTGCCAAGCCCAATTTGTTGTTGTTGTTGTTGAGCCAAATTTTTCGCTATTTGCTGCTGTTGTTGTTGTGCCAAACCCAATTTGTTGTTGTTGTTCTAGTGCAAAATTTTTCGGCTGTTTGCTGTTGTTGCTTCGGCTGTGCCGCTATCGGTGTTGTTGAGTCACTATCTGAGACGCTGTTGTTGTTGTTGCGCCAAGCCCAATTTGTTGTTGTTGTTGTTGAGCCAAATTTTTCGCTATTTGCTGCTGTTGTTGTTATTCGATATTTATGTTTTTTGGTGCGTAAATGTTCACTGCGGTTATCATTTAATTCATGAAATTCTATTGTTTATCAGGAAATGTAGCGACAAACCGACACGAATACGATATGACAAACGAATTTGAACGACGAAAAAACAGATTCTTGTGTGCACAGGTGTGTGTGTGTACGTATACGTATGTATATATTTCACTTTACAATCGAGTGTCTACGTAGAACTAGCCATTTAAACTAATTTAACATAATGTACATGTTTTGCAAAATATACTGAACACTGATTTTGTGTTTTCGCATCTATTTTTATTATTTAAGAAGTTATTTATATGCAATATAAAAAAAATAGTTTATATTTTGTGTTACTTTACGTGTAGGCTAATCCGGTCTATTTTGAATTTAGGTGCAAATAATAAAAATAATTATTTCACCTGCTTCCCAACGTTTCGCTGATCAATGTCAGCATCTTCAGGGGCATTTATTTCTCTATTTTTGACAAAAACAATAAACAAAATTATACACATTAATAAAAGAAGAAACAACAAAAATATATAATAAAATTTTTGTGAACAAAGGAATTTAAAACGAAAATGTACAAATTAAAACTTACTGTTTAAATTTGATTTAAACTTTTTTTAAAGAATTTTTCACACTGAAAACATATAAACCTTAACATATACACATTTATACATATATGAACGTATAAACACATTATCATTACCACTTATCGTGGTAGTTTCGTCAAGACTAATTAAACTATTGTATACATAACAAGTAGGCTGCTGCTATATTGTCCGTGTCTTCTTTTTTGTTCATCGCATTCTCCCTTCTTTGTAATATACGTAAGCTCTCCAATGTGTACCTTTTTGTTTCTCTTTTTTCTTTGTCTATTATTTTCGCATTTTTGAAGTCAGCTGAGTGTCCGCTGCTTAGTATATGCTGAGCCAGTGCAGTGCTGTTTTTTTGTTTGTTTATGGCCGCTTCGTGTTCGCTTAATCGTACTCCCAATGCTCTCTTTGTTGTTCCTATATATATCTTATTGCACTTTTCTTTCTCACTTCCATTGCATTTTATTTCGTAAACCACGTTGTTTTGTTGTTGCGTGTCTACTGGGCTTTTTGTTCTTGTGTATATTGTTGCTAGGGTTTCGTTCGATTTGTAGGCAAGTGTTATGTTTTGTTGTTTTAAGGTTTTGTTGTCAAATTTCTCACTGAGTTTTGGAATATATGTAACACTGTAGTACTTCTTTATCTCATTATTTGTTGCTTTATTTTGTGTTTTATTCGTTTGGTATTTTGTTTTAATTTTTTCCTGTATGATCAGCTCTCGTATCAAATGGTCTGGATAATTGTTGCTTTTTAAGATTTCGTGTATTTTCTCTATGTTGTCGTCGTGAAATTGTTGGTGGCTTATGGTTAAAATTTTTCTTATTAGGTTCTTTGCTGTATTTATTTTATATTTCATCGGTTGTGAAGAGAAGTAATTGATTAGGCGCCCAGAAGAAGTAGGTTTAGAATACCAGTCGAAAATTATTTGGTTGTTTTTTCTGTGCAAACGGACGTCAAGAAAGGGAATGCTCTCTTCTTCTTCTATTTCCATTGTAAATCGAAGTTTATTGTGGTAGTTGTTGAGTTTCTCTAGAATAATATTCACGTCACTGTGTTTTGTTATTGCAAGAATGTCGTCCACATATTTGTTAATAAATTTAATTTCAATATTGCACTTTTGTTTCAGCTCAGCTATCGTGTGGTCAAGTAGGTCGTCCATAATTATGTCCGCAATGGTGGGGGAGAGGGGATTTCCCATTGGCATTCCGAATGTCTGATTGTATAATTTGTTATTGCACATAAAATAATTATTGTCTTTGAGACAAAAGTCCAAAATTTGCTGGAAATTCCTCTTGGGTATTTTCGTTAATTGTTTTATTTCGTCCCATTTGTTCATTATAATTCTTATAGCTAACGTTGTTGGTATGTTGGTGAACAGAGAAATAACATCGAATGAGACAAGTACATCAGTATCACACACATCTATACCCTCTAATCTATGTTTAAGTTCGAATGAATTTTTGACGTTGTGTTTTTCGGAGATTAGTGGTTTCAATATTTCACCAACGTATTTGGACAAATTGTAACAAGGGACCATGACTGACGACGAAACGGGACGTAAAGGTATTTGGGGTTTGTGTACTTTAGGCAAACCATAAAGTCTGGGTGCGACGGCAGCTGTGCTAGTGAGTAATAACTTTTCTCTTCTTGTTATATGTTGCCCTTTGTATAGATCTTCTATTATTTTGTTGTTTTTCCTTTGCAGGGTATTTGTTGGGTCACTTCTTATTGTTTTGTATGTGTTTTTGTCAGCAAGTATGTTATTTATTTTGTCTATGTACTCCGATTCGTACATTGCAACGGTTTTATTCCCTTTATCTGCATCTGTAATGATTATGTCTTTGTGGGATTTCATAAACGCCTTAGCATTGTTAAATGCTGCTATAATAAATTTTTCCATTGCGTTATGTCTGATGCTTCGCTTAAAAGTTGTGATTCTGTTGCTGAGCTTGTTTCTTGCTATTTCTTTTTCCCTGTCGTCTTTGATGTCTGTAATTATTTGTTCCATTTCCGCTATGGTGTGTATAGATGAGAAATTTCTTTTTGTTGTGGGTAGTGAAAACTTTTTTCCGAGCGATAGTATCCATCTGACTTCGTCTGGGAATTCGATGTTCGTTTTGTTGATGAACCAATTGTTGTTTTTGTTTAAACCCAGTTTTTTCATTTGTTCCTGTTTAAGTCTCTCTATTTTGGAATTAAGAGTTGCTTGTTTTTCCCTGGCTGTTTTTAGACTTTGGACCTTCTGTGTCTCTGTGAATTCGTCAAGTTCTGCGTTGTTCAAGAATGCTTTGAGTTGTTGTAATGTGTGGTAAATTGTATCTTTGGTTATTTTGATATTGATGTTGGTCTGTGTTATTTCTATGTTGAGAATTTTAGCTAGAAAAAATCTTTTGGACGCTTCAAATTGTTGTTTGATTTTATGTGATGTTGTGATGATTTGTAAATTTTTTATTGAATTAGTTAAGTAGGTGGGTGTTAAACCATATTGCTTGCATTGCAACAGGAACTTTAGTTGCTCCTTCTGTTTCGCCAACTTGTGTTGTTGTTTGCTGTACTGCTTGAGTGCGAGACATGTATTCTCTCCGTATTTGTACTTCATGTGTTGGTAGTAATGTTTCATTTTGTATTTGCTTTTGTTGTTGTTTTTGTCGGTAAAATAAAAGAAATGTAGTGTATCGGCAGGCCTTCCGAGATTGTAATTATTAAATGTTTTCGACCAGCTAAATGTTTATATTTTGTGTTACTTTACGTGTAGGCTAATCCGGTCTATTTTGAATTTAGGTGCAAATAATAAAAATAATTATTTCACCTGCTTCCCAACGTTTCGCTGATCAATGTCAGCATCTTCAGGGGCATTTATTTCTCTATTTTTGACAAAAACAATAAACAAAATTATACACATTAATAAAAGAAGAAACAACAAAAATATATAATAAAATTTTTGTGAACAAAGGAATTTAAAACGAAAATGTACAAATTAAAACTTACTGTTTAAATTTGATTTAAACTTTTTTTAAAGAATTTTTCACACTGAAAACATATAAACCTTAACATATACACATTTATACATATATGAACGTATAAACACATTATCATTACCACTTATCGTGGTAGTTTCGTCAAGACTAATTAAACTATTGTATACATAACAAGTAGGCTGCTGCTATATTGTCCGTGTCTTCTTTTTTGTTCATCGCATTCTCCCTTCTTTGTAATATACGTAAGCTCTCCAATGTGTACCTTTTTGTTTCTCTTTTTTCTTTGTCTATTATTTTCGCATTTTTGAAGTCAGCTGAGTGTCCGCTGCTTAGTATATGCTGAGCCAGTGCAGTGCTGTTTTTTTGTTTGTTTATGGCCGCTTCGTGTTCGCTTAATCGTACTCCCAATGCTCTCTTTGTTGTTCCTATATATATCTTATTGCACTTTTCTTTCTCACTTCCATTGCATTTTATTTCGTAAACCACGTTGTTTTGTTGTTGCGTGTCTACTGGGCTTTTTGTTCTTGTGTATATTGTTGCTAGGGTTTCGTTCGATTTGTAGGCAAGTGTTATGTTTTGTTGTTTTAAGGTTTTGTTGTCAAATTTCTCACTGAGTTTTGGAATATATGTAACACTGTAGTACTTCTTTATCTCATTATTTGTTGCTTTATTTTGTGTTTTATTCGTTTGGTATTTTGTTTTAATTTTTTCCTGTATGATCAGCTCTCGTATCAAATGGTCTGGATAATTGTTGCTTTTTAAGATTTCGTGTATTTTCTCTATGTTGTCGTCGTGAAATTGTTGGTGGCTTATGGTTAAAATTTTTCTTATTAGGTTCTTTGCTGTATTTATTTTATATTTCATCGGTTGTGAAGAGAAGTAATTGATTAGGCGCCCAGAAGAAGTAGGTTTAGAATACCAGTCGAAAATTATTTGGTTGTTTTTTCTGTGCAAACGGACGTCAAGAAAGGGAATGCTCTCTTCTTCTTCTATTTCCATTGTAAATCGAAGTTTATTGTGGTAGTTGTTGAGTTTCTCTAGAATAATATTCACGTCACTGTGTTTTGTTATTGCAAGAATGTCGTCCACATATTTGTTAATAAATTTAATTTCAATATTGCACTTTTGTTTCAGCTCAGCTATCGTGTGGTCAAGTAGGTCGTCCATAATTATGTCCGCAATGGTGGGGGAGAGGGGATTTCCCATTGGCATTCCGAATGTCTGATTGTATAATTTGTTATTGCACATAAAATAATTATTGTCTTTGAGACAAAAGTCCAAAATTTGCTGGAAATTCCTCTTGGGTATTTTCGTTAATTGTTTTATTTCGTCCCATTTGTTCATTATAATTCTTATAGCTAACGTTGTTGGTATGTTGGTGAACAGAGAAATAACATCGAATGAGACAAGTACATCAGTATCACACACATCTATACCCTCTAATCTATGTTTAAGTTCGAATGAATTTTTGACGTTGTGTTTTTCGGAGATTAGTGGTTTCAATATTTCACCAACGTATTTGGACAAATTGTAACAAGGGACCATGACTGACGACGAAACGGGACGTAATAAAAAAAATAGTTTTACACCACGAAAAAGAACCGTCTCGTTTTGACTCTACCACTCAATTGACTTTTCGAAAACTGACTCCCGCTGTACTAAAAAAAAATTCTTATTAGCGCGTGCCTTCCACTTTTTCTTCTGTATTCGTTTTGGAAGAGTCCCGTTTCTTTTTCGTATAGCCTGTAGTGGTGTAGTGACGTGTGCATAATAGTGGCGTGACTTTACGGTTACCCGAATGTCTATACCATGGTATGACGCTAGCAATGACACAAGCGATATGGAATGCGATTGCCATGTTACACAAAAAAAATTACCAAAACTTTCGGAATAAAATGCCTCAATCATTTTTCCCATGAAACTATCTCAAAATAATCGATTATATTCGCGCCCTTATGAATTTTGCTACTGTAAAGTTCTATTAATGTGCGCTACGAATATCAATAGACATCGTTGTCTTACGCTCAAATTATAAAATTGGTAAGAGACAGGAAAATCTGATTGATGAAACAATAGTACATGAATAATTAATCAATTTTCTGAGAACTATGTAAAATTTAAAATTGCATAGAGCGCATGAGAATATTTTATAATATGTACATCTGAAAGTACCAAGTCACCGAATAACCATGTGTTACGTATTTTCACAATCGAAGTGTTCATGGCAACCCTGGAGGAACCAGTTTGTCCATCACCAATAGATGTGCATATCCCGCCATTGGAACGATTGTCAAGGTTGAGATGGGAAATTTCAGTTAAGCTTTCCCCATGCAAGGCCTACTTATAGAGGTTGGCTCGATAGCTTGCCTATTTGCAAAAAAAAATTTTCATGCAATCTATAAGGATTGAAATCTGAAGAATGAATCAAAACCACATAACCATTTAGAAGAATAAAAAAAATCAGTGTAAATCTCGGATGCAATTACTTATTTAAAATTTGTTTAGACTCTTAGTGGAGCAAGAAAAGAATTAACTACAGGATTTTGAATAAAAAAAAATGTTACATTTAAGATATCTAGTAACTGAATAAGAAAATACAAATTTTAATTATTGCCAGAACACACCCAGTGGTGCATGAAATTTTACTCGAAATGACTCCTGTCAAAAAAAAAAATGTCAGCAGTTGCCATCGAGACAACCTCATAAATTACCCTCGTTTCGCAGTGCGGCCACCTGTTACACTAGCCCACAGCCCAACATAAAAGGTCGATGCGAGGGAGAATCGCTCTTCTTCTTCTTGGCATATGTCAACTTATTGTCTGTTGCTTTGATTCTACAATCTTGCATGCGTTGTTCGTAGAAGTAGAATGCTAAGCTCAAGGTTTATCCAAAGAAGGTTATATTAGTTACGTTTTGATGTGTGTGTTTCCTTTAAAAAAAAATGTCAACGTGAAAGAGGAGAGAAATTATTTTCAAAGTAAAATTTTTCCCCAATCGGTTCTATCTGACGTTCGCACTTTTTTTTTTTTTTTTTTTTTTTTTTTTTGGCACACATACCCAATTGCAATCAGCTTATCTGCCGCGAAATACTTCTTTAGACAATCCTTGCTAAGTTGTGTGTTCACATCTTTTTCCCTGCTTTTGACATTTGAAACAAGCCGCCTAACGCCAATCGCATATTCTGCCTCACATGCTCACGACCTGTTTAGTTTGGCCACGCGTCAACCATTCTTCTTCACCATGTCAGCACGTCGGCCATTATTGATTGGAAGTTATTGGAAACTACTAAGAAAGAAGCTACTGAAATAGTGGTGCTGCCACACAGCCAAAATTGAGCAACCGAAATTAACCCGTTTATGATCGATATCAGTATTGATATCGATAGCAAACCATAACAGGCCTGCTTCGCTTCGAAGACCTGACGAGGGAGCGAACAGGAAAAATGGTTTGCCTGTAAGGTTGTTGCGATAATACTCAACTGTTAACTACGTGGGGCACGACTCACCCCTAGATAAGAGTCTCAAATTCTACCACAGCTAACCGGGCAACAGAGGCTCCATCAGGTGATATCAAAAAAAACCATATGCTATATGAACGTGTCCAATCTAGTAATGTATGTAAATCCGAGATTAATTGAAAGTCAGGTATAATAAAAAAATTCATTTGGTAAAAAAAAAACCAAGATGCGTAAGTCCGGTGTTGCGGTGGTTCTCTATTGGCTTAGGCCAGAGAAGCCTACCCCCCCTAGGAGCCCTCCTCCTAGGTGCCGATCTTGGTCGGTCTTAACAACCTGTCCCCCCCGGCTGATCCAACCCCGCACGCTGGACCCAGGACAGGCGGTCTTGAAAAAGACCCTTGGTCCGCTGGTTTCTCGCCCCCCGGAATGGGCTTTTGCAAAAGAGAAAATTATTTTGTTTCATAGTTTTTTTAAAGGCTTCGCGCCCTTAGACATTTTTTTTACAGGAGAACGCGTCTAAACTCCGAATACAATCACCCTATCAGCTGGTCTATGGTCCCTAACCTCGCGAAGCTGGACAAAAAAAACTTTAACAGGAAAATCATCAATACTCCGTTTGAATAGACATTTTTATATTGGAGAACTCGTCAAAACTCCGTGAGGTTAGGCATTTGATATTGGAGAACTCGCCAAAACTCCATAAAACTAGACATTTTAATTTGGGAGAACTCGTCAAAACTCCGTATAAGCAGACCAATTGGAATATGGACTGCTAGATGATCCACGGTTCCCGATGGGAGCGCTTGTGATCCACCTATAATTATAACTGCTCGGGGAGGATACTGGGCGAATTGTTCCCGACCGCCAAGACGCCCAGCGGAGTCTTATTGAGGACGGATATCAGAAGCATGGAATCGTCCTATTAATCTCCCTGTTAAGTCTTCTAAGTCATACAGTGCATTGCCCGCTTTTCCACGCACTCGACACTTAAGATATTTCGGCAGGAATTTCGCGTTTATGCCCTATTTGAAGTTACTCAAGGCAAAATTTCTTCTAAATACCTCTTGACCTTCCCTATAATTCACAAGCCTAGAGCGCTTATTGTAAACCTGCTTGACTCTATCATTTGCCTGCGCTAAGTTTTTACGAATTTGCTCGTGGATTCCTGATAACTTGTCAGCTTTGCTTACTATCGGTACACGATCTTCTTTGAGGCTATCCAATTTCTCTAATAACTTATACGCGGATGCGTGTTGGACCATATTCTGACCATATAATGCAAAGTACGGAGAGCACTGAATTGACGTATGAAAATCACTTCTTAAAACTGATAGAATTTCGGGTATATGTTTGTCCCAATCCGTATGATCCTGCTTATCTTTTAGGAAAATTCTTATCTTGGAAACTATCTCTCTATTCACGCGTTCGGACGCATTAGCTTGTGGGGAATACACTCCTGTTCTAACATGCGTCACACCGTACTTCTCAAAGAACGCTTTCATTTCTTTTGAGATGAATTGTTTCCCATTATCGCTGTGGATATATTCTGGGACCCCTATAGCTGGAAAAATCTCTGTACCGAAGTAGTTCATTACATTGATAGTTGTCGCTCTCTGCATTGGCTTCAGCCACACATACTTGGAAAAATGGTCTAAAATAATAAAAAGAAACTGGTTCTGGAACGTTTGGATCTCGGATAAGGTCCTAAGAAGTCGCAATATAAGCGCTGAAAAGGTCTCTCTGTAACAAAAGCGCTTCCTATAGGTGGTCTTGACTGCTGATTCGTTGTTTTTACAGCCTTGCAAGTGTCACAATCCTTCACATAATCTCTAACGTTCCTAGCTTGTTGTGGCCAGAAGTATTTCCACCTTACTCGTTCCAATGTCTTTTGCCAACCTCCGTGATAACTCCTAACCGCGTCATGTGCCATTCGTATTGCTTCCTCCCTGAGTCCTTCGGGCAACCACAACCGCCATAACGAGTCTTCTTCACCCTCCACACCCTTCCGAAACTTAACTCTTTTAAAAATCAACCCGTCTCTGACGCACAAATCCGGGAGAGCCTCACCATTTACTGTGATTATTCTGATGAGATCTAGATACTCATTGGCTCTAAATTCGGATGAGTCTAAGTCTATTTCGTAAGGCGCGGGAGATGAAGTCAACTCGTCGACGTCAAAACGCGACAGAGCGTCCGGTACTACATTCAGAGCCCCCTTACGGTGCTGCATTTCGAAATCATATCTCTGTAGTAGCAGTGACCATCTAGCTAACCTACCACTAAGGTCCTTTTGCTTCATTAACCATTTAAGGCTTGAGTGGTCCGTGATTATACGAAATGGCAGCCCTTCAACGTAAGGTCTGAAACGCTTGACGCTGACAATTGCGGCGAGGCATTCCAGCTCGGTGACTGTAGAGTTGCGTTGAGCATTATTTAATTTTTTTGAAACGAAAGCTATTGGATGCTCTGCACCATTATCATCGACCTGGAATAACACGCCTCCTACTCCTATTTTGGAAGCATCACATTGAATGACAAATTCTCTGGAAAAATCAGGTTGAGCTAAGACTGGAGCGGAACTCAGAGCTACTTTAAGTTTTTCGAAGGCTTCTATTGCTTCTGGAGTGAGTTTGAAAGGACCAGGTGACTTACGTAAACAATCTGTCAAAGGGCCTGCTAAATCAGCGAAATTGGTAATAAATGCCCTGTACCAATTTGCCATACCCACGAACCTGCGAACCTGTCGAGGAGATTTGGGAATGGGGAAATTCTGCATTGCCTCAATTTTCTCTGGATTCACTTTCAAACACCCACTGCCTATAACATACCCTAAGTAACGAATTTCTCTCTGGCAAAATTTACTTTTACTCACATTGATTGTAAGGCCTGCACTCTTCAAGCACCTCGCAACATCTGCTAAAAGTTTGATGTGGTCGTCAAAATCCGCACTACATACCAACAGGTCGTCCAAATAAACAAAAACATGTTCTCGCATGTACGAGGGAATTGCTTTGTCCATGAGTCGACTCATTGTTTGCGGCGCGTTACACAGCCCAAAGGGCATGACTTTGTAATGGTACAAGGGTTTACCTGGCACCGCAAACGCTGTCTTCTCTTTTGACGACTCAGTTAGTTTAATTTGGAAGAACGCGTCTTTTAAGTCGATATCACTAATAAAGTGCGTATCCTTTAGTCGGCTCAATAACCCGTTGATATGCGGCAGCGGATATGAGTCTTTCTTCGTGACTGCGTTTACCTTCCTAGAATCTATGCAGAGTCTAACCTTACCAGGTTTCCGTACTAAGACAACTGGGCTACACCATGGCAAATTCGACTCTTCGATGACTCCCATTTTCAATAATCTATCAATTTCGCCGTAGGCTTCAGCCTGCCTTGGTGGCGAAAGAGGAAAATGTTTACTTTTAATTGGGACTGCGTCACCCGTGTCAATATCGTGCTCCACCAGCTGTGTTTGCCCTAGGCCTAATTTTTCAAACGACGGAAACATATCAATAACTTTTTGCAAATCGTACTCCTGGGATGGAGTTAAATCATGAAAATTGGGACCTTCATCTATATCTTCCTTTGCTTCTAGACAAGATTCACTTGGAAATATTTCGGGAGCTAAAGCAAATGCTTTCCAAAAATCTACTCCGAAATAGGCTTCCTGGAGAAGCGAAGGAACAAGGTAAAAAGATATGGATTTTGTTGTATTTTTGAAAGTGACAGGCAATGAACTGCAACCTATTATCTTCTGTTTGTCGCCGCCTGCTGTATATATGCATTCGTTCATTTCCTTATAGTTGAGATTGTTTTCTTCTATAAATTTCAAACAGTCCTTACCCAGAATAGAGACATTGGCTCCTGAATCCAATAACCCCACTAGTGATCCATTTCCTATCCTCACCCTAATCATTGGTCTTTCATCGTCTGTAAGGACGAGTGTGGTGCTTTCCAAAAGCTTTCGCACATGGACACGTTTGCTATATCTCTTCCTACACTGCAAATTTCTTTCGGGTGGATATGGTTGGGAATCATTCGTGAAAATATTCGACCTAACCAATTGATAGTTTTGTTCTCTCTCTTCTAAACTGGGTCGGAAAATGGTCTGACAACTAACATCTCTAACTGAAGCCTTCAAAATACGAATTGGTCGAGCATTGGTTTGTGACGAAGTCGGGCTATCTGAATCTGAACTATTTGAATTATCCGTACTATCAGGGAAAGTTACTATAGGTGTTTGTTGACTGCTTGCGGAACTGGCCGAAAGTGGACTAGGCTCAGTACTCGCGACGATTGGCTGGGTATTGACTGAAGTGGGGGCTATAGTCCCGAACGAGTTTCCCCCTCTCTTTTCTCGCTCGGATAACGGTTTCCCTGACCACGGTGGTCGTTGGGACACTTCGGAGTCAACACTCCTCTCTGACCGCATTTGAAACAAAACTGAGATTTGATGGGCTCCTCACAGTAAATATAAGAATGGCCCATTGCCTGGCAATTCCAACATTTAATCCCTGAATAGTCTGGCTTACCCATTCGACGATAATTCAACGCTTCTACCTGGGGATCTACTATATAATCTTCGTTTTCAACCCTACATTCCGGAGCTATGGCACGTGCTTCGTTTACGCTTGGCCTATGGCAATTTGAGACTAAGCTTCTGCTCTCTTTCAATACTTGCTCACCTTTTCGAGCCACATCGCGAAGGTCATGCAAACTTCTTACATTCGCGTTAAACAGCATTAACTTCAAATTACCATTGACGTTGCGCTTGATAATATCTATTAACAAGGCCTCAGACATGGGCTCTCTAAGTCTTGCGTTTAATGCCAGAATGTCCGTGTGGAAAACGTCGTATGTCTCATTCACTTTCTGCTTACGCACAGATATTTCCATCATCAGCTCGTGGTCCGTTTTCATTGTACCGAATTCCCGTTTTAAAGAGTAACTCAAAAATGGATAAGTTACATTAGAATTTTGTTTGGTAAATAACCAATACCATTCTTCGGCACGGCCTGACAAAAAAAGGTGAAAACTGGCCATAAGCTGATCTTCCGTACACTGCGTGCGCTCACGCAAGGTGTCCAATTTAAACAAAAAGTCTGAAACACTACCAGTACCGTCATAAGAAATCTTCCAGTCTTGTGGTTTCACAACCGTATTACTGGGTGTGGGAACAATTGAGTTGTTAACAAAAGTCTGCGCTTGGTTCGGTTGCTGTCTAACATCATCCCTAGTATAATGTTTAGCATCACTCCCAACAAAATCCGCCGCTGTTCGAGAGGCTGCAACTGCAGCGTTCAGGGTATTCACATTTTCCCTAATAGCTCTCATCTCATGGCGCAGCTCTTCTTGTGACGTTTGGAATAATTGGTGTAGAACGTGTACCCACGAATTCAAGGGAGACACTTCGGGATGGGTCTCTTGGTCGGAAGCCCTATCACTGTAAACGTTTGGTTGTAACCGAACTTGTGGTAAAGCGCTAGCCTCGTCTACAGTATTTGTCGCGCATTGCTCAGGCGGATCCGGCATATTCCTAATAAGACTGTCTAGATCGAGGATATTTGCACTAGCCGGTCTATCATATTTTCCCGAAGGGCCATTATTTGGGACATCCCTGAATGGATCTACTGTTGTCCGGCCGACTATTGGGGAGTGCATTACTAAAGGTCGGCTCGCTGAGGGTTTCGGAGTCGCACCTCTACTTCCTCCTCCTCTATAATATACCCCGCTACCTCTGTTTTAAGAACCACTACCTCTAGTCGAACTCCTAGTTTGCATCCCTTCAGCCGACTGCTGAGTGTTCTGAGACATTTTCAAAAAAAATCGAACGTTTGAGCGCTTCAAAAAAAAACAAGGCACGCTTGAACGGTTGTATGAAATCTAAAGCAATTACTTTTTGAATAAGTCACGTTTGGTGTCAAAGCTCAAATGCAATTATTTGTACAATTACTGAAATTTAAATCTTTATCTCGATTCAAAATTAGATCGCATCGAAAAGAAATTAATAAAACTTTGGTTTTGTGTTCGATCAAGTTTTCAGCGAATATTAATAATGATTATTTGCTATTTAAATCTCTATGCCGGTACAAAATTATGTCATATCCGAGAAAATATAATACGTTGTCGCGTTTGGTGAAAAAAATCAAGCAAATGTTTGTAACAATTATCTTCGATTGTAAAAATTATCTTAAGTTTTGCTAACAATATCGATTCAAAATAACTTCGCTTATAAAAAAAAATATTTGTATAAATAAACGTGTTCATATACGTGTATATGTAAATGTAAAAAGATATACAATGCAAAATATATATATATGTTCGTTGTTCAATGGGAATGCTCATCTCCCATTATAAAAGGCACAGGTTACAGAATAAAAAAAAATATAAACCCCTTGAAAAATAAAGCCACAAAAAAAAATTAGGACGGTGTGTGCCAACTGGTCTCCAGCGCACCAACCGCAATGCAGGGTTGCTCGGAAGCTAAATCCCTGAGACAGGCTGGCTAACTAAAAGATAGTTAGCAATAACAAAAAAAATTAAAATTTTGCGAAATACCAACCTATCTCCGCCGCAATGAAAGGAACGGTTTCAATCCGCTATCCCCAGACTTGCGGAGATAGACAATACATCCTTCGGTCTCAGCTCAGCTCATCGCCATGAAGTGGTGCTAAATGTTCCAAGGCACCCAACTCAGGCATGAGATGAACTGAGGCCTGCATCGCATAACAAAAGAAAAGGACAGAACAAAATAAATTTGCAAACTACCCTCCTAGTCTCCGCCGCAATGAAAGGAACAGCTAGAGGCCGCTTTCCCCAGACTTGCGGAGATGAAAAGTACTAACTCAGGTCTCAGACCAACCCATCGCAATGAAAGTGGCGCTAGGTGCAACCAACTCAGACGCGGGATGGCTGAAGCCTAAATTGCAAAAAAAAAATAACGAAAACAAAAAAAAATAAAAAGACGAATTTTCCTTCTGACCAACATCCTAGGCTCCGCCGCAATGAAAGGCACGGTTTGAAGCCGCTACCCCAGACTTGCGAAGAAGGATTTGCTAGCTTAGGATCCAACTCAACTCATCGCAATGAAGGCGGTGTTCGAATCTCCACCCCAGACGCGAGATGAGCTAGGCCCCAAAAGAAAAAAAAATCCTATACACAAAACTGCACAAAAGACATATTCGGCAAAAGTTTATAAAAATAAATACTGAATCTAGCGGACATGCCCCTCGGACGACAGTGAAACAAATTTATATTACAAAAAAAAATAAGTGCGTTCAACACTGCCTCTCCGGGTGAAATGCAAAAAAAAACAGACAAAATGACGTTAAGTCTCGTGGAGCCTTGAGCCACTAACACCAATGACTCTCCAATCAGTCTGATCAATTCCATCATCCCGCCGCAACGCAGTGGCGGCTACTGAGGCTGCCAATCTGGGACTTGCGGAATAATGAAACTTCACTGAACGACCAGAAAACCACCGAAGCCAGTACCCCAGGACACCACGTTGGGCGCCATCTGTTATGGTACGCGTTAAACCTCGATTACGATCTACAATCGAGTGGAGCAGCAATGCATGGCGGTCGGCATGATCTAGGGTTGCACTGTGGCTAGTCATTGTCGGCTGGGCGGGGTTCTTGCCTACATTGCTGTCCTGCGCCATAAACAGAAAAAATTCATATCATGCCTTTTCATACCAAAACGAGTAAAATCACACTAAAACAACATCCGGTTTAGCCGGATGCCACGGACGGACCGTTGAAAAATTCGAAAATTCAAATTAACCCGAAAAATCCAAATTCAAGAGGCCAGGCATCAGTTAAATTTAAATAAATGCAAACCGAGGGAAAATGTCGTTGAAATTTGAATATGAATTTGAATGTACGTTAAAGTCAGACGGACGTTAGCAAAACATTTAAACCGAAATTTAAATCGGACGGAAATACTGACAATCGACGGAAAAATTTAAAAATAGATGAGCGCACGTTAAATTTAAATAATCGCGGACGGACGAGAAAATAATCGTTGCACCAAAATTTAAATTTGAATGTACGTTGAAATCGATATGC
Organism: Urophora cardui; assembly: GCA_960531455.1. Taxonomy (NCBI): domain Eukaryota; kingdom Metazoa; phylum Arthropoda; class Insecta; order Diptera; family Tephritidae; genus Urophora; species Urophora cardui. The sequence goes on along the minus strand of OY482672.1, from coordinate 93,886,910 downwards.
ACTAAATTTGAATAAGCATTGTCAAAAAAAAACTGTCAAAGTGAATTTAATTTGAATATTTATATCGCAAAAAAAAATCGTTAAATTTGAATTTAATTTGAATCAACCGGAAGGACCGGTTATTAACAGGCATCTGAAAATACATAAAAGAAGCTGAAATTTAAAATATATGAACAATCAAAAAAAAAGTTAAAGGCCGAACTCACAAGGGGGTGGCGTTGCTGATGTTGTTGCAGCGCCGCTGGTGTTGTTGCAGCGCTGGTGCTTTTCTAGCCCACCCTCATCCTTGGCCATCGGTGCACCTATATTTCGATGACCCCGTACCTGTGGTGCGCCGCTGGTGTTATTGCAGCGCTGGTGCTTATTGACCCACCCTCATCCATGGTCATCAGTGCACCTATGTTTTGATGACCCCATTTCTGAAAATCCTATGCCTTTTAAATAAGGGTAATCAGCATTCCCATTTTAAATTTTTGACAATTTATTTGGAATTCATTTCCCCTTTTCTTATAGCCTACGTCTATTTTTTCTCTGCGTTTAGCATATTAGGGCGCCCTTTCTAACAAACTAGTATTAATTAACAATATTGTGGCAAGCTTGATAATACTCGATTAAACCATCAAACAAAAGGAAAGGAAACTAAAGAACAATTGTAGGGGACTCAAAACACCGGCCCTTGTGTAAGCCTATAAATGAACTATAAAAGGTGTTATTGCAATACGCTTACAATATACAATTGTTCTGAAGTCCTATTACATTTCGCTTACTCCCCGTCCTGCTGGGAATCTACATAAGTATGCACATACGTGCGTCAATTCAAATGATGAAAATTTAAAAGAAAAAAAAATTGAAATATACAACATAACAAAAATAGCTTACGACCTAGGCTCCGGCGACTGGTGTTGACGTTGTTATGATTGTTGGTGCTGTGTTGGTGGTGCTGCTGCTGCTGTAGTTGTTGTTGTAGTCTCTGCTGGTTGCTGTTGTTGCAGCGACAGAATTTTTTTTGCTTATGGCTGTTGATGTTGTTGATTCACTACCTGAGACGCTGTTGTTTTGTTGTGCCAAGCCCAATTTGTTGTTGTTGTTGTTGAGCCAAATTTTTCGCTATTTGCTGCTGTTGTTGTTGTGCCAAACCCAATTTGTTCTTGTTGTTCTAGTGCAAAATTTTTCGGCTGTTTGCTGTTGTTGCTTCGGCTGTGCCGCTATCGGTGTTGTTGAGTCACTATCTGAGACGCTGTTGTTGTTGTTGTGCCAAGCCCAATTTGTTGTTGTTGTTGTTGAGCCAAATTTTTCGCTATTTGCTGCTGTTGTTGTTATTCGATATTTATGTTTTTTGGTGCGTAAATGTTCACTGCGGTTATCATTTAATTCATGAAATTCTATTGTTTATCAGGAAATGCAGCGACAAACCGACACGAATACGATATGACAAACGAATTTGAACGACGAAAAAACAGATTCTTGTGTGCACAGGTGTGTGTGTGTGTACGTATACGTATGTATATATTTCACTTTACAATCGAGTGTCTACGTAGAACTAGCCATTTAAACTAATTTAACATAATGTACATGTTTTGCAAAATTTTTCGCATCTATTTTTATTATTTAAGAAGTTATTTATATGCAATATAAAAAAAATAGTTTTACACCACGAAAAAGAACCGTCTCGTTTTGACTCTACCACTCAATTGACTTTTCGAAAACTGACTCCCGCTGTACAAAAAAAAAATTCTTATTAGCGCGTGCCTTCCACTTTTTCTTCTGTATTCGTTTTGGAAGAGTCCCGTTTCTTTTTCGTATAGCCTGTAGTGGTGTAGTGACGTGTGCATAATAGTGGCGTGACTTTACGGTTACCCGAATGTCTATACCATGGTATGACGCTAGCAATGACACAAGCGATATGGAATGCGATTGCCATGTCACACAAAAAAAATTACCAAAACTTTCGGAATAAAATGCCTCAATCATTTTTCCCATGAAACTATCTCAAAATAATCGATTATATTCGCGCCCTTATGAATTTTGCTACTGTAAAGTTCTATTAATGTGCGCTACGAATATCAATAGACATCGTTGTCTTACGCTCAAATTATAAAATTGGTAAGAGACAGGAAAATCTGATTGATGAAACAATAGTACATGAATAATTAATCAATTTTCTGAGAACTATGTAAAATTTAAAATTGCATAGAGCGCATGAGAATATTTTATAATATGTACATCTGAAAGTACCAAGTCACCGAATAACCATGTGTTACGTATTTTCACAATCGAAGTGTTCATGGCAACCCTAGAGGAACCAGTTTGTCCATCACCAATACATGTGCATATCCCGCCATTGGAACGATTGTCAAGGTTGAGATGGGAAATTTCAGTTAAGCTTTCCCCATGCAAGGCCTACTTATAGAGGTTGGCTCGATAGCTTGCCTATTTGCAAAAAAAAAATTTTCATACAATCTATAAGGATTGAAATCTGAAGAATGAATCAAAACCACATAACCATTTAGAAGAATAAAAAAATCAGTGCAAATCTCGGATGCAATTACTTATTTAAAATTTGTTTAGACTCTTAGTGGAGCAAGAAAAGAATTAACTACAGGATTTTGAATAAAAAAAAAATGTTACATTTAAGATATCTAGTAACTGAATAAGAAAATACAAATTTTAATTATTGCCAGAACACACCCAGTGGTGCATGAAATTTTTACTCGAACAAGGAAATGACTCCTGTCAAAAAAAAAATGTCAGCAGTTGCCATCGAGACAACCTCATAAATCACCCTCGTTTCGCAGTGCGGCCACCTGTTACACTAGCCCACAGCCCAACATAAAAGGTCGATGCGAGGGAGAATCGCTCTTCTTCTTCTTGGCATATGTCAACTTATTGTCTGTTGCTTTGATTCTACAATCTTGCATGCGTTGTTCGTAGAAGTAGAATGCTAAGCTCAAGGTTTATCCAAAGAAGGTTATATTAGTTACGTTTTGATGTGTGTGTTTCCTTTAAAAAAAATGTCAACGTGAAAGAGGAGAGAAATTATTTTCAAAGTAAAATTTTTCCCCAATCGGTTCTATCTGACGTTCGCACGTTTTTTTTTTTTTTTTTTTTTTTTTGGCACACATACCCAATTGCAATCAGCTTATCTGCCGCGAAATCCTTCTTTAGACAATCCTTGCTAAGTTGTGTGTTCACATCTTTTTCCCTGCTTTTGACATTTGAAACAAGCCGCCTAACGCCAATCGCATATTCTGCCTCACATGCGACGACCTGTTTAGTTTGGCCACGCGTCAACCATTCTTCTTCACCATGTCAGCACGTCGGCCATTATTGATTGGAAGTTATTGGAAACTACTAAGAAAGAAGCTACTGAAATAGTGGTGCTGCCACACAGCCAAAATTGAGCAACCGAAATTAACCCGTTTATGATCGATATCAGTATTGATATCGATAGCAAACCATAACACATTGATAGTTGTTCCAAGGAAAAGAATACCGGATGTGCTAAATGAACTACACAATGGTCCAAGTGGAGGTCATCTTGGAGTAACAAGAAGAGGTTTTATTGGGTCGGATGCCGTCAGACAGTTGTTGAGTGGATTGCGAACTGCGATGTATGCATAAAGGCTAAGGGTCCCAAATCCAGGAGTCATGGGTCGATGAAACAATACAACTCAGGAGCACCATTTGAGAGAATTGCCATGGATGTAGCTGGGCCATTTCCTACTAGCAAACTTGGAAACAAATATGTTCTGGTGGTCATGGATTACTTCAGCAAATGGCCGGAGGTGTACCCGATTCCAAATCAAGAAGCAGAAATTATAGCCGAAGTATTCACCAACAATTGGGTGACGAGATATGGTGCACCTATAGAGCTACATTCTGACCAAGGAAGGAACTTCGAATCAGTTGTGTTCCAGGAGATGTGCAAGACACTGGGTATTAGGAAAACCCGAACAACTGCGTTACATCCACAATCAGACGGCATGGTAGAAAGATTTAACAGAACATTAGAGGAACATTTACGAAAAGTGGTGGACAAGTTCCAGAGAGATTGGGACACTCATATTCCTCTGTTCCTGATGGCATATCGATCGGCCGTACACGATACAACAGGTCAGACTCCTGCAAAAGTAATCTTTGGTAGTGATCTTCTACTGCCAGCTGACTTGAAATTTGGGATAAATGCCGATACAGGAATAAATGCCAGACAGTCTAACAACGTTCTGGAAGAGGAAATGAGAGAAATACATGAACTTGTAAGACAGCGAACAAAGATCATGAGTGACAAGATGAAGGCCAGATACGACAAGGCGATGAACTCAGAAGGTTTTGTTGAGGGAGTTTTGCTATACAACCCGCAGCGAAAGAAAGGTTTGTCCCCGAAATTGCAGTGTACTTGGGAAGGGCCATACAAAGTGATTAAACGGCTCAACGATGTTGTGTATCGCATACAAACGATTGGAAGACCTAGTAACAAAATGAAGGTGGTTCATCTGGAAAGGCTAGCAGCATTTGGAACTAGTAATGTGTCAGATCGGGACGGTCAGACTTAGAGCGCTTTCACATTACTCGGTGCGGAATCGGATCGACATTTTTGGTTTTTACCGAAAGTATACCGAAACCTTGCCGACCACATGTATTTCAATTGGCACTTTCACATTAGTGTTGCATACATGAAATCGGAGCGGATTGATTTCGGTATACCGCAACGCGGTAAGACCGGTCAGTAAAATTTGAGGAATTACTGCATACATTTTTGCGGCGTAATAAAAGAAGAAGAACACAGTCAGTAAAAAACTCGTTTCGGCTATAAATGTAGCAAGTTATAATGTCTTCGTCTTCGCTAGAAGACATTATTTTTATTATTGAGTGATTTGTTGAAGTTAAAAATTTCGTTTTGCAAATTTCGATGTTTGTTTTCCTATTTTCTGCCGATTACGCACCGAAAGTATTCCCACAAGTGTGAAAAACACAGCAACGCGGAATCGTTTCGGTAAGCTGAAAATACCGAGCAAAAAATGTCGATCCGATGTCGTACCGAGTAATGTGAAAAGGCCCTTTGGTGGAGGGCAGTGTGGCGAATATAATCGGTTCCACTCTCACATCACTAGATCACTGAACACATCTCTAAGGAAACTGCCAGAACTAGAAGAAGAGACCAGATAATTTCCAGTGTTGCCAGAATTTTTCAGATTGAGTTTGACAGACTATATAAGGCGGCGAGCAGGCGCTCCGCAGTCAGTCGTAACTTAACAGTAGAAGTGTTAACATCAAGTCAAGTAAAACAAGTGTAGACTTTTTAGTCGTGAAATAAAGCGGTGTGAATTAAGAAGTAAATAAAGACTTTTATTTAACAATTTAGTGATACGAACCCGATAGAAATAATCGAGCTATCGACAAATACGTAACAGTACTATACCAACGATACCATTAAAGTACCGATACATCTATTGGCTTCCAGTATCGCCAAAAAGTATCGGTACTCGAGTATGTATCGGATGAAAAACATCGATACCTACTTGGTATCGAAAATCGTTAAACAGCCTTATTCTGGAGCAGTTAATGAATTTTCCGCTAAAATTCAGGAACTTTGAACAAAATTTTCGTATTATTCCAACAGGAAATTTAAGGTACCACCTCAATAGGCTTGCAAATGGTAAATGGTAGCTTAATTTTCCTGTTGCAATAATACGAAACGATTATTATATTTTTCTCAGCTCTTTTCCTTTCCTGTCCCATTGCCAAATGCGTATGGTGGTCCCAAAAATAGTATTGCTGGGCAGAGCTTGGCTTGGATATTTCTTCATATGTACATTAGGGCGGAGTGAATTGGGACTTCTTTTGAAATCAGACCTGCAGAAAGTTGTCTTTCTATTACAGAAGTAAGAGCCTATACACACTTGCGACTCAATCGATTTAGGGCCGTTTACTCAACCTCTGATTAACGCTAACCGGAGGACAAAGGTCCGGTTAAGCTATATACTGCATTATCGACCACATGTTAAATACATGGTTGGATGAAGTCGATAATGATCCCAGCAAACACAGTCTCTAACGTTAGAAATTTTGTCGAGATTACCTTAGATAACTAGTGTAATTCTCTATATATTCTCAAATCGATAACTAGGGTTGAAAACTACACTAGAATTCGATTAGCGAGTGATTAGAGAAGGAGCCAAATCTCACGCCTTTTATCAATTCTCAATATATTTCTGTGATATATTGAATATACATACATATATTGAAATTAGATACTAAAAAATGGTAAAGTTAATATTACCGTAGTACAATGTTTTCCATTAAAAAGTAGATACAAGAAGTACCTTTAATTTAAATAATAAGACTGAATTTTGTTTAAATTTCAGTTCTTATAAATGTGGTAAACATATACATGTCAATATATATAAATCATATGCAATTTAGGCACATATTGCGTTAATAAAATCTAAACAATGAAAAAATCATGTAAAAGGAGACAAAGCATTGTTTTTCCTTTCAATTGGAAGTATTTGCAAATTCTGATTAGAATCTCATTAGAGAACTACATTAGAATTCGATTCGAGAATTATAATTTTCTCGATTTGAGAATTAGGTACCCTTTTGTTTGAGAACGCTATGATTCTCGATAGATTTTCGAGTCGTCCTCTAACGTTAGAGGTTTGAGAATGAGGCTAGTTCTCGAGTCATTCTCAAATCGATAACTAACCTCAGTGTTTGTTGGGATGTTTAACCGAACTTTAACCGTGGTTAGCGTTAATCAGAGGTTGAGTAAACGGCCCTTAGTCGAATTGGGCTGTTGTATTCACACTACGCCAACTATTTAGTCGAATCGGTGGCAGCTAGTCACACTAGAGACTTAGGGCCGTTTACTCAACCTCTGATTAGGTTGGTTAGGTTAGGTTGAGGTGGCTGTCTCCGCAATTCATGAAAGCGGGGACACACTTAGGCCGAGGTGGCCCATTGTGATACCACACGGGAGCCCTAGCTTCCTTATCCCTGTTTACAAACCTTTCCGGAAAAATTAGATTCGAAAGTATGATAAGATTAGATGCCCGTTAAGCTAAACCAGCGCGTTTGTTTCATGAAGCGCAGAAAATCTAGTGTCCTTGCATTTTCCATCTCCGCCAGGCACTCGAAAAAGTGTTTATGGAGAAAGCGGTACCTGGATTGCGACAGTGCGGGGCAGTGGCATAGATAGTGCTCAACACTCTCTATTTCCTCCACGTCCCTGCAGCTGCGGCAGAAGTCGTTTTTATATAGGCCCATGCGAGAGGCGTGAGTGCCCATAAGACAATGGCCTGTTAGAAGTCCCACCAGCGGACCTATAGAGAGCCGATTCAGATGCAGCACCGATACAGACCTAGCCTCATCCAGTCTAGGCCAGATTTGCCTAGAAATCACACAAGTTGACTCCCTGGCCCATCTAGCGTTAGCCTGTTCAATGGAGCGAGATCTCAACCAGTGCTTGCATGAGTTAAGCGGGGGGCCAACCCATGTCGCAGATGTGATATCCTGCAAGCTTGTGCCCTCCCTTGCCAACTCATCTGCAATGCAGTTGCCCCGAACGTTGCTATGGCCTGGAACCCAAATGACGTTCAGGTCGCACATTTCGGCTAGTTTGTTCAAAGACTCCCTACATTTCATTGCAACTATAGATGTAGCATTGTTACTCTGTAAGGATTTTATGGCAGCTTGGCTGTCAGAGAAGATTTTGATAGAATTTATGTCTGGCAGATCTGTCAGGCGACGAGCTGCTTCCCATATGGCTATGAGCTCAGCCTGATAGACGCTGCAGTGATCAGGTAGGCGCAAACTTACTTTCAGATGAAGCTTTTCGCAGAAAAACCCACTTCCAACTCTATTGTTCAATTTAGAGCCGTCCGTGTAAAGGTGCAGTGTATTAGGGTCGGGATCCCCCAAGTTCTTCCACTCGCTCCTCTCCGGGATTCTTGTGGAGAATTTGTTATCCCAACAGAAGGCTGGTATTGCATAGTCCAGCTTTAGAAAATTGGCAGGGACGTTACTAAGAATTTGAGCGTGCCCGAATCTGGTGTCCCTCCAGGGTTCGGTTGCATTGAGCCTTGCCGCGTTGCAGCTGGCAATGAGTTTCCCCTGTATATCCGTGGGGAGAAGAAATAGGATGGTTTCGAGAGCTTTAGTTGGGGTGGAGGGAAGGGCTCCGCTAATAAGCATGGAAGCCATTCGCTGCACTCTAGTTAATTTGCTCTTATTGGTTTCGAGTTCCAGTGCTGGCCACCATATGGTGACTGCATAGAAGAGAATAGGACGCACTACCGCTGTGTACAGCCAATGGACGATTTGGGGGTTAAGTCCCCATCTCTTGCCTATCGCTGATTTACATGCGTAAAGTGCTAGCATGGCTTTTTGGGATCGTACTTCTACGTTCCGTTTCCAGTTTAATTTTCTGTCTAGAATAACACCAAGGTATTTAACCTCGGTAGAGAGTTTAATCTCCTTCCCATTTATGGACGGAGGTTTGAATTCAGGTATCTTATGTTTGCGGGTAAACAGAACCATTTCCGTTTTCTCAGAGCTGACACTCAGCCCGCATTTCAGAGACCAGGTTTTTACAATATTGAGTGCATTTTGCAAAAGATCGCTCAGCACCGGTATATGCTTGCCAGTCGCTGTCAGGGCGATGTCATCGGCGTACGCAATGACCTGGCAGCCCGTGTGCTGAAGTTTAGAGAGCAGGGTGTTCACCGTTAGGTTCCAAAGCAGAGGAGACAGAACTCCACCCTGGGGTGTTCCCCTGTTGGCATACCTAGTTATCGATGAATTACCCATTACAGAAATAATGGCTCTTCTACTAAGAAGAAGTTCAACAAACCTCACGAGAGCCTCCTCTACCTCCAAGTCCCGTAGGGCGGTGGTAACGGCTCCCGGGAGAACATTGTTGAAAGCTCCTTCTATGTCGAGAAAGATGCCCAGTGTGAATTCCTTAAAGGCTAGCCCCTTTTCTATCTTGGAAGTGATAGCGTGTAGAGCAGTCTCTACGGACTTGCCTTTGGAATAAGCGTGTTGAAAAGGAGATAGAGTATTCGCACGGAGCCTGATATAGACATCCAGCGATCTTTCAAGAACTTTGAGTAGAAAAGAGGTCAGGCTTATCGGCCTGAAATCCTTTGGGCTGCTGTAGGAGGCTTTGCCCCCTTTAGGAATAAAGATCACCTTCGCCTTGGTCCATTCCAGAGGAATGTACGACAGGTTGAGGCAGGCTTTATAGATAGGAACAAGAAGAGGGATTAGAGTATCACTTGCTGCCTGTAATTCAGCGGGAAAGATCCCATCTATTCCCGGAGATTTGAAGGGTTTGAAGGATTTAATTGCCCATTTTACCCTTGTATTAGTAATTATGTGCTCCAAGTCATTAAATGTCCTGGGGTTAGAGTAGGTTCTATAAGGTTCCGAGGTGCACCCTGGGAAGTGTGTGGTGACCAGGGTGTTCAGAATATCAGTACTAGATGTGGCCCAGTCCCCATTTTGCATTCGGATACAGCTTGGGGGAACTGGGTTAGTAGAGAGGACCTTTCGTAGACGATTGGCCTCAGAGATTTCTTCTATGTCGCTAGCGTAGTTTTTCCATGAGTCTCTTTTAGCTCTTTGGATCGACTTCTTGAAAATTTTTAAGGCATCCTTGTAGGCTTGCCAGTTGCCAGTTATTTTCGCCTGGTTGAAGAGCTTTCTGCTGTTAAGCCGAAGCTTGGAGATCTCGGGGTTCCACCAATAAGGTTTCTTTTTACCCCGAACTTTGACCTCCGGGCAGGCACTCTTGAAAGCAGCGTTACAGGATTTTGTAACAAAGTCAACTGCTTCATCGATTTTTGACGATGTGTCCAGCACACCGAGAGAAACAGACCTGTTACCTCTGATTAACGCTAACCACGGTTAAAGTCCGGTTAAACATTATTATCGCCTTCATAAAACCATACATTTAACATGTGGTCGATAATGCAGTCCATAGCTTAACCGGACCTTTGTCCTCCGGTTATCGTTAAATAGTCGGGTGATTGGCAATGACATAGTGTTGCCAATGTTCACATTTTACACAGCAAATTTTACATTAGTGCTCTTCGTATAAAGTGATGAATTATTAAATTGCTTTTATCACTTCATCTGCATTCTTACATGAAAGCACCTTCTTGTCATCTGTCAACTTGATTAATAAAAAAAAATAATAAAAAAAACAAAAAGTGCATACATTGCTTGGCTTTGTTTCTTATTAAACTAGCAACTAGCTGTCAAGTAAATGAAAAGAGAAAAACGGAAGGAATTACGCTCATAAAGGCGAAACGAACAGAAGTACAAGAAACGGAAAAATAGTAAAAATTAGCCATTAATAATTTCCATGCAATTTCATTTTCATTATTTCTATTTTAAAATGCGATTAATGACATTTGAAGAGAACAACAATATCAAGAAACACATGAAAACGGAAGTAAATATCCTTAGTTAGATAATTCTTGTTTATAACTTGTTAATAAGAAACGAACCTTTTGTTTTTAAACATTTTGAAAATATTAATTGAAATATTCAATCTCTGCAATTTAACAATAATAGGGACACGATATCGAATAAAAAGCATCGATCTGGTACTCATTTAAAATATAGGTTAAAAAGAATCGCGAACCCGATAATATCGAAACTAAACTACTCGATACTCAAAGTATCGGTATCGAAAGCGGTAATTTTCTAGAAGGTGCAACCTTAAAATTTCCTCTAAAATAGTTAAAAGAGGTACTAATCGACACGTTCTAACCTCTAGATTATGAATTCGAAAGCGGAAATAAAAAAAAATGCAATTTTTTAGTGGCTAGCACGATATTTATTTTTTATCAATTTTAATTTGACTGGAAATAAAAGATTTTTCCACATTTAAAAGATATTTATTAAAACGGCTTAAAGTTGCACCGTCTTCTAGAAAGTTAACAAAAACGCAATAAAACTGCATCCTGAGGCAAACGCATATCGCTGTATTAGTGCTAATTCCATGGTAAATCCTTTTCCAACTTATAAGAATAGTTCAAACTGATTAAAAAAATTATACAAGTTTATTAAGTTCTTGAAAACATTTTTTACAAACCAACAGCTTTTACAAAACAACAGGTGTATTTAATGCAATCATAGTTGTAAAAATATATTTGCTAAATACTTAGAATTTTGAAAAATAAACATCTTAAATAACATTAACAATTCATTTTCATTGAGATTATATGTATCCATCATTGAATTTTTTTGGAAATTTGAATTTAAATTATCGAAACAAAAAAATGATGAAACTCAAGTGGCAGAATATCTGTGCATTCCATGTTATAAAGAGAAGCCATTGCGCATTATGGGTTTTCTTCCGGACTTCTTCTTTCCACTTACGGCCAAAGCAGAAGCTTACAAGAGGCCCTTAAAATTTGTATTTCCATATATTTTATATTTTAAAAATAATTTATTTTATAGTTGTCAAATTGAAACAATTGTCAGAAAAAAAGAGCCGAATGTAAAAAACATACTGAAATACAAGCTGGTTCATTGGTTTTTAACCGCCTAGATGGTATTTCGTTGGTTTTTTCCAACATTGCTACTCCCTTGCACCAACACAAGACTGTAATTGACCACCTCTTTCACACAAAAAATCTTGTAGAATACCAGGAAAAAACGTAGTGTCAAAGGGGCATTAATGGAAAACAGACCCTTTTTTGTTTATAACGTGTGTTTAGTAAAATGAGAAAGAAAAAAGATATTGACGATTTTTTATTTGAAAACGTCAAATTATCGTATAAAAATGAAAAATTTATAATCCTATATATCCAGTTACCATTATTTCTATCGCATGGTAATTGCAAATTGTAAGCAAGTTTCGGTGGTAAATGTTCGCCTCGTTTAATGTGAAAATCAATAAACAGATTTGGGTAACTTCATACAACTTCATACAAAAAACCTTACGAAGTAGCCCAAACCTGCAATTATTTCAGCACGTCGATCAGACCTATTTTTCGATATGTACCAGTGAAAATTACTCATGCTTGTGCATTTTTCGGCACTATTTTGCTTGCACAATTTTTTGGACAAATATGACACAATTTTAATTTTCCATCACTGAATGTACTCATTTGTTCGATACCGTGGTTGAAGTACTCGATACCAAAAAATATCGTCGCAAAAGAATCGAGTAAAAAGTATCGGTATCAAATGCAAAAAATATCGATTGGTACCGTATCGTATCGTATCGAAATTCGTGTCCCTACCCAAAAGTGAAATAAAAGTAGTGCTGTCAGCATGGCAACTGTTTCCACTACGAATATCACTGTTGTTGTTGTAGTCGTTCGACTAAATTGTCTCTAGTGTGAATACGTAGAAAGGCGCCTTGCTGATCAAGCAGTTGTCCGACTGTTTCAGTTGGAATGAAATTGGGCTGCAAATCCAACTGTTTCAGTTGTTCGACTAATTGAATGTAGTGTGAATGCTTCCATACATTCCCATGCAAATCAACATTCGACTAAATCGATTGAGTAATAAGTGTGTATAGGCTCTTACATGGTATAAAAAATACAGGTATGTGCATTGTCATTTTGACGCTGTCTGTTTGATTAAAAAGCAGATTTTTGAAGTTTGATCTTATGTCAGTTTTGGAGTATAGCGATGCCAGACTTTTATTTTTTGAATGCGTAGATTTTTGTTTGAAAGTTTGGGTATTTCAGAAATCAAAGGACAGAAAGAGAAAGGGCACTAGTTTGCAGATTTATGGAACTTCCGGTAGCTCCTCTTCGCTCACTCCACAAATCTTCGTCCACTCTCCGCGAATAAAGGGTATCGTCGGAAATTGGAAAAATTTTATATCACCGTCTTTGCAGCCATATTTGGTATTATTGCACCGCGGAAATAAGCAACTCATATTGTTAAAATGTAGGGTACATATTTTTTTGTAATTGGATTGTTCATATGTATGTACATACATACATATATAGACTGAAATGCTCACTTGGTATGGTGGTGTACATACATATCGCTGTTTAAAGTGCAAAACCGCGTGACATTTTTACCAAAAATGAGATTTCATCAAAAATACATTCCTGGCGTCCGTCCCCATCCATTCATGCAACAATTTTGAGATTCACACAACGCAATTCCGAATAATGACACAGTTTCAAAACCGCTTTTTTTAAGGAAATTTTTCGAACCAATACTGCGAATAATAGGTGTTATTGCTTTATAACTGTACTGTAATGTACTTATGTTGATTATACTTTCATAAACACGAAATGGATTATAACTTTGCTTTATTGAAGAAAAGTTTTTACGTACGCCTGCAAAACCGCCTATACGTCACTATTGAACAAAATAAAAGACGCAAAACCGCTTATAAATACATAAGTAAGCCAATAACTGCACATTTAACTGTTTTCCGCCCAAATGGTATTTAGATTAAGAATATAATCCAAAAATCTACCTTTGCTTGGATCTGGGTTTGCAAAATTCCGAACCGTTTTGAATTAAAACAGTTTTTACTGTCTCCTGTAAAATTTGGGTGGTAGCGGATACGCGGTATTGCACTTTATGCGACGATATGGAGTTATAATAGATCAATCTCCAAAACCTCTCACAAAGCCTAAATTAAAAGTGATCGTAACTACTAAACTAAATTAAAAACTCACCGAGAATACCGGAAAGGGGCTACTTTGTAGTACGGCCAAACTGATATTCCGCGAAGTAAAAATCCGAAATGAATCTTTTATGAATTACTGATGAAATTCATCTATGACTGAGGAGGCATCAGTGAGTACTTTCAAATAAAGACTGCTGAATTTTTCATATAAATGGTTTGCTTTTTTCAAAAAAAAAATAATAATAATAATAAAAATTGTACTCAGAAGAATCATCAATGATCATTCAGCAGTGAAACAAATTTACTGCAGGATGTGTAATTTTTTCAAATTGAAAAAATTTCTTTCAATTCAAATTGAAAAAATTCGTTACTATGAATACCATGGTTACAATTTATTTTTAAAACAAAGCAGTGAAAAATGCCATTAATGGAGGATTTTTATCATTGAGTATGGCAGCACGAAATGTCATAATCTGCTTAATTGTCAGGTGGTTAATATGGCGACGAAAACTTGACGTTTGTTTTACCTGGTATACTTATACCATGGGCTCTTATAGTTTTAATCACATAACGGTGGATTGTAACAGAATGAAATAATCGAGATAGATATGGACTTATATAGGCAAACGTTTGGACGGAAAATTGTTAAAATCGGTTGACGGCCACGCCCACTTTTATATATGTGTATTATAAAGTGACCTAATAAAAAACATTTTAAGCCATATCTCTGTCAAATAAAAAGATATATCACTGAAATTTTGTCGCATGAGTCCAACTATGGACATAAAACAAAAAAACATAATAATTTTGGAAAATGGGCGGTGCCACGCCCACTTATTAAAGGGCAAACATTAGGAAAATGTTTGGACGAAAAATTGCGAAAATCGGTTGACGACCACGCCCACTTTTATATGTGTGTATTATAAAGTGACCTAATAAAAACATTTTAAGCGGTATCTCTGTCAAATATAAAGGTATATCTAATTATTATAAATTTTAGGCCATTAAATTAAATTTGTTACGTTTCTGTTCGAGCTTTTTGGCCGGTGAAGATGAAAAGCGAAAACAAAGCTTCCTTTTTGCTCTCCTACGCGTTTCGGCGTCTTTTCCGCCTTCTTCAGGGAGACTGTTTTATTCAACAAATATATAAAAAAAACATACATATATACATTAATTTAACATATGACAATAATTAAAAACTATAAAAATTACCAAATGTTGCACAAATATAGATTAAAACATAATTTTCACTAAAATAATTTTTGTTAAATGTAAGTGCAAATTATTTTAGTGAAAATTATGTTTTAATCTATATTTGTGCAACATTTGGTAATTTTTATAGTTTTTAATTATTGTCATATGTTAAATTAATGTATATATGTATGTTTTTTTTATATATTTGTTGAATAAAACAGTCTCCCTGAAGAAGGCGGAAAAGACGCCGAAACGCGTAGGAGAGCAAAAAGGAAGCTTTGTTTTCGCTTTTCATCTTCACCGGCCAAAAAGCTCGAACAGAAACGAAACATAAAGGTATATCATTGAAATTTTATGCAGGAGTCCACCTGCGGACATAAAACAAAAAAACACAAAAATTTTGGAAAATGGGCGTGGCACCGCCTCCTTTTTGAAAGCTGGAATATACGAGATTTCTGAGCCCATAAGCCGACTAATAATTTATGTAAATGCTTACAAAACACTTGTAGTAGCAAGCTTACTTTAAGTTATTTTCAAAAACGCTTACAGGAATGCTTGTTGGGAAGTTATTCTTAGCACATATTTGTATGTCTTCTCTCTTACAGATTCACAGGATGATTTGGCTCAGTTTCCTTAAGCGCTTCATTCTCTTCTTCGCCTTTTTTATTTTTAGGTTCTTATTGAGGGGCCGCACTCGAAAGAATACCCCACATTCAAAGAAAAATTTTTGTACATTTTCCGGTAGATCGACATTATGGGTTTTGTTGAGTAAACGTTGGTTTATGTTCCGGCACTTAGCAATTTCCTCCAAGTTCAAGGAGACGAAAGCCGACTCCAATTTTCTTATGTGATGGCTTTTTCAAATGGCCTTTTGAAAGCATATCATTCCATGAAAACGATGTGCCACTGGAATCTTCATATTGGCGGAGCTGCTTCTTCCGGATTATGTATCCCGCCACATACTCCAGAGCATCCTGCTTAAAACAATCGTTTTCTACTTCGTCGTTTATTAATCACCCAGCGCTTCGTTGATTTCCTTCTCTTTAATTTCCGGCACGTATTGTTGCGGCCCTCCATGTTCCTTTTCGTTTAGTTGCCGATTTGCACATATATCTATATTTGACGAGTTTAGCCATTCCGTAGGGTCCTCAGCGATATTGCCTGTGTCTTGTAAATGTTCCGTATTTCTTGCTAACCATATCATATACACAAGTGTTATTTTAGGAAAATATCAAAATTTACCTAGTATATATTTTTGGAAGCACAATACATTCCACTGTGCACGAAAAAGACAAGTTCAACCACGCTGTCTCTTTTATCGACACGGAATATGCACAAGAAGTCGAAACACTTATTATCAACCCGCCAAAAACATCGCCATATACCGAACCTAAAACAACACTAATACAATGTTTCTCGAAATCCGAAGAAGCAAAATTGCGCCAACTACTAGACGGTGAAGCTATCGGTGACCGAACACCATCGCAGTTTTTGCGTCATCTTAAATCGTTGGCACCTACAGTCGATGAAGTGGTTCTTTAAACACGATGGCTAGCAAATCTACCCAAGAAAACTCAAGAATTTTTAGCCATTTCCCCTCAAGG
Source organism: Urophora cardui (assembly GCA_960531455.1). Lineage (NCBI taxonomy): Eukaryota > Metazoa > Arthropoda > Insecta > Diptera > Tephritidae > Urophora > Urophora cardui. The sequence continues at coordinate 93,870,494 of OY482672.1, read as the reverse complement.
CACACAGCTTGAATCGTTAGCTAAAACTGTTGACAAATTGCATGAAATGTTTCAGGTAACACACACAGATGCAGTTTCGTCAAGTGCATCAGCAGCACATTCCATGATTCAACAATAAAGGTTTTCGCATGACGACATACCTTCATACATAGTGGGGCCAGAAGTGCCATGCAAAGAGGAATGTAGAAGAATTTGACAGATTCGGCCCCTATGGAAATGCTAGGGTGCGTGTGTGTGTGGCATATGTCAACAAAAAAAATGCTTGTGTTCGTGTGTTTATGAAGATTGAAAAAGAAGTCAGCTGATCTTATGCATTCTCCTTCATTGTTCCTCTATGGCACATTCTAAAGAGCTCGAAAATCAAATATGCGCTCTTACCAAACGTTTCGACCAACTGAACAATGAATTAAGCAAGAGTAGATCTAAATCGCGCGATCGATACAACCAACAACGCAACAGGTCAAAATCGCAAGGACAATTAAAGACGGTATCTGTTATTACCACCGAAAATTTGGTAAAGATGCGCGTAAGTGTTCAAAAGGTTGCAAATTTATGGTAAAAGAGAACGGGAGTCACTAGTGGCGGATTGCGACTCCTTATTATCTTCAAACCGCCTCTTTGTCACAGATCTAACCACAAAGACACCATATTTAGTGGACTCTGGTTCAGATCTATCAGTTTACCCCAGCAAGCGGTTGAAAAACAAATCTTCTTGCGCCCAGAATTCACTTGGCGATTCGTTGGAGCCGACGTCACGCGACCGATTATCGGCGCAGATTTCTTAACACATTTCAATTTACTCATTGACCTTAAACATAAACGTCTACTTGACGGCGCTACTGGTCTGCATACTAGCGCATCATTCATACGTTCTGATATCGAATGCATAAAAATCGTTAAAGGTGACACTGCCTATCACAAACTGCTCCAGAGCTATCCGAATATCTTGCGACCAGAAGGTGTTTCCTCTTCAAGGAAACATTCGACAGTACACCACATTAAAACCACACCCGGTCCTCCGGTTTCTTGTAAAACACGTCGTCTGGCGCCGAACAAGTTAAAAATCGCTCAAGATGAATTTCGAAAAATTATGCAAACGGGTATCGCCCGACCTTCGATCAGCCCATGGGCATCGCCATTACATCTTGTTCCCAAGAAATCAGGTGACTGGCGTCCTTGCGGCGATTATCGACCACTAAATGCGCGCACATTCCCAGATAATTATCCTGTCAGACTATTGGATGATTTTACTGCGATACTTCATGGAAAAACCATATTTTCTGTACTCGATCTGGTCCGTGCTAAGTGGCTAAGGAAGACGTAGAGAAGACCGCGATTATCACACCGTTTGGCTTATTCGAATTTCCCTTCATGACGTTTGGGCTTCGATACGCCGCGCAAACGTTTCAACGTTTTATCGACGAGGTTACACGTGACCTCCCTTTCATTTTTCCCTACATTGACGACCTGCTCGTCGCATCGGAAAATGAAGAGGCTCACCTGCAACATCTGAAAATGCTAATTCAACGTCTGCAAGATTACGGTCTAGTGATAAACGCTGCTAAATCCGTTTTTGGTCAACGCGAAGTCAAATTTTTAGGCCATAACATCACCGAAAAAGGCATAAAACCATTACCTGACGGGATTGAAGCCATCACTAATTTGAAATTCCCGAGTATAATCGCCGTTCTGCGAGGTTTCTTAGGCACCATCAATTTCTACCGAAAATTCATTAAAAATGCAGCAGAAATTCTAGCCCCACTAAATAAGTTACTTGAAGGCCCTAAAATAAAAGGTTCAACACTGATTAAAAAGACGCAAGAACTGGAACTAGCTTATGAAAATGCGAAGAAATCTTTGGCCGACGCAACATTGCTCGCGCACCCAAATTCTAAAGCGCCCTGGGCTATATTCTGCGACGCATCAAATACAGCTATCGGCGCGGTACTGCAGCAGTTGATCGACGGAGTATGGCAGCCTTTGGCTTTCTTTAGTAGAAAGTTAAAACCTTCAATACAAAAATTATCCACATATGATCGTGAACTCCACGCGATTTATGAAGCCGTACGCCATTTCCGCCATATTTTCGAAGGTAAGCACGTTTCAATATATACTGATCATAAGCCTCTGCTTCATGCATTCCAGCAACGCACAGAAAAGGCATCCCAGTGGCAATTCCGGCGACTAGATTTTATTGGCCAATTTACAAGCGATTTCAGACACATATCTGGGCGTGATAATATAGTAGCAGATACATTGTCAGAGTCGAAACAATTTCGCCACCAATAACTGCACGCGAGCTAGTTACAGCACAGGAGAGTGATGTCGAACTACGTGAGCTTATCAACAACAACTCTACATCGTTACAATGGCAAAAGATAATTTTCAACGATTACCCGACCGCTGTTTATTGTGATGTTTCATCAGGTAAACCGCGTCCATACGTTCCCAAAGCATTGAGAAAAATAGTCTTCGACGCATTACATTCATTGGCCCACCCAGGTATCAAATCATCACAGAAGCTTGTAAGTGAACGATATGTCTGGCCACTTATGAAAAAAGATTTTCGGGAATGGGCAAAGACGTGCCGGAAATGTCAGCAAAATAAAACACATCGTCACATCGCATCTCCAATCGCTCGTTTCGAATTACCCATACAGAGATTCGAACATATACATATCGACTTAATCACTCTACCAACGTCGCGCGGCTACAGCAAATGCTTAACAATCATAGATAGATTCACCCGTTTCCCCGAAGCCGTGCCACTGTAAAATGGTGAAACTGGCACTGTCGCCTTTGCGTTAATCACAAATTGGATTTCTAGATACGGCGTACCAGCAGTGATGTGATACGTAGGGAAAATTCCCTACATGTAGGGATTTTAGTCGGAAAAAAGTGACCGTAGGGAAAGAAGGACAGATTTTTATAAAATAGCTAAATGTAGGGATTTTTTGGCAAAGTCAAATCAAAATTTCAATTCAACTTTTTTTCACTTCAACACTGACTGTCGATCTGAATAATGAAAATGCTGCGAAGACGAGTTAAATCGCGAACCCTTCAATGACGTAATTGGAGAGGGAATACCGTATAGTGAACTATCTAATAACACGATACTTTTAATCAGGGCATCGGAGCAAAATATGTTTTTGCTCTGGCTACGCTCTTAGCTCCGATTTTTTTTCCCTTACGATCAACTAGATGGTATTTTGTTGGTATTTCGTTTGGCTTTTTTAATATAGCTTGCTCGCTTACACCAACGCAAAACTGTATTTGACCATCTCCTTCACACAAAAAACCTTGTAGAATACCAGAAAAAACGTAGTGTCATATGGGCTAAAGCAAAGTATTTGACGCAATAACTTTTTTTTATTATTTTTTAGAGAAATGCTGTACCTATGATAGTATCAATGAAATGTTTCGTTCCCTTACATATTTATATGCCTACGTCTACCTACCTATATATCGCACGTTTTATTCAATAGGGATTTAGTTAAAAAAAATTTTTTTTGGGAAAACGCAAACAAACTTTTAGAGCCTTACACACTTGCGCCTCAATCGATTTAGTCGGGCTTTGATTTGCATGGGAATGTATGGAAGCATTCACACTACCAGGCCCAGGCAGCTAGTGGGACAATTGTCCGAAAAATTGAGAACCAAATACACATAGATTATTACGCTCTTTGTTTGCTTCGCTTGTGTGAGCGCTATGATCAATGAAGTGCTGTCGTTTGTTTCTGTTCAGTGGCTTACTATCAAGCAACAAGACAATAGCGTATGGGGAAGAAGGTTTTTTTAAAATTCAAAATATGTATGAAAATATCATTTTAGTAAACCACAACTGCCTTTTAACGGCACGTATATTACCTGAAAAACATTTGTAATATGCAGTGCATTTTCTCAAAAGCATTTATCAACATAAAATAATTATAATCATTCATGATATTCTTCCGCATACGCTATTGTCTTGTTGCTTGATAGTAAGCCACTGAATAGAAACAAGCGACAGCATTTCATTGGTGCGCTCACTGCGCTCTTACTAAGAGCCTATACACACTTGCGAATCAATCGATTTCGTCGAATTGGGCTTTTGTATTCACACTACGCCAACTATTTAGTCGAATCGGTGGCAGCTAGTCACACTAGAGACTTAGGGCCGTTTACTCAACCTCTGATTAACGCTAACCACGGTTAAAGGTTAAACATTATTATCGCCTTCATAAAACCATACATTTAACATGTGGTCGATAATGCAGTCCATAGCTTAACCGGACCTTTGTCCTCCGGTTAGCGTTAAGTAGTCCGGTGATTGACAATGACATAGGGCCGGTTTCACCATCTCCGGTTAAGTGCTTAACCGGAGGATTTCTCCCGGTTAAGCAATTTATTTGACAGCTCGCCATACAATTTACGTCAAAATAACCACCGGTTAAATTAACCGGAGATGGTGAAAACGGCCCATAGTGTTGCCAATGTTCACATTTTACACAGCGAATTTTACATTAGTGCTCTTCGTATAAAGTGATGAATTATTAAATTGCTTTTATCACTTTATCTGCATTCTTACATGAAAGCACCTTCTTGTCAACTGTCAACTTGATTAATAAAAAAAAATAATAAAAAAAAAAACAAAAAGTGCAAAAGTGCATACAACTAGCTGTCAAGTAAATGAAAAGAGAAAAACGGAAGGAATTACGCTCATAAAGGGGAAACGAACAGAAGTACAAGAAACGGAAAAATAGTAAAAATTAGCCATTAATAATTTCCATGCAATTTCATTTTCATTATTTCTATTTTAAAATGCGATTAATGACATTTGAAGAGAACAACAATATCAAGAAACACATGAAAACGGAAGTAAATATCCTTAGTTAGATAATTCTTGTTTATAACTTGTTAATAAGAAACGAACCTTTTGTTTTTAAACATTTTGAAAATATTAATTGAAATATTCAATCTCTGCAATAATAGGGACACGATATCGAATAAAAAGCATCGATCTGGTACTCATTTAAAATATCGGTTAAAAAGAATCGCGAACCCGATAATATCGAAACTAAACTACTCGATACTCAAAGTATCGGTATCGAAAGCGGTAATTTTCTAGAAGGTGCAACCTTAAAATTTCCTCTAAAATAGTTAAAAGAGGTACTAATCGACATGTTCTAACCTCTAGATTATGAATTCGAAAGCGGAAATAAAAAAAATGCAATTTTTTAGTGGCTAGCACGATATTTATTTTTTATCAATTTTAATTTGACTGGAAATAAAAGATTTTTCCACATTTAAAAGATATTTATTAAAACGGCTTAAAGTTGCACCGTCTTCTAGAAAGTTAACAAAAACGCAATAAAACTGCATCCTGAGGCAAACGCATATCGCTGTGTTAGTGCTAATTCCATGGTAAATCCTTTTCCAACTTATAAGAATAGTTCAAACTGATTAAAACAATTATACAAGTTTATTAAGTTCTTGAAAACATTTTTTACAAACCAACAGCTTTTACAAAACAACAGGTGTATTTAATGCAATCATAGTTGTAAAAATATATTTGCTAAATTCTTAGAATTTTGAAAAATAAACATCTTAAATAACATTAACAATTCATTTTCATTGAGATTATATGTATCCATCATTGAATTTTTTTGGAAATTTGAATTTAAATTATCGAAACAAAAAAATGATGAAACTCAAGTGGCAGAATATCTGTGCATTCCATGTTATAAAGAGAAGCCATTGCGCATTATGGTTTTTCTTCCGGACTTCTTCTTTCCACTTACGGCCAAAGCAGAAGCTTACAAGAGGCAAATTTAAAATTTGTATTTCCATATATTTTATATTTTAAAAATAATTTATTTTATAGTTGTCAAATTGAATCGATTGTCAGAAAAAAAGAGCCGAATGTAAAAAACCTACCGAAATACAAGCTGGTTCATTGGTTTTTAACCGCCTAGATGGTATTTCGTTGGTTTTTTCCAACATAGCTACTCCCTTGGACCAACACAAGACTGTAATTGACCACCTCTTTCACACAAAAAATCTTGTAGAATACCAGGAAAAAACGTAGTGTCAAAGGGGCATTAATGGAAAACAGACCCTTTTTTGTTTATAACGTGTGTTTAGTAAAATGAGAAAGAAAAAAGATATTGACGATTTTTTATTTGAAAACGTCAAATTATCGTATAAAAATGAAAAATTTATAATCCTATATATCCAGTTACCATTATTTCTATCGCATGGTAATTGCAAATTGTAAGCAAGTTTCGGTGGTAAATGTTCGCCTCGTTTAATGTGAAAATCAATAAACAGATTTGGGTAACTTCATACAACTTCATACAAAAAACCTTACGAAGTAGCCCAAACCTGCAATTATTTCAGCACGTCGATCAGACCTATTTTTTCGATATGTACCAGTGAAAATTACTCATGCTTGTGCATTTTTCGGCACTATTTTGCTTGCACAATTTTTTGGACAAATATGACACAATTTTAATTTTCCATCACTGAATGTACTCATTTGTTCGATACCGTGGTTGAAGTACTCGATACCAAAAAATATCGTCGCAAAAGAATCGAGTAAAAAGTATCGGTATCAAATGCAAAAAATATCGATTTGGTACCGTATCGTATCGTATCGAAATTCGTGTCCCTAACCAAAAGTGAAATAAAAGTAGTACTGTCAGCATGGCAACTGTTTCCACTACGAATATCACTGTTGTTGTTGAAGTCGTTCGACTAAATTGTCTCTAGTGTGAATACGTAGAAAGGCGCCTTGCTGATCAAGCAGTTGTCCGACTGTTTCAGTTGGAATGAAATTCGGCTGCAAATCCAACTGTTTCAGTTGTTCGACTAATTGAATGTAGTGTGAATGCTTCCATACATTCCCATGCAAATCAACATTCGATTAAATCGATTGAGTCGCAAGTGTGTATAGGCTCTTATAGTTTTAATCACATAACGGTGGATTGCAACAGAATGAAATAATCGAGATAGATATGGACTCATATAGGCAAACGTTTGGACGGAAAATTGTTAAAATCGGTTGACGGCCACGCCCACTTTTATATATGTGTATTATAAAGTGACCTAATAAAAACATTTTAAACCATATCTCTGTCAAATAAAAAGATATATCACTGAAATTTTGTCGCATGAGTCCAACTATGGACATAAAACAAAAAAACATAATAATTTTGGAAAATGGGCGGTGCCCACTTATTAAAGGGCAAACATTAGGAAAATGTTTGGACGAAAAATTGCGAAAATCGGTTGACGACCACGCCCACTTTTATATGTGTGTATTATAAAGTGACCTAATAAAAACATTTTAAGCGGTATCTCTATCAAATATAAAGGTATATCATTGAAATTTTATGCAGGAGTCCACCTGCGGACATAAAACAAAAAACACAAAAATTTTGGAAAATGGGCGTGGCACCGCCTCCTTTTTGGAAGCTGGAATATACGAGATTTCTGAGCCCATAAGCCGACTAATAATTTATATATAATGACGAAACTTGGTGCGTACACCTTTTTTACTTGTGGTAATACTTGTTGAATATTTTAGCGAAATCGGTTGACGACCACTCCCACTTTTATATATGGGTATTATAAACTGGCCTAAAAAAATATTTTAAGCGATATCTTTGCCAAATATAAAGATAATTCATTGAAATTTTGTGGCATGAGTTCCACAATAGACCAGAAACAAAAAATAAAAAAATTTTGGAAAATGGGCGTGGCACCGCCTCTTTTTAGACAAAGGAATATACAATGAAAGCATACAGCTGAGTATCTAATGTTCGATTCCACTCGAACTTAGGCTTCCTTACTTGTTATATTATAAAATGTATAAAATACAGAAAATCAGAGAAAATCTTGTTATTTTGTGGAATATGTACCTAACAGACACGATATCAAAAGCAAGTGTCAATTTTTTTTGCAAACAATCACCCACAATGCTTAATTTCAACTGTCGCGCAAAACAAAAATTGGGCGTCGAATTTGCTTTTTACGCACGCCGTTCAATTTCGGTTACTCCCATACAAGTTGTATGGGCATGAGAAATTTTTGACAGTAAATTGACGGCGTGCGTTTGATTTAGGTTACACAGTAAGGATGGAATTGGCATTTTTTACAGTATTTTCTAATATTTTGTCGCTTTCTAGAACTTCCATCTTTGTTTTATTTGATAAAATTCATATATGTATGTACATATGTATGCATGGAGGAACTAGTAAGGTGAACTCATCCGCTTAACAGCTCAGCGAATGAGCTCTACTTATTATGCCTCCATGTATGTATGTATGTACATACATAAACATTGGGCCATATTAATAAAATCCAAGCAAATGTTTTTACTCAAAATTTCAGAAATTTGACATTAATTTGTATGAACCAAATTTCAAAATTTGAGTAAAAGGCCAGAAATCTTAAGCAAAAGCAAATGCTTGGCTTTTATTAATATGACCCATTGAATCATTTGCCGCCTTTTTCGCACTCAATGTGTTTTCGATGCTTCTTATTCGCTCTACTATTTGTACGAAAAATCAGGTTGCCATATGTATGCAAATACAATGGAATAGTTATCCAGCACTTATCTAATGAATGAAAAACCCAAAGGGCCGTAGTCATAGTCGATTTAAAACAGTGTTTTAACACACTTAAAATGATGCTAGCATAAACGTCATTTTATCTCTGTCATAGTCCACTTAAAATCGGTTTTATCACTAAAACAGCGTTCTAACTTTAAAATGAGGTGAATGTCATTTTAAAATCTTAAAATATTGTTCTAAGCTGGGAATTCGTCATGTAAACTATAAAAATAGAAAGAGAGTACGTGAATACAATAAAAAATAAATAAATAAAACGTATAAAGAAGACATTTTAATAAATATGCAGGTGGCACTCAATGCTTTCCCGCAGACATTTTAGCAAAAACCGATTTTAGTGAACGACTATGACTACGGCCCAAAGTTTTTAATCAACAGAATAAGCGAGGGAATTAATTTATTCGGTGGATTGCTATCTGGAGTTTTGTCTGAGCTTCGAAAAACCGGCGCTCTTCTACGTATTCACACTACATCCAGCCCGACTAAATCGATTTAGAGCCTATACACACTTGCGACTAAATCGATTCAGTCGGGCTGGGCTGTAGCATTCACATTACGCCAACTGGCATGTCAAGCAGTGTTTATGTGTATTTTTTGTGTGTTAGTGCAATCGGCAGTCGTCGTGCTACCCGTTCTTGTTGTCGCGCCCGCGTTTATGAAAATCATCAATCTCAAATATTTTTTAAAATGGCGAATTTCAAAGACTGAAATCATATTATTTTTAACTCATAATCAGCCTTAACTTATTTTGTAATATCAGAATAGAAGTATATATTTATGTATTTATATTTATTTAAAGTTTGTACTATCAAAAATATGTGCAAACATATGTTCATATATACATAATAATTAACAATAATTTTTCTTCACTGGCTTCAGGTCAATTAAAAAAAGATGTTTTCCAAATTTTTATTTTCCCGATATATTTCGATCACGCTAGGTGATCACTTTCAAGGGCTACAAAAACACAAGAATAAAAAAAAAAAAACTTAATTTAAGACAAAAAAATTAAATATTAAACTATGTTAAGCATATACATATATATTTCGATTCTACTAAATAAAAAAAATATAATATTTATAAAAATATTTGCGTATTTAATCATGACTAGCATGACTTTGGTGTTTAGAGAAATCGCTCCACTTCTGTATCTAGTGAATTCTGTAGCTAGTGAAAACGCTGGGTTACTATCTCTAGCGAAATGGCTCGTCTCATAGAGCATGCCAAATTTTTTATTTTATAGAGGAGCCGTCGTGCCATACGCGGTCAAAAGCTTGGGATATATCTAGAAAGCAGAGATGTTAAGTAATGCAGTACTCTGTGAGTGCGCAGTCTTTTGATTGGGGTCAAAATCACTGCTATTCATTTTTTGTCAGTCATGACTGGGAATTAAAAAAGTAAGCCTTCATTCTGACTGGCAAATTTTAACTGTGCAGCCACCTGTTAAATGTGTTTTATTTGCGGTTCTACGGCATCGATCGAAATACTTCTTTCGCAAAAAGTTAATGTTTTTTGACGACGTTTAACATACCGGCAAAAAAAAGTTACATTAAAGTGGTATTAACTATTTACTGGGTGGAAGTGACCCCAATGCCGCACACAGGGTTAATACAATTATAAAGTAGGAACCTTCCATAAAACCGAAGATATGAAAAATTGAATTTTAGCGACATCTAGCGGGGTCCAAAAAAAACTTTCCGGAAATGTTTTCGAAAAAGATATCAAATGGTGGCGAACTTTTTTTCTCGATACGCTCTATTGTACTTATCGCTCGCTTAGAGTGCAAATTGCGTAAGTCCTTTTTTTTCAAACTTTGCAGAAGAGATAAAAACAAAAAATAAAAAAAATTGCGAAATGAAAAAAAAAAACTGTTCTGTTCATATAAATATTTTGGACTTACACAATTTTCTTCGTTTTTCGACTTAAACAATTTGCGTATCAGCCATCAGCGTTGAAGCCATCACTAATTTGAAATTCCCGAGTATAATCGCCGTTCTGCGAGTTTTCTTAGGCACCATCAATTTCTACCGAAAATTCATTAAAAATGCAGCAGAAATTCTAGCCACACTAAATAAGTTACTTGAAGGCCCTAAAATAAAAGGTTCAACACTGATTAAAAAGACGCAAGAACTGGAACTAGCTTATGAAAATGCGAAGAAATCTTTGGCCGACGCAACATTGCTCGCGCACCCAAATTCTAAAGCGCCCTGGGCTATATTCTGCGACGCATCAAATACAGCTATCGGCGCGGTACTGCAGCAGTTGATCGACGGAGTATGGCAGCCTTTGGCTTTCTTTAGTAGAAAGTTACAACCTTCAATACAAAAATTATCCACATATGATCGTGAACTCCACGCGATGTATGAAGCCGTACGCCATTTCCGCCATATTTTCGAAGGTAAGCACGTTTCAATATATACTGATCATAAGCCTCTGCTTCATGCATTCCAGCAACGCACAGAAAAGGCATCCCAGAGGCAATTCCGGCGACTAGATTTTATTGGCCAATTTACAAGCGATTTCAGACACATATCTGGGCGTGATAATATAGTAGCAGATACATTGTCAGAGTCGAAACAATTTCGCCACCAATAACTGCACGCGAGCTAGTTACAGCACAGGAGAGTGATGTCGAACTACGTGAGCTTATCAACAACAACTCTACATCGTTACAATGGCAAAAGATAATTTTCAACGATTACCCGACCGCTGTTTATTGTGATGTTTCATCAGGTAAACCACGTCCATACGTTCCCAAAGCATTGAGAAAAATAGTCTGCGACGCATTACATTCATTGGCCCACCCAGGTATCAAATCATCACAGAAGCTTGTAAGTGAACTATATGTCTGGCCACTTATGCAAAAAGATTTTCGGGAATGGGCAAAGACGTGCCGGAAATGTCAGCAAAATAAAACACATCGTCACATCGCATCTCCAATCGCTCGTTTCGAATTACCCACACAGAGATTCGAACATTTACATATCGACTTAATCACTCTACCAACGTCGCGCGGCTACAGCAAATGCTTAACAATCATAGATAGATTCACCCGTTTCCCCGAAGCCGTGCCACTGTAAAATGGTGAAACTGGCACTGTCGCCTTTGCGTTAATCACAAATTGGATTTCTAGATACGGCGTACCAGCAGTGATGTGATACGTAGGGAAAATTCCCTACATGTAGGGATTTTAGTCGGAAAAAAGTGACCGTAGGGAAAGAAGGACAGATTTTTATAAAATAGCTAAATGTAGGGATTTTTTGGCAAAGTCAAATCAAAATTTCAATTCAACTTTTTTTCACTTCAACACTGACTGTCGATCTGAATAATGAAAATGCTGCGAAGACGAGTTAAATCGCGAACCCTTCAATGACGTAATTGGAGAGGGAATACCGTATAGTGAAGTATCTAATAACACGATACTTTTAATCAGGGCATCGGAGCAAAATATGTTTTTGCTCTGGCTACGCTCTTAGCTCCGATTTTTTTTCCCTTACGATCAACTAGATGGTATTTTGTTGGTATTTCGTTTGGCTTTTTTAATATAGCTTGCTCGCTTACACCAACGCAAAACTGTATTTGACCATCTCCTTCACACAAAAAACCTTGTAGAATACCAGAAAAAACGTAGTGTCATATGGGCTAAAGCAAAGTATTTGACGCAATAACTTTTTTTTTATTATTTTTTAGAGAAATGCTGTACCTATGATAGTATCAATGAAATGTTTCGTTCCCTTACATATTTATATGCCTACGTCCACCTACCTATATATCGCACGTTTTATTCAAAAGGAATTTAGTTAAAAAAAATTTTTTTTGGGAAAACGCAAACAAACTTTTAGAGCCTTACACACTTGCGCCTCAATCGATTTAGTCGGGCTTTGATTTGCATGGGAATGTATGGAAGCATTCACACTACCAGGCCCAGGCAGCTAGTGGGACAATTGTCCGAAAAATTGACGGTTGACGACCACTCCCACTTTTATATATGGGTATTATAAACTGGCCTAATAAAAATATTTTAAGCGATATCTTTGCCAAATATAAAGATAATTCATTGAAATTTTGTGGCATGAGTTCCACAATAGACCAGAAACAAAAAATAAAAGAATTTTGGAAAATGGGCGTGGCACCGCCTCTTTTTAGACAAAGGAATATACAATGAAAGCATACAGCTGAGTATCTAATGTTCGATTCCACTCGAACTTAGGCTTCCTTACTTGTTATATTATAAAATGTATAAAATACAGAAAATCAGAGAAAATCTTGTTATTTTGTGGAATATGTACCTAACAGACACGATATCAAAAGCAAGTGTCAATTTTTTTTCCAAACAATCACCCACAATGCTTAATTTCAACTGTCACGCAAAACAAAAATTGGGCGTCGAATTTGCTTTTTACGCACGCCGTTCAATTTCGGTTACTCCCATACAAGTTGTATGGGCATGAGAAATTTTTGACAGTAAATTGACGGCGTGCGTTTGATTTAGGTTACACAGTAAGGATGGAATTGGCATTTTTTACAGTATTTTCTAATATTTTGTCGCTTTCTAGAACTTCCATCTTTGTTTTATTTGATAAAATTCATATATGTATGTACATATGTATGCATGGAGGAACTACTAAGGTGAACTCATCCGCTTAACAGCTCAGCGAATGAGCTCTACTTATTATGCCTCCGTGTATGTATGTATGTACATACATAAACATTGGGCCATATTAATAAAATCCAAGCAAATGTTTTTACTCAAAATTTCAGAAATTTGACTTTAATTTGTATGAACCAAATTTCAAAATTTGAGTAAAAGGCCAGAAATCTTAAGCAAAAGCAAATGCTTGGCTTTTATTAATATGACCCATTGAATCATTTGCCGCCTTTTTCGCACTCAATGTGTTTTCGATGCTTCTTATTCGCTCTACTATTTGTACGAAAAATCAGGTTGCCATATGTATGCAAATACAATGGAATAGTTATCCAGCACTTATCTAATGAATGAAAAACCCAAAGGGCCGTAGTCATAGTCGATTTAAAACAGTGTTTTAACACACTTAAAATGATGCTAGCATAAACGTCATTTTATCTCTGTCATAGTCCACTTAAAATCGGTTTTATCACTAAAACAGCGTTCTAACTTTAAAATGAGGTGAATGTCATTTTAAAATCTTAAAATATTGTTCTAAGCTGGGAATTCGTCATGTAAACTATAAAAATAGAAAGAGAGTACGTGAATACAATAAAAAATAAATAAATAAAACGTATAAAGAAGACATTTTAATAAATATGCAGGTGGCACTCAATGCTTTCCCGCAGACATTTTAGCAAAAACCGATTTTAGTGAACGACTATGACTACGGCCCAAAGTTTTTAATCAACAGAATAAGCGAGGGAATTAATTTATTCGGTGGATTGCTATCTGGAGTTTTGTCTGAGCTTCGAAAAACCGGCGCTCTTCTACGTATTCACACTACATCCAGCCCGACTAAATCGATTTAGAGCCTATACACACTTGCGACTAAATCGATTCAGTCGGGCTGGGCTGTAGCATTCACACTACGCCAACTGGCATGTCAAGCAGTGTTTATGTGTATTTTTTGTGTGTTAGTGCAATCGGCAGTCGTCGTGCTACCCGTTCTTGTTGTCGCGCCCGCGTTTATGAAAATCATCAATCTCAAATATTTTTTAAAATGGCGAATTTCAAAGACTGAAATCATATTATTTTTAACTCATAATCAGCCTTAACTTATTTTGTAATATCAGAATAGAAGTATATATTTATGTATTTATATTTATTTAAAGTTTGTACTATCAAAAATATGTGCAAACATATGTTCATATATACATAATAATTAACAATAATTTTTCTTCGCTGGCTTCAGGTCAATTAAAACAAGATGTTTTCCAAATTTTTATTTTCCCGATATATTTCGATCACGCTAGGTGATCACTTTCAAGGGCTACAAAAACACAAGAATAAAAAAAAAAACTTAATTTAAGAAAAAAAAATTAAATATTAAACTATGTTAAGCATATACATATATATTTCGATTCTACTAAATAAAAAAAATATAATATTTATAAAAATATTTGCGTATTTAATCATGACTAGCATGACTTTGGTGTTTAGAGAAATCGCTCCACTTCTGTATCTAGTGAATTCTGTAGCTAGTGAAAACGCTGGGTTACTATCTCTAGCGAAATGGCTCGTCTCATAGAGCATGCCAAATTTTTTATTTTATAGAGGAGCCGTCGTGCCATACGCGGTCAAAAGCTTGGGATATATCTAGAAAGCAGAGATGTTAAGTAATGCAGTACTCTGTGAGTGCGCAGTCTTTTGATTGGGGTCAAAATCACTGCTATTCATTTTTTGTCAGTCATGACTGGGAATTAAAAAAGTAAGCCTTCATTCTGACTGGCAAATTTTAACTGTGCAGCCACCTGGCTGCAATCCACCCCGTTACTGCAATCATTTGATTGCAATCATGAAATGATTGCAGCTACAGTCTTTTGCCATTCTTCTCATAGGGGTTACTAGGTTTTTAAAGATTCGATCCCTAAGTTTGAGACACCAATCTCTTTGGCATGAGAGGAGGGTTCCTACTTTATAATTGTATTAACCCTACATGCGCCATTGGAGTCACTTCCACCCAGTACTGAGTTTATACCACCTTAATGTAACGTTTTTTGCCAGCATGTTAAACGTCGTCAATAAGCATTCATTTTTTTCAAAAGAGGTATTTCGATCGATTCAGTAGAACCGCAAATAAAACACATTTAACATTCCGAGTTTTTCGCTTCCTGTGGTCTTTTACATGTGGTCCTTTCTACAAAGAAGTTTTTCTGAGGAGACCCCTAATGTAATTTTAAGGCGAATAATTTTCTAGAACATTTTAGCCCTCTAGCGACCTTAAAAATACTATTTCCTGACGGTATAAAAAGGGGTCAAAATAACCCTTTCTTAGGGGTGCTAGATGGTTAAAATGTTCTAGAAAATTATTCGGTATAAAGTTTCAGTAGGAGACTCTTCAGAAAAAAACTTTATAAAATTAACCAAGAAACCACAGGAAGCGAAAAACGCATATTCTTCGGAACGTTAAATGTGTTTTATTTGCGGTTCTACGGCATCGATCGAAATACCTCTTTCGCAAAAGGTTAATGTTTTTTGACGACGTTTAACATACCGGCAAAAGAAGTTACATTAAAGTGGTATTAACTATTTACTGGGTGGAAGTGACCCCAATGCCGCACACAGGGTTAATACAATTATAAAGTAGGAACCTTCCATAAAGCCGAAGATATGAAAAATTGAATTTTAGCGACATCTAGCGGGGTCCAAAAAAAACTTTCCGGAAATGTTTTCGAAAAAGATATCAAATGGTGTCGAACTTTTTTTCTCGATACGCTCTATTGTACTTATCGCTCGCTTAGAGTGCAAATTGCGTAAGTCCTTTTTTTTTCAAACTTTGCAGAAGAGATAAAAACAAAAAATAAAAAAAATTGCGAAATGAAAAAAAAAACTGTTCTGTTCATATAAATATTTTGGACTTACACAATTTTCTTCGTTTTTCGACTTACACAATTTGCGTATCAGCCATCAGCGTTGAAGCCATCACTAATTTGAAATTCCCGAGTATAATCGCCGTTCTGCGAGGTTTCTTAGGCACCATCAATTTCTACCGAAAATTCATTAAAAATGCAGCAGAAATGCAGCCCCACTAAATAAGTTACTTGAAGGCCCTAAAATAAAAGGTTCAACACTGATTAAAAAGACGCAAGAACTGGAACTAGCTTATGAAAATGCGAAGAAATCTTTGGCCGACGCAACATTGCTCGCGCACCCAAATTCTAAAGCGCCCTGGGCTATATTCTGCGACGCATCAAATACAGCTATCGGCGCGGTACTGCAGCAGTTGATCGACGGAGTATGGCAGCCTTTGGCTTTCTTTAGTAGAAAGTTACAACCTTCAATACAAAAATTATCCACATATGATCGTGAACTCCACGCGATTTATGAAGCCGTACGCCATTTCCGCCATATTTTCGAAGGTAAGCACGTTTCAATATATACTGATCATAATGCTAGCCACACACCTTGCAATTTTTTATACAACTTAAGCAAGTTGCGCTGGAAATCGCAACGTTTTTGGGGCTGTTGTATGAAGTTGTGTATCGGTTGTACGAAAAATCAAAAAGTTTTGATTTTTGGTAAGTTGTACAACTTGGTTGCATCGTTTGGGGGCATGTTGTTCAACATTTCATTTTATGAGAATTCTCGAAGTGAACACATCAAATTAAGATAAGTGAAAATAAGCGAATTCAACACGAAAAACATAAATATTTGTAGAATAAATAACGCAAAATGGAAAGCTCGCAGGAACCACTTTTTTGCAATTTTTTTTCTTTTAATTAATCGTACTTTTGCTATATGTTCTTCTTCTTCCTACAAGCGCAATATTATCCTATTCCATCTTCACTCAAAGTAATTTTTTACAAAATGAGATTGTACAACAAGGTTGTACAATAAATTGCACCGTATGTAGGCAAATAGCCCAACCCGATTGCAACCGAGTTGGGTCAACGGTCGCACCGTGTATGGCTACGGTAAGCCTCTGCTTCATGCATTCCAGCAACGCACAGAAAAGGCATCCCAGTGGCAATTCCGGCGACTAGATTTTATTGGCCAATTTACAAGCGATTTCAGACACATATCTGGGCGTGATAATATAGTAGCAGATACATTGTCAGAGTCGAAACAATTTCGCCACCAATAACTGCACGCGAGCTAGTTACAGCACAGGAGAGTGATGTCGAACTACGTGAGCTTATCAACAACAACTCTACATCGTTACAATGGCAAAAGATAATTTTCAACGATTACCCGACCGCTGTTTATTGTGATGTTTCATCAGGTAAACCACGTCCATACGTTCCCAAAGCATTGAGAAAAATAGTCTTCGACGCATTACATTCATTGGCCCACCCAGGTATCAAATCATCACAGAAGCTTGTAAGTGAACGATATGTCTGGCCACTTATGCAAAAAGATTTTCGGGAATGGGCAAAGACGTGCCGGAAATGTCAGCAAAATAAAACACATCGTCACATCGCATCTCCAATCGCTCGTTTCGAATTACCCACACAGAGATTCGAACATATACATATCGACTTAATCACTCTACCAACGTCGCGCGGCTACAGCAAATGCTTAACAATCATAGATAGATTCACCCGTTTCCCCGAAGCCGTGCCACTGTAAAATGGTGAAACTGGCACTGTCGCCTTTGCGTTAATCACAAATTGGATTTCTAGATACGGCGTACCAGCAGTGATGTGATACGTAGGGAAAATTCCCTACATGTAGGGATTTTAGTCGGAAAAAAGTGACCGTAGGGAAAGAAGGACAGATTTTTATAAAATAGCTAAATGTAGGGATTTTTTGGCAAAGTCAAATCAAAATTTCAATTCAACTTTTTTTCACTTCAACACTGACTGTCGATCTGAATAATGAAAATGCTGCGAAGACGAGTTAAATCGCGAACCCTTCAATGACGTAATTGGAGAGGGAATACCGTATAGTGAACTATCTAATAACACGATACTTTTAATCAGGGCATCGGAGCAAAATATGTTTTTGCTCTGGCTACGCTCTTAGCTCCGATTTTTTTTTCCCTTACGATCAACTAGATGGTATTTTGTTGGTATTTCGTTTGGCTTTTTTAATATAGCTTGCTCGCTTACACCAACGCAAAACTGTATTTGACCATCTCCTTCACACAAAAAACCTTGTAGAATACCAGAAAAAACGTAGTGTCATATGGGCTAAAGCAAAGTATTTGACGCAATAACTTTTTTTTATTATTTTTTAGAGAAATGCTGTACCTATGATAGCATCAATGAAATGTTTCGTTCCCTTACATATTTATATGCCTACGTCTACCTACCTATATATCGCACGTTTTATTCAATAGGGATTTAGTTAAAAAAAATTTTTTTTGGGAAAAAGCAAACAAACTTTTAGAGCCTTACACACTTGCGCCTCAATCGATTTAGTCGGGCTTTGATTTGCATGGGAATGTATGGAAGCATTCACACTACCAGGCCCAGGCAGCTAGTGGGACAATTGTCCGAAAAATTGAGAACCAAATACACATAGATTATTACGCTCTTTGTTTGCTTCGCTTGTGTGAGCGCTATGATCAATGAAGTGCTGTCGTTTGTTTCTGTTCAGTGGCTTACTATCAAGCAACAAGACAATAGCGTATGGGGAAGAAGGTTTTTTTTAAAATTCAAAATATGTATGAAAATATCATTTTAGTAAACCACAACTGCCTTTTAACGGCACGTATATTACCTGAAAAACATTTGTAATATGCAGTGCATTTTCTCAAAAGCATTTATCAACATAAAATAATTATAATCATTCATGATATTCTTCCGCATACGCTATTGTCTTGTTGCTTGATAGTAAGCCACTGAATAGAAACAAGCGACAGCATTTCATTGGTGCGCTCACTGCGCTCTTACTAAGAGCCTATACACACTTGCGAATCAATCGATTTCGTCGAATTGGGCTTTTGTATTCACACTACGCCAACTATTTAGTCGAATCGGTGGCAGCTAGTCACACTAGAGACTTAGGGCCGTTTACTCAACCTCTGATTAACGCTAACCACGGTTAAAGGTTAAACATTATTATCGCCTTCATAAAACCATACATTTAACATGTGGTCGATAATGCAGTCCATAGCTTAACCAGACCTTTGTCCTCCGGTTAGCGTTAAATAGTCCGGTGATTGACAATGACATAGTGTTGCCAATGTTCACATTTTACACAGCGAATTTTACATTAGTGCTCTTCGTATAAAGTGATGAATTATTAAATTGCTTTTATCACTTTATCTGCATTCTTACATGAAAGCACCTTCTTGTCATCTGTCAACTTGATTAATAAAAAAAAATAATAAAAAAAAAACAAAAAGTGCATACATTGCTTGGCTTTGTTTCTTAATAAACTAGCAACTAGCTGTCAAGTAAATGAAAAGAGAAAAACGGAAGGAATTACGCTCATAAAGGCGAAACGAACAGAAGTACAAGAAACGGAAAAATAGTAAAAATTAGCCATTAATAATTTCCATGCAATTTCATTTTCATTATTTCTATTTTAAAATGCGATTAATGACATTTGAAGAGAACAACAATATCAAGAAACACATGAAAACGGAAGTAAATATCCTTAGTTAGATAATTCTTGTTTATAACTTGTTAATAAGAAACGAACCTTTTGTTTTTAAACATTTTGAAAATATTAATTGAAATATTCAATCTCTGCAATAATAGGGACACGATATCGAATAAAAAGCATCGATCTGGTACTCATTTAAAATATCGGTTAAAAAGAATCGCGAACCCGATAATATCGAAACTAAACTACTCGATACTCAAAGTATCGGTATCGAAAGCGTTAATTTTCTAGAAGGTGCAACCTTAAAATTTCCTCTAAAATAGTTAAAAGAGGTACTAATCGACACGTTCTAACCTCTAGATTATGAATTCGAAAGCGGAAATAAAAAAAAATGCAATTTTTTAGTGGCTAGCACGATATTTATTTTTTATCAATTTTAATTTGACTGGAAATAAAAGATTTTTCCACATTTAAAAGATATTTATTAAAACGGCTTAAAGTTGCACCGTCTTCTAGAAAGTTAACAAAAACGCAATAAAACTGCATCCTGAGGCAAACGCATATCGCTGTATTAGTGCTAATTCCATGGTAAATCCTTTTCCAACTTATAAGAATAGTTCAAACTGATTAAAAAAATTATACAAGTTTATTAAGTTCTTGAAAACAATTTTTACAAACCAACAGCTTTTACAAAACAACAGGTGTATTTAATGCAATCATAGTTGTAAAAATATATTTGCTAAATACTTAGAATTTTGAAAAATAAACATCTTAAATAACATTAACAATTCATTTTCATTGAGATTATATGTATCCATCATTGAATTTTTTTGGAAATTTGAATTTAAATTATCGAAACAAAAAAATGATGAAACTCAAGTGGCAGAATATCTGTGCATTCCATGTTATAAAGAGAAGCCATTGCGCATTATGGTTTTTCTTCCGGACTTCTTCTTTCCACTTACGGCCAAAGCAGAAGCTTACAAGAGGCAAATTTAAAATTTGTATTTCCATATATTTTATATTTTAAAAATAATTTATTTTATAGTTGTCAAATTGAATCGATTGTCAGAAAAAAAGAGCCGAATGTAAAAAACATACCGAAATACAAGCTGGTTCATTGGTTTTTAACCGCCTAGATGGTATTTCGTTGGTTTTTTCCAACATAGCTACTCCCTTGGACCAACACAAGACTGTAATTGACCACCTCTTTCACACAAAAAATCTTGTAGAATACCAGGAAAAAACGTAGTGTCAAAGGGGCATTAATGGAAAACAGACCCTTTTTTGTTTATAACGTGTGTTTAGTAAAATGAGAAAGAAAAAAGATATTGACGATTTTTTATTTGAAAACGTCAAATTATCGTATAAAAATGAAAAATTTATAATCCTATATATCCAGTTACCATTATTTCTATCGCATGGTAATTGCAAATTGTAAGCAAGTTTCGGTGGTAAATGTTCGCCTCGTTTAATGTAAAAATCAATAAACAGATTTGGGTAACTTCATACAACTCCATACAAAAAACCTTACGAAGTAGCCCAAACCTGCAATTATTTCAGCACGTCGATCAGACCTATTTTTCGATATGTACCAGTGAAAATTACTCATGCTTGTGCATTTTTCGGCACTATTTTGCTTGCACAATTTTTTGGACAAATATGACACAATTTTAATTTTCCATCACTGAATGTTTTTGTTTTTTTGTTCGATACCGTGGTTGAAGTACTCGATACCAAAAAATATCGTCGCAAAAGAATCGAGTAAAAAGTATCGGTATCAAATGCAAAAAATATCGATTTGGTACCGTATCGTATCGTATCGAAATTCGTGTCCCTAACCAAAAGTGAAATAAAAGTAGTGCTGTCAGCATGGCAACTGTTTCCACTACGAATATCACTGTTGTTGTTGTAGTCGTTCGACTAAATTGTCTCTAGTGTGAATACGTAGAAAGGCGCCTTGCTGATCAAGCAGTTGTCCGACTGTTTCAGTTGGAATGAAATTCGGATGCAAATCCAACTGTTTCAGTTGTTCGACTAATTGAATGTAGTGTGAATGCTTCCATACATTCCCATGCAAATCAACATTCGACTAAATCGATTGAGTCGCAAGTGTGTATAGGCTCTTATAGTTTTAATCACATAACGGTGGATTGCAACAGAATGAAATAATCGAGATAGATATGGACTTATATAGGCAAACGTTTGGACGGAAAATTGTTAAAATCGGTTGACGGCCACGCCCACTTTTATATATGTGTATTATAAAGTGACCTAATAAAAACATTTTAAGCCATATCTCTGTCAAATAAAAAGATATATCACTGAAATTTTGTCGCATGAGTCCAACTATGGACATAAAACAAAAAAACATAATAATTTTGGAAAATGGGCGGTGCCACGCCCACTTATTAAAGGGCAAACATTAGGAAAATGTTTGGACGAAAAATTGCGAAAATCGGTTGACGACCACGCCCACTTTTATATGTGTGTATTATAAAGTGACCTAATAAAAACATTTTAAGCGGTATCTCTATCAAATATAAAGGTATATCATTGAAATTTTATGCAGGAGTCCACCTGCGGACATAAAACAAAAAACACAAAAATTTTGGAAAATGGGCGTGGCACCGCCTCCTTTTTGGAAGCTGGAATATACGAGATTTCTGAGCCCATAAGCCGACTAATAATTTATATATAATGACGAAACTTGGTGCGTACACCTTTTTTACTTGTGGTAATACTTGTTGAATATTTTAGCGAAATCGGTTGACGACCACGCCCACCTTTATATATGGGTATTATAAACTGGCCTAATAAAAATATTTTAAGCGATATCTTTGCCAAATATAAAGATAATTCATTGAAATTTTGTGACATGAGTTCCACAATAGACCAGAAACAAAAAATAAAAAAATTTTGGAAAATGGGCGTGGCACCGCCTCTTTTTAGACAAAGGAATATACAATGAAAGCATACAGCTGAGTATCTAGTGTTCGATTCCACTCGAACTTAGGCTTCCTTACTTGTTATATTATAAAATGTATAAAATACAGAAAATCAGAGAAAATCTTGTTATTTTGTGGAATATGTACCTAACAGACACGATATCAAAAGCAAGTGTCAATTTTTTTTGCAAACAATCACCCACAATGCTTAATTTCAACTGTCACGCAAAACAAAAATTGGGCGTCGAATTTGCTTTTTACGCACGCCGTTCAATTTCGGTTACTCCCATACAAGTTGTATGGGCATGAGAAATTTTTGACAGTAAATTGACGGCGTGCGTTTGATTTAGGTTACACAGTAAGGATGGAATTGGCATTTTTTACAGTATTTTCTAATATTTTGTCGCTTTCTAGAACTTCCATCTTTGTTTTATTTGATAAAATTCATATATGTATGTACATATGTATGCATGGAGGAACTAGTAAGGTGAACTCATCCGCTTAACAGCTCAGCGAATGAGCTCTACTTATTATGCCTCCATGTACGTATGTATGTACATACATAAACATTGGGCCATATTAATAAAATCCAAGCAAATGTTTTTACTCAAAATTTCAGAAATTTGACATTAATTTGTATGAACCAAATTTCAAAATTTGAGTAAAAGGCCAGAAATCTTAAGCAAAAGCAAATGCTTGGCTTTTATTAATATGACCCATTGAATCATTTGCCGCCTTTTTCGCACTCAATGTGTTTTCGATGCTTCTTATTCGCTCTACTATTTGTACGAAAAATCAGGTTGCCATATGTATGCAAATACAATGGAATAGTTATCCAGCACTTATCTAATGAATGAAAAACCCAAAGGGCCGTAGTCATAGTCGATTTAAAACAGTGTTTTAACACACTTAAAATGATGCTAGCATAAACGTCATTTTATCTCTGTCATAGTCCACTTAAAATCGGTTTTATCACTAAAACAGCGTTCTAACTTTAAAATGAGGTGAATGTCATTTTAAAATCTTAAAATATTGTTCTAAGCTGGGAATTCGTCATGTAAACTATAAAAATAGAAAGAGAGTACGTGAATACAATAAAAAATAAATAAATAAAACGTATAAAGAAGACATTTTAATAAATGTGCAGGTGGCACTCAATGCTTTCCCGCAGACATTTTAGCAAAAACCGATTTTAGTGAACGACTATGACTACGGCCCAAAGTTTTTAATCAACAGAATAAGCGAGGGAATTAATTTATTCGGTGGATTGCTATCTGGAGTTTTGTCTGAGCTTCGAAAAACCGGCGCTCTTCTACGTATTCACACTACATCCAGCCCGACTAAATCGATTTAGAGCCTATACACACTTGCGACTAAATCGATTCAGTCGGGCTGGGCTGTAGCATTCACACTACGCCAACTGGCATGTCAAGCAGTGTTTATGTGTATTTTTTGTGTGTTAGTGCAATCGGCAGTCGTCGTGCTACCCGTTCTTGTTGTCGCGCCCGCGTTTATGAAAATCATCAATCTCAAATATTTTTTAAAATGGCGAATTTCAAAGACTGAAATCATATTATTTTTAACTCATAATCAGCCTTAACTTATTTTGTAATATCAGAATAGAAGTATATATTTATGTATTTATATTTATTTAAAGTTTGTACTATCAAAAATATGTGCAAACATATGTTCATATATACATAATAATTAACAATAATTTTTCTTCGCTGGCTTCAGGTCAATTAAAACAAGATGTTTTCCAAATTTTTATTTTCCCGATATATTTCGATCACGCTAGGTGATCACTTTCAAGGGCTACAAAAACACAAGAATAAAAAAAAAAACTTAATTTAAGACAAAAAAATTAAATATTAAACTATGTTAAGCATATACATATATATTTCGATTCTACTAAATAAAAAAAATATAATATTTATAAAAATATTTGCGTATTTAATCATGACTAGCATGACTTTGGTGTTTAGAGAAATCGCTCCACTTCTGTATCTAGTGAATTCTGTAGCTAGTGAAAACGCTGGGTTACTATCTCTAGCGAAATGGCTCGTCTCATAGAGCATGCCAAATTTTTTATTTTATAGAGGAGCCGTCGTGCCATACGCGGTCAAAAGCTTGGGATATATCTAGAAAGCAGAGATGTTAAGTAATGCAGTACTCTGTGAGTGCGCAGTCTTTTGATTGGGGTCAAAATCACTGCTATTCATTTTTTGTCAGTCATGACTGGGAATTAAAAAAGTAAGCCTTCATTCTGACTGCCAAATTTTAACTGTGCAGCCACCTGGCTGCAATCCACCCCGTTACTGCAATCATTTGATTGCAATCATGAAATGATTGCAGCTACAGTCTTTTGCCATTCTTCTCATAGGGGTTACTAGGTTTTTAAAGATTCGATCCCTAAGTTTGAGACACCAATCTCTTTGGCATGAGAGGAGGGTTCCTACTTTATAATTGTATTAACCCTACATGCGCCATTGGAGTCACTTCCACCCAGTACTGAGTTTATACCACCTTAATGTAACGTTTTTTGCCAGCATGTTAAACGTCGTCAATAAGCATTCATTTTTTTCAAAAGAGGTATTTCGATCGATTCAGTAGAACCGCAAATAAAACACATTTAACATTCCGAGTTTTTCGCTTCCTGTGGTCTTTTACATGTGGTCCTTTCTACAAAGAAGTTTTTCTGAGGAGACCCCTAATGTAATTTTAAGGCGAATAATTTTCTAGAACATTTTAGCCCTCTAGCGACCTTAAAAATACTATTTCCTGACGGTATAAAAAGGGGTCAAAATAACCCTTTCTTAGGGGTGCTAGATGGTTAAAATGTTCTAGAAAATTATTCGGTATAAAGTTTCAGTAGGAGACTCTTCAGAAAAAAACTTTATAAAATTAACCAAGAAACCACAGGAAGCGAAAAACGCATATTCCTCGGAACGTTAAATGTGTTTTATTTGCGGTTCTACGGCATCGATCGAAATACCTCTTTCGCAAAAGGTTAATGTTTTTTGACGACGTTTAACATACCGGCAAAAAAAGTTACATTAAAGTGGTATTAACTATTTACTGGGTGGAAGTGACCCCAATGCCGCACACAGGGTTAATACAATTATAAAGTAGGAACCTTCCATAAAGCCGAAGATATGAAAAATTGAATTTTAGCGACATCTAGCGGGGTCCAAAAAAAACTTTCCGGAAATGTTTTCGAAAAAGATATCAAATGGTGGCGAACTTTTTTTCTCGATACGCTCTATTGTACTTATCGCTCGCTTAGAGTGCAAATTGCGTAAGTCCTTTTTTTTCAAACTTTGCAGAAGAGATAAAAACAAAAAATTAAAAAAATTGCGAAATGAAAAAAAAAACTGTTCTGTTCATATAAATATTTTGGACTTACACAATTTTCTTCGTTTTTCGACTTACACAATTTGCGTATCACTGAATAACAACGAGTAGGAATATGACAAGGGTCAACGACATGTTTAGCGCGGTGCGAATTTGATTTTTCTAGAGTTGTACATAAAAATACACTTTTTCATAAAAATGGACTTACACAGTTTGCACTCTAAGCTAGCAATATGTATTTCAAAGGTGTTATAAACTGACCATTTTAGGTATATGCAAAATAAATACTATCACAGCTAAAATGCATAGAGAGCATATTTTTGGTACTAGTTTACTAAAAGACTGCTTAAAAAATATCGCCAGTCATCAATGAATGAAAAAAATGAATGGTCAGTCATAGCTGCCAAAAATACTGGGGACTTCAAATTTTAAATCATCAGTCAAAAAAAAGACTGAAAGGCTGCATTCAAGACTTCAAGAAAAAGAATGGGACTTCAAGGGCTGAAAGTCACGATGATTGCAATACTTAACATCTCTGCTAGAAAGGCAGAAAGTACAGTATTGTTTTTGCTCAAAGGCAGAGTAGATTTTCTCGGTAAGTCTGTGTACTTGTTCAATTGTTCCGTGCCCCCTTCTGAAGCCAAACTGGTGATTAGGTATGATGTTACGCTCTTCTATTTTGGGTAGGAGTCTTTTAAGGGAAAGAACTTCCAAGACTTTTGAGATAATGGGCAGCAGGCTAATGGATCTGTAAGCCGCTGCCGAATCGGGAGACTTTCCTGGTTTCAGAATCATTTTTATCTGAGCGACTTTCCATTGAGGGGGTATGAATGCAGTTATTAGTACTGCATTAAACAGTTGGGTGAGAAATTTTATGCCTTCGTAAGGTAATTGTCTTAGTACATTGCCATTAATAATATCGTACTCAGGAGCTTCCTTTGGGTTGAGTTTCGCTATGACGGTGTTTACCTCCGATATTGCGGATTTTTTTATGGGGAGATCCATTTGATATGGATGACAGAGTATTTTTCACTTCTGTTGTTGTGCTTAGTGAGGGTTCAATATCATGTGGGGTGAATACTGATTTTAGATGGCGTGCAAAAGTATTTGCTTTCTCTGCGTCACTTTTCGCCCATTCGTTATTTTCCATTCGTATAGGAGAATTGGAGAGAATCGGCCTTTTTAGCCTACTAGCAGCTTTCCAAAGGAAGTAATCACTTGCAGCTGTTGCATCAATATTACTGAGATATTGTCGAACTTGTCTGTTGTGTTCAATTTTGAGGATATTTTTGAGTTCTTTGGTGAGTGCATTCAATCTTTTCTTGTCGTCGGGGTGACGGGATTGTTGCCACTTTTTCCTTACGAGTCGCTTTTCTTTGAGCTTAGCTTGTATGTTGTGTGTAACGCTTGTCCTTTTTTGTCTGATGAGGGTGGGAGTTGATTTCCATGCAGCTCGTTGGATGCAGCTGTTAAAATGTTCGACTGCTGCCACTATATCTTCAGCAGATTTATGCACCTGAAACTAATTTTTGTAAGGTAGGATTCGTATCAGTGGCGGATCCACGGGGGGAGGGTTTTGGGGGTTCAAACCCCCCTTGTGGTTTATCATAGATCGTAAATTAATGCATTTATAGATTCTGCGCCCAAATTTCCCAAACTGATCAAGGAAAACTATCATTCCAAAAGCAATGGTTGGATGGGTTTAGCTGTCCAAAGGCAAAACTCGACATTTATCCACAAGGTGCACATATCCACAAGGTGAAACAGGTACAATTGAATCAGTTCATTAAAATAGTTGTCCTTTTAGGCAATAATAACATACAATTACAACTTATAGTTAAATAGAAAATACCCGAAATTTAGAGGAATTAAATCTAATACAATAAGCGCGTACTATATTGTCGATTCTGTCAAACTTTAAATCATGTTTAAATTTTCGAGGCTGTTTGAAAAATTCTTGAAGGACAAGAACTTCAATAAAGTAAAAATTCTATTAAAATTATAAATATAACCAAAAAGTACTACATACATATATTCTTATTTATTTTGGCTTTAAATGCAAGGGTAAGTGAAATTGATGATCAATTTGCTACCAATACCATAGGATACTCATTCGCACGTACCAATGCAAAAATATACATACATACGTATGTATAAGCACAATCCAATCAACCACCAAAAACAAGAATTAAAACGAGTACGAAGTTAAAATACTACAAGCGTTTCATTCATACAATTGGAATGTTTCAACAAAGGATAAAAAAAGTTTCAACAGAGCTTTTCATCAGATCAAGGTTTTTATAAAATTCTAAAATTTGCAGCCCGGCTCATTTTCAACCATCTTTGTATCTTTGCAGTGGCGGTAGAGTATGAATAGAAATAATAACTAAATGTGAAGCAAAAGAAATGTCAAAATGACTTTATTTTTGCCCTACCGGAACACTGATAGTCATTTGATTGATCATCTGATGATCAGTGCTGACAGTTTAACTATCAGCGCTCAGTACAAAGTTTCTATCATTTTCTTAACTGCTTGCCCAGAATGGTGTGGCTGTAGTACGTAGTAAAAGCTGTCAAAAGTTAAAACAGTACAATTGCATTGCAATGCCCACAATGTGTAGCTGTGTCTGTAGCGTGTAGCTGTGGCTGTAGTAGAAGTAGAGTTAACTTTAACTTTGTAGCGCGCTACAAGTTTGACAGCTCAATTTTTTAATGACAGAAATTCGAAATGGAGGACGAAGAAACGGAAAAATTAATTGAACTTGTAAAAAATAAAGAGTTTTTATGGAATTTAACGCATCCGCTGTACAAAAATATAAAAAAGAAGGCGGAGGCTTGGAAATGTATCGCGGATGAATTTGGAACTTCATGTAAGCTATACATATTACCATTTTTACGTTGCTGTGCATAATGTGAGCAATTAATTTTCAGTGGAAGTTGTTAAAAAAAAGTGGAAAGGGTTACGGGACTCCTATTCAAGAGAGATTTCAAAAAGGAGCGTGTCTGGCCAAGCTGCAGAAGAGCCGGTGTCGAATTGGCGCTTTAAAGAACACTTAGACTTCTTAAAAGAGCAGATGAAGCCAAAAAAAACCATAAGTAATTATGAGGCTAGCACATCGGCATCAGCAGCAGAAAATTTACTTGAGAATCGTGAAAGGAGCGAAGATTTTGAAGAATTAAGTAGTCCTATAACCCCAACTAACCCGGAGCAAATTTCTACACCAACAAACTCAAAGCAAATCAATGCACCAGAAAATACTCGACCTTGGAAACGGGCAAAACATGATCTCGAGACAAACCTGGTGTCTACTATGCAAAAGATCAACGAATACTTAGAAAAACCACACGATAATATAAATACCCTTTCCTCTCTAAATTCGGAAGACGAACTATTTTGCCGAAGCCTAATAGAAAAAATGGCTAAATTTCCATTATTTAAAAAAAATGAAGCAAAGCTTTCTATTATGCAATATTTGTGTGACATGGAAATTGAAATTGCAAATGCAAATATATATGGTTAAATAAAAATGCACATTAGTTACAAAAACGTATTTTTTATTTCTAAAAATCGAAATATATATATTTAGGAACTTTGTTTCCGTTTTTTTTGTTTTAGTGCACTAGAGTGACTGGTTATCAAGTTGGATCGGTACTTAGACCCGACTACTGCGAATATGTTGAACTACGGCTGAAAATCAACTTTACCCTCATTTAAAAAATATTGCGTTAACAATTTTCGCAGACGAAATGCTATATCACTTCTATTGTTAGTAGCACATCTTCGCACCGATGGTAACCGCAGAGTATCTTCACGCCAGGCACCTTCCAATATATTACCAGCAGCGTCATATGTGTCAATAAATCCCTCCGGGCAATATGAGTGACAGTGGTACAAATCGCTAGTTATTTTTAAAAAATTGTGCAGTATGGTACATGCCAGAACTATTTTGTTGGCGGTTTTTGGGTGGAATTCAATACTTTTTCCCAAAATACGCCAACGAGCCGCCAAAATTCCAAAAGTATTTTCAATTACTCGCCGTGCTCTTGAAAGCCTGTAATTAAATACTTCTTCAGGCTTTTCGAGTAAAATACCAGGGTAGGGACGCATTAAATTGGATCGCAGTGGAAATGCGCTGTCACCTACCAAGTAATGCGGAACAAGCTTATCAGAGTTAGGTAGTCGCTGGGGTGATGGAACCTCTAAAGATTCTGTTAAAACTTGTTTACCAAAAGAAGAATTGCGAAAGATTCCACCATCGCTTTGTGTGCCGTATGAACCCACATCTACAGCTGTAAAGATGTAATTTGCGTCGCACACAGCCAAAAGCACAGTGCTAAAAAAGCCTTTATAGTTAATATATTTCGATCCAGAGTTTGGCGGGCGTTTTATTTGTATGTGTTTGAATAAAAACACGGCTATTGTAATTTAGAATTAAGTTGCTTTTGTTTCTTATTTAAAGAAGAAAATTTTTGATATATAAAATTTTCATTCTAAGAATTTCTTCCATTGTTGTAACATACAGTATTTTAGGGTTATTTATTATTGTACTCTATTTTAATTCAACTTTGTATATATTGTAATTTAGAATTAAGTTGCTTTTGTTTCTTATTTAAAGAAGAAAATTTTTGATATATAAAATTTTCATTCTAAGAATTTCTTCCATTGTTGTAACATACAATTTTCAGTTACTATCATAAATAAATTTTTATTAAATAAAATAAGATATTTTATTATAATTATATCTACACTCACAAAACCGTAGGTAACTGAATTCGGGCTCGAATGAAAAGGCGATAATTCTCGATTATTTCCTTTCGACTATTTTCGCCTTTAGAGTCTATACACACTTGCGCATACGGTGCATTAGAGTTGGACTATTAGAGTTGCACTATTAGAGCCTATACACACTTGCGACTCAATCGATTTAGTCGAATGTTGATTTGCATGGGAATGTATGGAAGCATTCACACTACATTCAATTAGTCGTACAACTGAAACAGTTGGATTTGCAGTCCAATTTCATTCCAACTGAAACAGTTGTACAACTGCTTGATCAGCAAGGCGCCCTTCTACGTATTCACACTAGAGACAATTTAGTCGAACGACTACAACAACAACAGTGATATTCGTAGTGGAAAGAGTTGCCATGCTGACAGCACTACTTTTATTTCACTTTTGGTAAATTGTAGAGATTGAATATTTCAATTGATATTTTCAAAATGTTTAAAAAAAAGGTTCGTTTCTTATTAACTACACCATTTCCAGATGGATTTTAGAAAGCGTTAACTGGATTTTAGAAAGGGGAAATTGGATTTTAGAAATGTCAATTGGATTTTAGAAAGGGGAAATTGGATTTTAGAAATGTCAATTGGATTTTAGAAAGCGTTAAAAGGATTTTAGAAAACAAAATTGGATTTTTGAAAGCTTGAATTGGATTTCAGAATGTGCGTTTAAAATAAATTTTACATAGAATTTTTCGAATAGAAATTCTTTATTGCGTATGAAAGTATAAATTAATAATTATATAAATTTTCGAAAATCCAATTTACAGTTTCTAAAGTCCAATTTCCCTTTTCTAAAATCAAATCGACATTTCTAAAATCCAATTTTCCCTTTCTAAAATCCATTTGGCTATTCTAAAATCTAATTTCCCCTTTCTAAAATCTAATTGACATTTCTAAAATCTAATTTCCCCTTTCTAAAATCCAATTGACATTTCTAAAATCCAATTTCCCCTTTCTAAAATCCAATTGACATTTCTAAGATCCAATTTCCCCTTTCTAAAATCCAGTTGACGCTTTCTAAAATCCATCTGGAAATGGTGTAGTTATAGACAAGAATTATCTAACTAAGGATATTTACTTCCGTTTTCATATGTTTCTTGATATTGTTGTTCTCTTCAAATGTCATTAATCGCATTTTAAAATAGAAATAATGAAAATGAAATTTCATGAAAATTATTAATGGCTGATTTTTACTATTTTTCCGTTTCTTGTACTTCTGTTCGTTTCGCCTTTATGAGCGTAATTCCTTCCGTTTTTCTCTTTTCATTTACTTGACAGCTAGTTGCTAGTTTAATAAGAAACAAAGCCAAACAATGTATGCACTTTTTGTTTATTTTATTGTTTTTTATTTATTAATCAAGTTGACAGCTGACAAGAAGGTGCTTTCATGTAAGAATGCAGATAAACTTTAAAAATTTAATACTTCATCACTTTATATGAAGACCACTAATGTAAAATTTGCTGAGTAAAATGTGAACATTGGCAACACTATGTCATTGTCAATCCCACGACTATTTAGTCTCAAGTGTGAATAGCTGCCATCGATTCGACTAAATAGTTGGAGTAGTGTGAATACAACAGTCCAATTCGACCAAATCGATTGAGTCGCAAGTGTGTATAGGCTCTTAGAGGAAAAGGGTTAATCGAAAAAATTATCAAAAGGAAAAAACCGATACATTTTAACCGTTAACCGAAAGAAATTAACCGATTATAATCGTTTTCCGGTTATATTTGCCATCCCTAATAGTAATTAAAGTGCGAAAAATGTATGTGAAAATTATATATTAAAATATTACCTAACAATTTTTCTTTTTCAATAAATAGGTATGCGGTTATTCGCCCGCTAATTCGATCAACGGCCTCGCGTCAGTGTATTGAAAAAATGCAACTGAATTTAAAGCCGTCGCGCCAAGTTTCTTTAAAAGTATTGGCTGCTCCGGAAGTTTGGCCAGACGAGACATTTGACGAGAGAAATCAACGCCTTCGACGTGAACTATCGCCGCATTTGACTATCTATAAGCCCCAGTTAACATCGATGCTTTCGATTACTCATCGTGGCACTGGGTTCGCTTTTACTGGCTATGCATGGGTCTTGGGTTTGGGAGCGTTGATGTCGCATGACATTTCACATTATGTTACAATTATCGAGGGTCTGCATTTAGGTTTGCCGGCAGTGGTTACACTTAAATTCGTATTAGCTTTCCCAGTTGCCTTCCACACTTGTTGCGGTGTTCGACATTTGCTGTGGGATACTGGTCGCCTTCTGAAAATTACTGAAGTTTATTTGACTGGTTATGTAACATTGGCGATTAGCGTTATACTCTCTGCGATTTTAGCTTGTCTATAACTACATATGTATACATTAATGTGTGTATAAACAGGAACACTGATTAAATATTATTTGAAACGAAAAATTAATATATTAAAGTGCTATGACGGGGACATTTTCCAATAAACTACCACTAGCTGTACCCGTGCGCATCTTGCGAAAAAAATAAGAAAACAGGTGGGGGAAAACTTTCCAACCGTCTACCACGCGTTGGAAAAAAGAGTTATTGGACGTTGTAGAGGAGATCCTCCTGATTCTAAATGTAAAAGTCCTGGCTTCCGGAGATGTATAGTTTTTAAGTAATTTGTAGTTAAAGTTGCAAAAAAAGTCAAATTTAACTTCACTTTTCTCTGCGAAACAATGAAATAGAAACACCGGTGTTGCCACACGCAGTCGACTATTTCATAAGGCCGTCGTCACAGTGGTAAACGAGTTGGGTCGTATTGAATTTTTCTGCGTTGGCGGCCTTCGGCTGCGCTTATAAAAAATAACCCTGGGCTACGCCATCCGTCCGGACGTGTGCCCCAACCGTGGCTATCGCCACGGTGATGTCCTTCTGCGTAGTACACCCTTCAGCGTAGGCGGCCTTCGCCTTTATTTACTAATTTCATTGGCTCCGAATCGCGCACTGTGCATGCGACCTTATCATGTGAATTACCTTTTGGTAGGTGTGGCATCACATTAATTGTTGGTGGCCATTTTTATTATTGAAAAGGTACAAAAGCAGTTGGTCGAACAATTAAAATGTAAAATTCGGCAAATAAAATTAATAAAAAGTGTGTGAAAGTGGTTCGAACAGCTTAATAAAGCTACGTGTGAAAATATAGTAAGGATTATTTGTGTGTTTAATTTAGAAATTGGTGATAATGGTTTAGTTTATTTAACAAATTTAGATAAAGAAAAGTCTCGACTAACATCCCCTGAAAGATTCATTCGAAAAACATTAATACTTTTGGGGATATAGCTTTTGGTAGACAGAAGGAAATGTGAGCCACAGGTGATGCCAGTCGGTATGTTTTGTGCTGTCACGACCATTTTAAAAAAAAGTTTATTTGGTTTTATCAAAGAGTGTATATGGATAAGAGGCTGCAGTTTGAAAAAATTCACACTAGATGTCACATTTCGCGCGAGATGGGACCCGCGAGGTGTGACATCTAGTGTGAAGTTTCACAAAGAGCATATATGGATGAGGGCAAAGAGTGTGAAACTTCACACTAGATGTCACACCAAAGAGTATATGTATAAGAGGCTGCAGTTTGAAAAAATTCACACTAGATGTCACATTTCGCGCGAGATGGGACCCGCGAGGTGTGACATCTAGTGTGAAGTTTCACACTCTTTGCCCTCATCCATATATGCTCTTTGTGAAACTTCACACTAGATGTCACACCTCGCGGGTCCCATCTCGCGCGAAATGTGACATCTAGTGTGAATTTTTTCAAACTGCAGCCTCTTACCAAAGAGTGTATATGGATAAGAGGCTGCAGTTTGAAAAAATTCACACTAGATGTCACAATTCGCGCGAGATTGGACCCGCGAGGTGTGACATCTAGTGTGAAGTTTCACAAAGAGCATATATGGATGAGGGCAAAGAGTGAAACTTCACACTACATGTCACACCTCGCGGGTCCCATCTCGCGCGAAATGTGACATCTAGTGTGAATTTTTTCAAACTGCAGCCTCTTATCCATATACACTCTTTGCTCTTACTCGCTGGTTATAATAGCCGTAACGCAACGGATGGAGCTGTCACTTTTATATCTATTGTATGTGAAAGGCATGTGATTGATTACAATGAACGGTAGAAAACGGCGAGAACCGTAAGCATCTGTTGATTTTAGATTTCTTCCGTATTCTTACGGCAATTTGACAGTTCTCTTTGCTGTGACAAACAGACGGTATGTTATCAAACAATTTATTTAAACATTTTATAAAATAAAAATGACCGAATTCGAGGAAAGACTTAATAACGGCGTGCGTCGTCATGAAATCACCAACAAATTGAAAGTTTTCTGTTTTAAATTGGTAAATAAAGCACAATATTTACAGCTGTGGCAAATGTCAAAGACGGCAGTTAACGCATTATTATAACTGCCTTAAGTTTGTCACCGTTCTATATCGGTACAGCTTCCATCCCGTCCCGGCTATTATAACCAGCGCTTTATCCATATACACTCTTTGGTCACACCTCGCGGGTCCCATCTCGCGCGAAATGTGACATCTAGTGTGAATTTTTTCAAACTGCAGCCTCTTATCCATATACACTCTTTGCTCTTACTCGCTGGTTATAATCATAGTTTATATCCATAAGTTGCGACACTCTTTGACATGTTGTGCCTGTCACCCTGCAGTGCTGTGCAAAAGTTACAGAAAAAAAATTGAAATGAATTTTGAAATCTTTAAATCTTTAAAATTATTGTGTGAATTGAATTTCTAATGCTATATTTGTAGCGATAATAACAAAAAATTAACATATTTTTGAGTTTTAGTTGATTTTATTAGCAATTTTTGCTATTTTCTTGTGAAGATTTTACTACGTTTGAATACAACACTGTGGTCGATTCTTCTTCACATTTGGTTTATTTAGTTTCCCATTCTCCCATTGACACATAATGTGCCTGTCACTTTTTGCAACAACAATTCCCATGGTTGAAGTTTGTTTTGATGGGGATACAGTGAGTCACAGTGAAAGTGAGCCATTATTTATTCAGACATTTTTATTATTAAATATATTAAAACAATAACTTGACTTTCCTAATTTTTTTGCGACGGAAAAGTTTCAACAACATGCCAGAAATGATGAAAAACAAAAGCATACACATATATACGCGTCTTTCTGGCAACTCCAATTTAAATACTTAAACTTTCTCTCTAGAACACAGATGATTATTTTTCTCTTATATATTTTTACAGTTCACATTTTACATTATGTGTTAATTATATAAAAAAAAAAACCAGATCAGGCAATTTTTTTCCGTTTTAAAAGGTGTACTTATCATAAAACACACGCTAGAGCGCGTAAAAATCGTGTTTTGTTAGTTGAATAAAACACATTGGTTGCTAATAAAATTTGTATTATATTTAATTCAAGTGCGCCAATAGATGCATTAGTTGTATTTTTGATGTCAATGTGCAAAGATGGGCCGACAAACAAGTTTAGATATTAGGGATAGAGTAATTGAACTGTTGAAACAGGGCAAAAAAGTATTAAAACCGTTTTAGGGCATATTCCTCTTAGTGGCTAACTTTCACTGTGAGCCCGTTTCATGAACTTTTCCAGTTTTAACTATTATTTTTATAACTAAAAAATAATGTTCATCAAATATTTTTTGAATTACTAAATTGTGGTTTATTCTAAAATATACCTAAGTACATAAATTTGTTTTTCAATCTGTTTGTGTATAATTTTTTATTTGCATAAAACTTCGGACGACATAACGTGGGTCATTTTCACTGCGACTTACTGTATGTATCAAAAATATAGATACACATTTATTTTTTCAAAACAAAAATGAAATATCCATGACGCCAATCGTTGCTACCCAATACGCATTTTTGAATGCATTTGAATTTCATTGAGATCAAATCCATTTTCCAATTTCCAACAATAATTTTTAACTTGAATTCAGAAACAGCCCATTCTCTGGAAAAAGGGTGCTTTTCGATATGAAAATGTTTCTGTTTCTCCACTTGAAAAAAATATTGGAATTTGACTTGAACTTTGTTATTATCAGAATAAAGCTTTTGAGCAACAAACTCTCATCCGATTGAAATAAAGGAACAAAAATGTAACAATTATGATTGTCTGCTTGACTTATTTGCTCACTTTTTTGTTATGCATTTAACAATAATAACAATATTTTATACACAAAAATTAGTTGAATTATACATTCCTCTTTAAATTTTATTCTTCACTCACTTTTTAGTTTACTTATTGCTAATATAATTTAATTAATACTAATTATGCACTCAGTTCAGTTTGGAAAAGTATTGTACCTTAAGTGTAAAAACATTTTGGATATAAACTTGAGAATTGAGACTTTTCTCCAATATTGGATTCGTGCAAATTGGGAAATATCCAAATGTAGGAGAATGTAGAGTTTCCAAAGCAACCAAAGCGTTCAAAGACATCCAGGCATTAATAAAAAAGTATGAATTGGCACAGCGTTTTATCAGCAAACACAATCTGAGAGTGTTAGAGAGTTTAATTCTCAAACTTATCTCTAATCCAAAGCGAAGTTAGAAAACCACACTAGAAATCAATTGGAGACTGATTAGAAAAAGAAATATTTGCAAATTCTCATTAGAATCTCATTAGAAAACTACATTGGATTTCAATTCGGAAATTATAATTTTCTCCATTTGAGAGTTATGCCCCATTTTTTTTTTGAGATCGATATGATTCTCGACAGCTTCTCGAGTCGTCCTCTAACGTTAGAGATTTGAGAAAAGGGCTAGTTCTCGAGTCATTCTCAAACCGATATCTAACCTAAATGTTTGTTGGGTTTTCACCATCAAAATGGCCGTTTGAATTTAAATTTTTTTCTTTCCCTTTGAACATTTTCGTATAAGCAGGGTTGCACTTTCTCGTACTGTTCTGTTAATACATTTTTCCAGAAATATAGAAAAGGGTATATACGGATACCATTGCCTTTACTACTTCGTTCGCGTATATGCAAATTTTATTTCATGTAAGATTAACATAATCGATCTTTACACATAGAATAGCAACAATTTTTTTCAAATTACACGATTTTTCAAACGTGATTTTAGCTTTTTAAACATCATTTGACATTTTGGTAAATTCAACCAAATTTTAGCGTTGATGCAACATAGAGCAATTTTAAAATATACGCTATGAATCAAATATAAAATTTTATTCTTAAATGTCATTTGGAATTTGGTTTCTTTAACATTATGATAGGGTCAATATAAACAAAAAAAAAGTTAAAAAAAAGAACTTCAAAACTATTTTGAAACATACAAAATTTTTTTGAACATTTGGAGTTCTGCTGTTCGTGCAAAACGCAATTATTATTCTTTTTTTTTAAATAAAAAGAAAATCTGGTGTCGTGGGAAGAGTTGAGCATCAGTGGAAGTGCGTGATAATGGCGTTTCCACTTATATTTTCAGTTTTCAGGTGAATTAAAAGTGAAATGCATTTTTATTTCTAAAAGTTTTTAATGTAAAATATTTTATTTTTTCTCCTCAAAGTTTGCAATTTTACCACGAGGAAGTCCTTCCATATCTCGCAATACCGAAGCACCTTTTTTTTATTGAATGTACATATCGCACCCTAAATCATAAGGTGACACAACTAAAAATTTTTTGAATTCGAGTTTTTTCATAAATGTTACACAGAACATATCTCTAGCGATTGCCAAAAAAAAACTTTTCAATAAGTGTCTCTTTTGACCGAAAAATTACCATAATACGTGGTCTTTTGCCATACGATTGCTAGTAAAGAAAAAAAAATTTTTGTCTCTCCTGAAAATATTTGAATTTTGAGTTGTGTCACTTTATGATTTAGGGTGCGATATATTGTATTTTTGTAAATTGTAAAATCAGTCCAGTTAATTTAACAATAAATTTAAAGTGAAATCAAATAAATTCCGTGTTAATTTAAATAGCTGAAATTGCAAAATTATCTAGTTAAAAATGTAAAATAAACAGGAAAACATCTGTTATTTTAGGTGCCGTGATTTAATCCCACGTGGCATAACCCCAATTTTAAAATTTGGGATTATGTCACTCACCATGGTGTGACATGGTGTAAAAGGGAGCCAGAATACCAAATCACTCGAGTAGGTACTATTGCGAAGCAAAATCGCGATTTTTGCTTCCAAATTTTTATTTTTTATAGACATACATATGTACATATTTATATACCTATCGATGTATTAAAAAAAAGCGCCGCAGGCGAAAATTTGGAATCAAAATCGCGCGATTTTTTCTTCCAAATTTTCATCTTTTTATAGACATATATACAATGTACACAAATATTTATATACCTATCGTTTTATTGAAAAAAGTCTGTATATATGTAAATATATTTAATTTTAACGTAATTTTTTAGTTTTAAAGTAATTTTTTGAGAACATGTGTATTTAAGTACATACATATTTCATCTTATACATATACTCAATGTATTATTATATAACAACATTAACTTTATTGTCAGCTTTAATTTTTTGCTGAATGTAATAAAATCTAAGAAAGACTACTGAAATGTTTTTTTGGGCTTGAAAATGACATTATCCCAATTGGGATTATGTCACTACGCCTAGGGTGACATAAGGCCAAGTAAAAAAGTTGGGATTATGTCACCCTAGGTGGAGTGACATAATCCCAAATAAAAAATTTGGGATTATGCCCCTTGGGATTATGTCAGGGTACCGTTATTTTATGCGCACGTGGGCCGATATGCGGCAAAAATTAATATATATCGCATACTAAATCATAAAGTGGCACAACTTAAAATTCAAAAATCTTCAGGAGCCAAAAAACTTTTTCTTGACAACCAATTACATGGCAAAAGGCCACGTATTTTTCAGTCAAAAGAGACTCCGAATGAAAAGTTTTTTTGTTGGCAATCGCTAGAGATATGTTCTGTGTACCGGTTTATGATGAAAAGTCGATTTAAACAAATTTTGAGTTGTGTCACTTTATGATTTAGGGTGCGATATATTTTTATTAAAATCGTTTTCGTTGTGAAGAAAAAAATTCAGTAAAAACGAAGTAAATCCTACCGACTTTGCTCCCATTTTGGTAGTAACAGCAATTCTACGAAATTGCACAGCATTGATTCCTTCATTCTCTTCATTTTCGCACAAACACATACGCATTTTTTAAATTGAAGAAGAAGAAGACCATTTGAGTGACCAAACTATTTAGTATAAACAATGGTTTATATCTATAAGTTGCGACACTCTTTGACATGTTGTGCCTGTCACCCTGCAGTGCTGTGCAAAAGTTACAGAAAAAAAATTCAAATAAATTTTGAAATCTTTAAATCTTTAAAATTATTGGGTGAATTGAATTTGTAATGCTATATTTGTAGCGATAATAACAAAAAATTAACATATTTTTGAGTTTTAATTGATTTTATTCGGAATTTTGGATATTTTCTTGTGAAGATTTTGCTACGTTTGAATACAACACTGTGGTCGATTCTTCTTCACATTTGGTTTATTTAGTTTCTCATTCTCCCATTGACACATAATGTGCCTGTCACTTTTTGCAACAACAATTCCCATGGTTGAAGTTTGTTTTGATGGGGATACAGTGAGTCACAGAGAAAGTGAGCCATTATTTATTCAGACATTTTTATTATTAAATATCTTTGTTAACAATTACTTGACTTTCCTAATTTTTTTGCGACGGAAAAGTTTCAACAACATGCCAGAAATGATGAAAAACAAAAGCATACACGTATATACGCGTCACAATCAAAGCAAGCTTGCTGGCAACTCCAATTTAAATACTTAAACTTTCTCTCTAGAACACCGATTTCTCTCTTATATATTTTTACAGTTCACATTTTACATTATGTGTTAATTATATAAAAAAAAAAAAAACAGATCAGGGAATTTTTTTCCATTTTTAAAAGGTGTACTTATCATAAAACACACGATAGAGCGCGTAAAAATCGTGTATTGTTAGTTGAATAAAACACATTGGTTGCTAATAAAATTTGTATTATATTTAATTCAAGTGCGCCAATAGATGCATTAGTTGTATTTTGGATGTCAATGTGCAAAGATGGGCCGACAAACAAGTTTAGATATTAGGGATAGAGTAATTGAACTGTTGAAACAAGGCAAAAAAGTATTAAAACCGTTTTAGGGCATATTCCTCTTAGTGGCTAACCTTCACTGTGAGCCCGTTTCATGAACTTTTCCGGTTTTAACTATTATTTTTATAACTAAAAAATAATGTTCATCAAATATTTTTTGAAATTCTAAATTGTGGTTTATTCTAAAATATACCTAAGTACATAAATTTGTTTTTCAATCTGTTTGTGTATAATTTTTTATTTGCATAAAACTTCGGACAACATAACGTGGGTCATTTTCACTGCGACTTACTGTATATATCAAAAATATAGATACACATTTATTTTTTCAAAACAAAAATGAAATATCCATGACGCAAATCGTTGCTACCCAATAAGCATTTTTGAATGCATTTGAATTTCATTGAGATCAAATCCATTTTCCAATTTCCAACAATAATTTTTAACTTGAATTCAGAAACAGCCCATTATTCGATATGAAAATGTTTCTGTTTCTCCACTTGAAAAAAATATTGGAATTTGACTTGAACTTTATCGATATTCTCCAACCAAAATCAAACGTCAGAATAAAGCTTTTGAGCAACAAACTCTCATCCGATTGAAATAAAGGAACAAAAATGTAACAATTATGATTGTCTGCTTGACTTATTTGCTCACTTTTTTGTTATGCATTTAACAATAATAACAATATTTTATACACAATAATTAGTTGAATTAGATATACATTCCTCTTTAAATTTTATTCTTCACTCACTTTTTCGTTTACTTATTGCTAATATGATTGAATTTAATTAATACTAATTATGCACTCAGTTCAGTTTGGAAAAGTATTGTACCTTAAGTGTAAAAACATGTTGGATATAAACTTGATAATTGAGACTTTTTCCCCACATTGGATTCGTGCTAATTGGGAAATATCCAAATGTAGGAGAATGTAGAGTTTCCAAAGCAACCAAAGCGTTCGAAGGCATCCAGGCATTAATCAAAAAGTATGAATTGGTACAGCGTTTTATCAGCGAACACAATCTGAGAGTGTTAGAGAGTGTAATTCTCAAACTTATCTCTAATCCAAAGCGAAGGTAGAAAACCACACTAGAAATCAATTGGAGACTGATTAGAAAAAGAAATATTTGCAAATTCTCATTAGAATTTCATTAGAAAACTACATTGGATTTCAATTCGGAAATTATAATTTTCTCCATTTGAGAGTTATGTCCCATTTTTTTTGAGATCGATATAATTCTCGACAGCTCCACGAGTCGTCCTCTAACGTTAGAGATTTGAGAAAAGGGCTAGTTCTCGAGTCATTCTCAAACCGATATCTAACCTAAATGTTTGTTGGGTTTTCACCATCAAAATGGCCGTTTGAATTTAAATTTTTTTATTTCCTTTTGAACATTTTCGTATAAGCAGGGTTGCTCTTTCTCGTACTGTTCTGTTAATACATTTTTCCAGAAATATAGAAAAGGGAATATACGGATACCATTGCCTTTACTACTTCATTCGCGTATATGCAAATTTTATTTCATGTAAGATTAACATGATCGATCTTTACACATAGAATAGCAACAATTTTTTTCAAATTACACGATTTTTCAAACGTGATTTTAGCTTTTTAAACATCATTTGACATTTTGGTAAATGCAACCAAATTTTAGTGTTGATGCAACATAGAGCAATTTTAAAATATACGCTATGAATTAAATATAAAATTTTATTCTTAACACTGCTATTCCGAGCGTTACCGGAAAATTACTTTACTAGTAATTTATGTTGCTGAAAATTGTTACCATCTTTTCAATTGGTATTCTGGCACAAATGGTAACGCTGTCAAAGCATTTCCATACGAACGGAATTGAATCGGGCTGAAAATGGCAACAAAATATTACCACGTATTGAGGTGGTAACTTAATTTTCTGCTGCCAGAATACGAAAAGAGTGTTTAAAGTACCAGATTCTTTATTTCACCAGTAAAGTAAATTATGTT
Organism: Urophora cardui; assembly: GCA_960531455.1. NCBI lineage: Eukaryota > Metazoa > Arthropoda > Insecta > Diptera > Tephritidae > Urophora > Urophora cardui. The sequence continues at coordinate 93,827,502 of OY482672.1, read as the reverse complement.
ACCACACCGGAATAAGGCCGTTAATGTCATTTGGAATTTGGTTTCTTTAACATGATGATAGTGTCAATATAAACAAAAAAAAATGTTAAAAAACCCAGCCAGCAAGGTTCCGTACATTTTACGAACATTGAGATTTACGAGCTATTCTCGAATAAGAAAACAATAACAAAAGAAGCTTTTTTTCTATCATGTCAAAAAAAAAAGAAAACGAAAAATTTCAAACTCAATATTTTAAAAGTACCTAAGTATGTAGTATGTTTGTGAAATTTCTACATTTACGATAAAAAAACGGACGTAAAAAGATTCATATACGAGTACTTTTTCGATACATTTACGACACTCGTAGGCAATGAACGTTTTAAAGCGAAACAGTATTCGTAGGCGAATCGTAAACGGATTTCGTAAACGATATTTTATTAGAGTTTTCTTTGAGAAAACATCAGTTTACGAGCTCGTTTACGATGATTGTGCTGGCTGGGAAAGAACTTCAGAACACAGAGTATTATAGTTTTAATCACATAACGGTGGATTGTAACAGAATGAAATAACCGAGATAGATATAGACTTATATATATCAAAATGATCAGGGTGAAAAGAGAAATCGATTGAGCCATGTCCGTCCGTCCGTCCGTCTGTCCGTCCGTCCGTCTGTAAACACTCTAACTCGCGCAAAAATTGAGATACTTTGATGAAATTTGGAATGCAAGTTGGTATCGAGACTGGGACGGTTGGTATTGAAAATGGGCGAAATCGGACCATGACCACGCCCACTTTTCCTATATAGAAAAAATCGGAAATTTGGTATCTCAGTCCCTAATATAGCTGGAGCGATAAAATTTTACCCACATGTTGAGCTCAGGCCCCTATGAAGAAATTTTATGAAATTTTGGAAAATGGGCGGTGCCACGCCCACTTATTAAGGGTCAAACATTGAAAGTTTTATGAGTCATAACTCAGAAACCGTTGAAGATATGTCGATGAAATTTGGTACGCGTGATTTACTTACTTAGGCAAATGTTTTGACGGAAAATTGTCAAAATCGGTTGACGGACACGCCCACTTTTATATATGTGTATTATAAAGTGACCTAATAAAAACATTTTAAGCGATATCTCTGTCAAATATAAAGATCTATCACTGAAATTTTGTCGCATGATTCCAACTATGAACATAAAACGAAAACCACAAAAATTTTGGAAAATGGGCGGAGCCACGCCCACTTATTAAGGGGCAAACATTGAAAGTTTTATGAGTCATAACTCAGAAACCGTTGAAGATATATCGATGAAATTTGGTACGCATGATATATTTACTTAGGCAAATGTGTGGACGAAAAATTACCAAAATCGGTTGACGACCACGCCCACTTTTATATATGTGTATTATAAAGTGGCCTAATAAAATAGACAAATTTTGGAAAATGGGCGTGGCACCGCCTCCTTTTGGACAAACGGATATACGAGATTTATTAGCCTTTAACTCGACAAATAATTGAGATATTATGACGAAACTTGGTTTATACACTTTTATAACTTGTGTTAATAAACACGCAAAAATTAATTGAAATCGGTTTATGACCACGCCTACTTTTTAACAGATATTTCTGGAATACCCTTTGGGAGTTTGTAACGTGACATCTTTGTAACTAGAAGTCATAAAGGAATTAATTTTTGCACAAAGAATAATATTGATATGCTTAGTTGGATGACTGATAAAAATTTAGAAAATGGGCGTGGCTACGCCCACTTTATGCAGCACTCGCTTTATATAAAGTACACCGTGTTTCCATCAAACGCAAACAAACAATGAAAGCATACAGCTGAGTATCTAATGTTCGATTCCACTCGAACTTAGGCTTCCTTACTTGTTTTTAAATAAAAAGAAAATCTGGTGTCGTGTGAAGAGTTTACCATCAGTGGAAGTGCGTGATGATGGCGTTTCCACTTATATTTTCAGTTTTAAGGTAAATTAAAAGTGAAATGCATTTTTATTTCTAAAAGTTTTTAATGTAAAATATTTTCTTTTTTCTCCTCAAAGTTTGCAATTTTACCACGAGGAAGTCCTTCCATATCTCGCAATACCGAATCACCTTTTTTTTATTGAATGTACATATCGCACCCTAAATCATAAGGTGACACAACTCAAAATTTTTTTAAATCTAGTTTTTTCATAAATGTTACACAGAACATATCTCTAGCGATTGCCAAAAAAAACTTTTCAATAAGTGTCTCTTTTGACCGAAAAATTACCATAATACGTGGTCTCTTGCCATACGATTGCTTGTAAAGAAAAAAAGTTTTGGCTCTCCTGAAAATATTTGAATTTTGAGTTGTGTCACTTTATGATTTAGGGTGCGATATATTGTATTTTTGTAAATTGTAAAATCAGTCCAGTTAATTTAACAATAAATTTAAGGTAAAATCAAAAAAAATTCCGTGTTAATTTAAATAGCTGAAATTGCAAAATTATCTAGTTAAAAATGTAAAATCAACAGGAAAACATTTATCTGTTATTTTATGCGCACGTGGGCCGATATGCGGAAAAAATTATCGCATACTAAATCATAAAGTGGCACAACTTAAAATTCAAAAATTTTCAGGAGCCAAAAAACTTTTTCTTGACAACCAATGAATTGGAAAAAAGCCACGTATTTTTCAGTCAAAAGAGACTCCGAATGAAAAGTTTTTTTGTTGGCAATCGCTAGAGATATGTTCTGTGTACCGGTTTATGATGAAAAGTCGATTTAATAAAATTTTTAGTTGTGTCACTTTATGATTTAGGGTGCGATATATTTTTATTAAAATCGTTTTCGTAGTGAAGAAAAAAATTCAGTAAAAACGAAGTAAATCCTAACGACTTTGCTCCCATTTTGGTAGTAACAGCAATTATACGAAATTGCACAGCATTGATTCCTTCATTCTCTTCATTTTCGCACAAACACATACGCATTTTTTAAATTGAAGAAGAAGAAGACCATTTGAGTGACCAAACTATTTAGTATAAACAATGGTTATAATAGCCGTAACGCAACGGATGGAGCTGTCACTTTTATATCTATTGTATGTGAAAGGCATGTAATTGATTACAATGAACGGTAGAAAACGGCGAGAACCGTAAGCATCTGTTGATTTTAGATTTCTTCCGTATTCTTACGGCAATTTGACAGTTCTCTTTGCTGTGACAAACAGACGGTATGTTATCAAACAATTTATTTAAACATTTTATAAAATAAAAATGACCGAATTCGAGGAAAGACTTAATAACGGCGTGCGTCGTCATGAAATCACCAACAAATTGAAAGTTTTCTGTTTTAAATTGGTAAATAAAGCACAATATTTACAGCTGTGGCAAATGTCAAAGACGGCAGTTAACGCATTATTATAACTGCCTTAAGTTTGTCACCGTTCTATATCGGTACGGCTTCCGTCCCGTCCCGGCTATTATAACCAGCGATTTATCCATATACACTCTTTGGTCACACCTCGCGGGTCCCATCTCGCGCGAAATGTGACATCTAGTGTGAATTTTTTCAAACTGCAGCCTCTTATCCATATACACTCTTTGGTTTTATGTCTACAGTGGATCTAAAAGCCCGTCTCCACATAACTTGATTCACCAGAGAAACATGTAGCAAAACATCTCGCTCAATAACCCGTCTCCACGTAGCTAATAGTGATGAGCGATATATCGCAAACGGTGATTTTTTCACTGTGAATAAAAAATCACAAATCGCAATTGCGATCACTTTTTCAAAATAGCAGTTCACTACTTATTGGCAACTGCTATCGATGTAGCAAGTAAGCAGTTCACCTATGTGAATCGCAAAAGCATTATAAATTTCTTTTTGTTTACACTTTTGAGCAGACCACATACGTACATATGTATATAGAAATATAAGAAAAAATTATTGAATTTACAATTTGTCTTTGAAAAATATTTACAAACAGCGATATTACTGCGGAATACGTTGTTATTGCTATCATTTTGTTAACATACAATAAAGACAGGTTATATCGCTCAGAAAACGCAAAATTAATCTCTACCGGTAACTGATGATTTTATACCAGTCCATGCAATCGCAAAAGCAGTTTAAAATCACAGTGATTTAAAAATAGCAATCACCGAAATCACAGATATCGAAAAATCGCAGTTTCGCTCATCTCTAGTGGCTAATCGTGATTCAGTTTGACATTTCTCTTTCTTGTTCTTCTTAAATGTTTGTATGTTTGCTTATTTTTGCGTCTTTGTTTTGGTCTGTGTGAGATTTCGATAGATTTTCGATACAAAATTAGAGAAGACATCGATATCATCGAGGTTGGCAAGATGATTCAGAATGAAACAGTGTTTCAATCTTCACTCGCTCTCAGAAATTTGTATGGAAATAGGCGAGTTTCGGCACTGGTTTCCGTGTCGAAACAAGATTGAGAGAGAAAATGCAGAAAAAAGGAGCGAAACACGTTAAGTGGAGACATGGTATTATCTTGCCAACCTCGATGATATCGATGCCTTCTCTAATTTTGTATCGAAAATCTATTGAAATCTCACACAGACCAAAACAAAGACGCAAAAATAAGCAAACATACAAACATTTAAGAAGAACAAGAAGGAGAAATGTCAAACTGAATCACGATTAGCCACGTGGAGACGGGTTATTGAGCGAGATGTTTTGCTACATGTTTATCTGGTGAATCAAGTTATGTGGAGACGGGCTTTTATGGAACTTCAATGAATTGTGTTTGACAGAGATATCGCATAAAAGCCCAATAAACCAAAAGGCTTGAGAATATTATAACAAGCTTAAAGCCCGTCTCCACATAACTTGATTCACCAGAGAAACATGTAGCAAAACATCTCGCTCAATAACCCGTCTCCACGTGGCTGATCGTGATTCAGTTTAACATTTCTCTTTCTTGCTCTTCTTAAATGTTTGTATGTTTGCTTATATTTTGCGTTTTTGTTTTGGTCTGTGTGAGATTTCGATAGATTTTCGATACAAAATTAGAGAAGACATCGATATCATCGAGGTTGGCAAGATGATTCAGAATGAAACAGTGTTTCAATCTTCACTCGCTCTCAGAAATTTGTATGGAAATTGGCGAGTTTCAGCACTGGTTTCCGTGTCGAAACAAGATTGAGAGAGAAAATGCAGAAAAAAAGAGCGAAACACGTTATGTGGAGACATGGTATAACAAATAAAAGGACCGTTCGCCGGCAGCAAATTGCAGAAAAAACTGCAAAATCGCGTTTTTTGAGGCAAAAACTCAGTCAAAATTTGCAGAAGAGAGCGCAATTTTGACAGTTCATTGACGGAGAAAGCTGCAAAGTTTTACTGACAAAATTTGTCATTGCAAAGTTCAGTAGACTGAAAAAACATATGATTTGCGATCATATGGTTGCAATTTAAAAAAAAAGTCGAAAGTGATTTTAAGTCAAAAAACTAAGAAAATCGGGAATATATCTGATTCAATAGAAAATGAAGTGAGAAGATTATATACTTTTTGGTTGCTTGCTTTTCCGACAGGGTAGGAATATGATGTATTGAAGATGGCGCATATTAGCCGAAACCGGTTTGTCTCCAAACCAAACCTGACAAGGGATGACGGAGAAGATTATATTATTTTAATTTATAAAGTTTATTTAAATGATTTAATTTGTTAATAAGGTACCAGCTGAAAGGAAACATGTTAATGACAGCGCAGTGGGATCATCGTCTGCACTCTCGGGATTCTGCGTTGTTGAATCGCAAATAGGAGATAGTATACTACTTAAATGGGAAAATTGTCCATTAATGACGCACGCCCCGAAAAAATAACTTTTTCACAGATGTCGTAACAGAAATAAAAACTTTCCGGAAACTTATAGTTTATGAGATATTTGTTGGTAAAGTTGTAAAATACACCAAACAAAACACCAAAACTGCGTACTAATTCCGTTGACGCCCTTGGGCCGCACTTTAAAAAGATAACCCTCAGCCGGCAGAATTCCTTTTCTGGATTTATTCCTGGACCAATCCACAGTGCTTTTGTGTAGACATAGGACACTGCACATTCAGCTTTCCCTTCGATTCCATTTCGTAAAATTTTAATTTTGTTATTCACTTGTGAATAAAGGCGAACAGCTGATTTGCTGCAAATTTTGACAAACTTCTGTTCGTTGAAATGCCAGTAAATTTGCATAAGTTTCTCTCTTTCGGAGAGCAAGACATATTTTTCTTTGATTGCAAATTGCGGCAATTTGCAGCCGCCGAACGGACCTATAAGCGTTAAGCTTGAGAAACTATTGTGGAAACTATTGAAAAAGACCTAAAAACAATTGTAGAAAAATCAAAACGGCACCCTTTTTATAAGCTTACAAATGTAATTGTAGAAAAATATTACTTGTGAAAGCTTGTTGTAAGCTTATAAATACAATTGTATGTATAAATAGTAGAAAAAAGAAAAAAATAAATTTTTATTTGCATTCTTCTTTTCATTTTCTTTCCTTCTTCACTTTTACTGCAATGTTCCTTATTTTATATTCTCCTCCTTTTTCTAACCATGACATCAACCTGTAATTTAATCCAACGGGAATCATATAGTGGGACATTCAACATTAAATTGAATTTTATTGAGGCTTTTATACTTCCCTTTTCCGAAAAAGGAATAATGAATTATATGAATCATTGTAAAACCAAAATTTAAAAAAATTTTACAGCAAGCTTATAACAATGTTAGGTAATTATGTATCTAGTTTATGGTGCAACGACTAAAATAGTTCCTTCTTTGAAAAGAGGGGTATCAATCGACGCATTTCGATCTCAGGAACACGAATAAGAAGGCGGAGCTTAACTTTTTTATTTCAATAAGAAGTTATTAACAAAAAACATTATCATTTTTCGCTTGCTCATTACACACACATGAACACACAAATTCAGCTTATTTCTTTAACATGGGATAATACATTCTTCATATTTACTACATCACACCCAAAATTATTTAATATGTTGCAAATAAATACTATTTTTTAATAAAACCAAAGTAAACAATTGAGATTATTTCACTTTTTTCGAGCGATAATTGAACTGTCACAAAGTTAGTTGGCAACGCTACGCACTATATTGATGAAATTGGCGTAGTTACTTTACTTGTACTTTGGGTTTAACTAAAATATTATATTTATTTGCAACATATTAGCACATTTTGGGCGTGAAATGGTAAATATAAAGAATGTATTACCAAATGGTAAAAAAATAGATTGAATTTGTGTGTTCGTGTGGGTGTAATAAGCAATCGAAAAATGAAAAGGTTTTTTGTTAATAACTTTTTATTGAAATAAAAAAGTTTAGCTCCGCCTTCTGATTCGTGCCCCTGAGATCGAAACGTGTCCATTAATATCCCGCTTGCTAAAAATTGACGAGTTTTAGCCGTTGCACCGTAAACTAGATAATTACCCAATGTTATTATTAATAGTTTTTCAAGCTTTCATTTTAAGTATAAAGTAAGCTTATTGTAATATTGTTTTCAACAGTGTTTAAAAAACTGGCATAAGTTTCATTTCTGGTGATTTTGATTTTGATTCCGCTTTTAAAAAATCAGAAGTCGCAGTTAATCAATATGAAAAAATATGAAAATGAACGATTTTGCCTGATTTTGATTTTGCGCTGATTTCATATTGCTCAAAATCAAAAGCAACCAAATATCAAAATTAGCGATTTTACCTGATTTTCATTTTGTGCTAATTTTGATTTTGTGCTGATTTCATATTGCTAAAATGAAAAGCAGCCAAATATCAAAATTACACACGTGTGTATGTACATAAAATGCGATTAATCCTGTCCGGGATCAATCGCAAGGGAGCATGCGACTAATACAATTTTACATCCCTTTATATGGAGTGAATTCATCGCATTTGTTCGAGCATGTCCTATGAAGAGACTAATTGTTCAACTTGTATACCCGAACGGGTACCAATGTAGATTAATCACTAACATAGCGAACGGGTACAAATGTAGATTAATCACTAACATAGCGAACGGGTACCAATGTAGATCAATCGCTTACATCCCGAACGGGTACAAATGTAGATTAATCGCTTTCATCCCCAACAGGTACAAATGTAGATCAATCTCTTCCAGCACGAACGGGTACAAATGTAGATTTTTCCAAGTTGTTCGCCAAGAAAATTTTTAATAACAATCTTTAAAAAATTGTAAATGTTAATGCATATATAAATGAAGATTATATAATGTTTTACTTTTGAAAAAAAAATCTTAATAAATAAATAAAAAAATTGTAAGTTTTGAGTATGCATTATATGAGCGTAATGTAAAGGATTTTTTCATAGAAAATTTTAGGCAACATTTTGTTAAAATTATTATTCATCATTGTTATTAAAAGAAAGGGTGTTCAATTCGTTTTATCGGTTGTTCTAAAAATTTTTAAATACATTGCATATTTGTGTAAAATTTCTACATTTAAGGAATCTAGATTTGTACCCGTTCAGAATGAAAGCGATTAATCTACATTTATATCCGTTCGGGATGAAAGCGATTAATCTACATTTATACCCGTTCGGGAACAATAGGTCTACAATTAGTCTACATTTATACCCGTACGGGAGCAATCGGGGACTAATTGTGGACCGATTGTTCTCGAAAGAGATCAATCCGGGACAAATCTCTTTCGGTATTAATCGCACATTTTTTTGCAGGGCCTCTGCGAAGTACGATTTGCCCCTTCTATGTATATGTATTTGCAAATACTCTTCGCATTGTACAAAACTCGCAGCACAATTCAAATGCCGCTACGAATAAATCCTCTATTCTTCATTCATAATACCATTTGTATTTCTTCTGTTGGATCAAATAATGTACACTAAGTTCGCGCCACGCTACAAGTAGAAAAAATAATCTGGCCTACTTGGAGTGTGTTTACGCAATTCCTCGAAGATTCGCGAGCAGTGTATACTAAATAACCTTTTTCGCTGAAAATAAATACTGTGGTAGTGCGTTTATTAGTGAAGGACAAGTACAAGTAGATAATATAATTGGCCGGCCGCAAATACAAATACGGCATACAGTAGTCTGACTTAGCCCGTGAAGATCACCTGCGTCCAGTGGCGTATTAACGGGGGGTTTTGGGGACCCCCCGAAAGATTCGTTTTGACCATAAAACCATCTTTGACTTTATTAGCATACATTTCTTTTTCAGGAAAAAATCAATGAGAATAGTAATTTTTCGAAATTGGTAATTCGAAATTTAGCGCTTTTTCACGAAGTATTACTTATAATTCTAGCGTTTGTTGAGCCGTAGGAAAGTGCAAGAACCGCAGGAATTTTACCACAATTTACATTCTTTGTACTTATATTCGCTCTTTTGTGGTAAAATTCCTACGGTTCCTGCACTTCCCTACGGCTCAACAAACGCTACAATTATTATACGGTATTGCTGTTATTAACATGCTAATAACAGAAAAGTAACGCCAATTATTTAAATTTCAAGTTTTCTTTCAATTACTTATCATCTTAATCAAATAATATTAGTATAAACTACAATGGCAATAAATATGCAATGTATAAGAGTATCTGAACTTGAGATTTTACTTAATGTCTGTCAAAATGGAATATTAAAAAAACTAAATTATATAAGAAAATTATTATTTATAACCGTAGCACATAGGTAGAAATATTTTATTGTGTACATCTATTCAAAATTGCTTGTTTAATGCAAAATTTTAATAATTTGTGTTAAAAGTAGAGCTCTCGATTTTTTTTTTGAACATTTTCGAGTAGCCCGAACAGCTGTTGTTCAAATGCTCGAAGAGTTGCTTGTTTGTTTATTACCCGTATGTTTGTACGGGCATTTGAACAATTCGGGTATTTTGAAGTTTGTTTTTTTCTTTTGTTTATTATTTTTTTTTTCTTTATATGTAGTTTTTTTATTTTTGTTTTTCCGATACACATTTTTTTTGTTTGTAAGCTCGAATGCTCGAATGTTTGTACGGGCATTTGAACAACAAACGGGCTTCAAACAAAAACGATCAGATCGAATTGCTCGATACCCGGGTATCTAGGGCTCTAGTTAAAAGTCGATTTTATTGAAAAATATATACAGTGACTCAAAAAAAAAAAATCATACGCCAGAGTTTTTAAATTTATTTCAAACAATTCTGTCGAAAATTTTACTCTCTTATTTTCGTTTAAAAATGTAAACAATTTTTCAATAAAAATCGCCTTAAGCAGGATTTCTAAGCTTATGGAAAAAATTCGAAAAATCGTAGAAATTTCTAAAAGTGGATTAAAAATTTCAAAGCGCGGCCAGAATTTATAGAAGATTTTGAGGAGATTTCTAAGTGTACTGTTATGTAGCCAACCAATTTTAGTGTAAAAGGTGCTATTCTCAATGCTGTAAAAATTTCCGTCGATTTTAGTAATTTTTTTCTGTAGGGTGTTTGCGTTATATGTACGTGAGACCGTTCCAATTAAAATTTCCGAAAAGCCAATGAAATTTTTCAAAAAGTTGAATGTTGCATATTATTATATTACAATTGAATGAGCTGCAAAATTGCATACTCAAAAATCTTCAAAAAATGTAGCTTTATAATTCTTAGCCCCTTAACTTTGAAAAATTGGAAATACTAAAAACACTGCCTAAAAAGTTAACAATAATCGCTGCTAAATATCTGGGTTACTTTCGAGCATCACCTACATTAACCAAGATATGCGTTAGAAATATAAACATTAAAATTAAATATAAAGCACAAAAAGAAAATTATTGTAGGTACATATGAAAAACCCTGTATCTAGTAGTGAAGTGCGGCTTTGTGCGACGTAATTTTTTGTCGGCTAACTACTAATTGTACTAGATATCATGTCCGAGGGTTAATTTGACTGAGTCTGACAGAGCAACATAACAAAACCAATTTTTAACATGAAAAAGAGTGATAATTTTTTTTTAATATCCCAACTTCAAAAGCTTAAAACTATAAACTTAGAATTATTGGAAACCAAGGATATTATTGAAGAGTGTTAATAATTACTTGAACCTTTAGGATTCATCACGATTACTTAAATGAAACGCTTTAAATAATAAATATTCAACTTGAAAGTGTTTTTAGTGCTTAGCACGAAATTTTTATTTTAATTCAATTTTTAATTGTTGGGGTAAGTGGAAAAAAATTCAACAACTATTTACAGCGAAGGTTGAGTGTATAGCTATTTCACGAAAAACCATTTTCGATCATCAGCACTCTTTTCGGAAGTGGATGCACCGGGGATTGAACCCGAGTCCATTCCAACTTCAGCCGCACTCAACCTTCGCTGTAAATAGTTGTTGAATTTTTTTCCACTTACCCCAACAATTAAAAATTGAATTAAAATAAAAATTTCGTGCTAAGCACTAAAAACTCTTTCAAGTAAAATTGTTAACGTTGTTGGTATATAAAAAAATACATACCAACAACAAATGTTCATTGCGAACTGCCAACAAAAATTCAGCACGTTTGGGTAGAATATATGCAAAAAGCATATACACACTAACGTTAATGTTGAAAAATGAAAAAGGCAAAAGTGGGGAAAATCCAACAGCTTGCACAGAGTCTCAATGGCCGAGTGTGTTTATGCGTTGGGTCATTGCGGCTGAAGTTGGAATGGACTCGGGTTCAATCCCCGGTGCATCCACTTCCGAAAAGAGTGCTGATGATCGAAAATGGTTTTTCGTGAAATAGCTATACACTCAACCTTCGCTGTAAATAGTTGTTGAATTTTTTTCCACTTACCCCAACAATAAATATTCAAGTTGAAACTAGCTTTTAAAAATATGTAAGAAAAAAACAAAAAAATTAACTTCAGATATGCTAAGTTACGACCATCTGGGGCAAGTGCAGAGTATGGGGTCGGGAAAAAAGCGATGGATTATTGTTCCCCATTCTATTTCCAATATGTGGGTATGTTTTTTTTTCTGTAATTGTAACAATTTTACAAAATTCAATTTTGGGCGCATAAAACTTGAAAATCTACCTATGCGCGTAGATTTCCAGAAGAGAATATGAGACTTACTTTTGAAGTATAGTTAAAGGCCCTTGGCAACTGACAATCTGGCATGTCAAGCAGTGTGTATGTGTGAGTTTTTTTGTGTGTGTTAGTGCAATCGGCAGTCGTAGTGCTACACGTTCTTGTTCGGGCTCGCGTTGATGAGAATCAAATCTTTTAGATATTTGCGTAAATCACCCGACACTCACACATATGTATACACTGCTTAACATTCCAGATTTTAAGTGGCCAAGGGCCTTAAGAGTTTGATATATGTATTATAAGCGATATTTGTGTACTAAAATGTTAAATTATAGTCTGAAAAAATTACATTTCGCTAGCTTAGAGTGCAAACTGTGTAAGTCCACTTTTATGAAAAAGTGTATTTTTATGTAGAACGCTAGAAAAATCAAATACGCACCGCGCTAAACAAGTCTGAGATACTTGTCATATTTCTACTCGTTGTTATTCAGTGATACGCAAATTGTGTAAGTCCAAAATATTTATATGAACAGAAATTTTTTTTCATTTCGAATTTTTTTCCTGTTTTGCTTTTTGTGTCTCCTACAAAGTTTTAAAAAAGGACTTACACAATTTGCATTCTAAGCTAGCGATTTTTATCATTTGTAAAAAAAATTTTAGTTTTTTTTTGGTAATTTTAATTTTGGTAAATTTTTTACATTGGCTGTGACCCCCCCCGAAAAATTCTCTAGCTACGCCACTGCCTGCGTCGTCTTGAATCTGTTCGGGTTATAGAATACATGCAAACATAGATACTTAGCAGTTCAAATGAATTTTAATGACACACATATCTCACTTCTTTTCGACCCCAACATCGTAAAGCCACTAGCACCTGCAATATCGCTGAAGTCCCTAAACCTCGTTTATCCATTGAGATATTAGCTTTTACTAAATTAACTATTCTTTTACGCTGTCCTTGATAAAACAACAAGAATGCGCCAATCCTTACACCATACCTTTTTCCTTTCGAAAGGTGCCCCGAGTCATGTTTATTGCAAGATCTAAGCAGTATTCCAGGTAAGAAGTTGCATATTCAGTAGAATATTTTATATGAAAAATACCTTGAAACTGGATTCAAAAGCCATTCCCTGAAAAATTAACTGAATACACAGTGAAGGCATCAGTGCTATTGAATTTTGCCCTGAAGGCTCAATGTACTAGCTTTTTCCTATGGAATTTCTCCCTGTGCCTTCAGGCCTTTTTCCATACAGAAACTCCCTTCTCTTTCGGCAGTTTTTAGGACAAAAGGGAAAGTTCATAATTTGGAACTACATACATCTCTACTGAATAATAAAATAATTGCCCCCTTTCGATTCACAATTTCTCTGCTCGCTATAAATTTCTATCTGCCAAATTTATAGCGAGCAGAGAAATTGTGAATCGAAAGCGCCTATAATATTGCACTGGCATGTTTATAACACTGACGAGTTTTATGGCCGAGCTTCTCTCGTAATTCATGGTGTGCTCCTTAACTTTTGGTTTTCCTACTAATTGGGTGGATCTACAGTTTTATGCCGGCGCGTAGCTTTTTCATGGCAGAAATACACTCCCGCCCACTGCCGGGAGGTGACTGCTATTTCTAAAAACCCAATAATTGGATTTTAATTAATTACAAAAATTTGTTGGGGTTTGTCCGGACCGGGGTTAGAATCCGAGACCTCTGGTATGGAAGGTGAGCATTCTACCCACTGCACCACAGTGGCCATCTCTACTGAATATTCAGTAGGAAATATGTGCTGATTTCCATTTTTTTTTTTTTAATTTGAAATTTTTCTTTATTTTTTGATGTAATTGTTTTATAAATAGCTTATACAAGGGTAAAGCTTGTTATAAATTCGTTTCCATTTTATCTGATTTTTAAGAGCATTTTAAATTTATAAATTGTTTATGAATAATGTTTTTGCTTATTTGATTGATAAACTATTTATAAACCTTTGATATGTTTTTATGAATAAGGCTGTAATACTTTTGGAGATATAGCTTTTGGTAGACAGAAGGAAATGTGAGCCGTATTTGAGGTAAGGAGGTACATATTCAGTAGAATATTCAGTATGAAAAATACCCTGAAACTGAGTTCAAAAATCATGCCTGAAAAAATAACTGAACACGCAGTGAAGACATCAGGTGTATTGAAATATATGCTATGGAAGTTCTCCCTGCGTATTCAGCCCTTTTTTCATATGGAAACTCTCTCTTCTCTTTCGGCAGTTTTTAGGTAGTTGATTTTCGACGCCACCTCTATATAAAAACGAAATTCAAAGTTCAGATTTTGGAACTACATCTCTACTGAATATTCAGTAGGAAATATGTGCTGTTTTCCAGCTGATAAATACTGCTGGGTATGTACGGGTATGCCCTGTAAGCGTAAATAGCAAAACTGTGAAAGCATTGATTTCGATATTTGGCTGCTTTTGATTTTAGCAATATGAAAATCAGGCAAAATCGCTAATTTTGATATTTGGCTGCTTTTCATTTTAGCAATATGAAATCAGCAGAAAATCAAAATTAGCACAAAATGAAAATCAGGCAAAATCGCTAATTTTGATATTTGGTTGCTTTTGATTTTGAGCAATATGAAATCAGCACAAAATGAAAATCAGGCAAAATTTTTCATTTTGAAATCAGGCCGCTTTTGATTTTGAGCAATATGAAATCAGCACAAAATGAAAATCAGGCAAAATTGTTCATTTTCAAATCAGGCCGCTTTTGATTTTGAGCAATATGAAATAAGCACAAAATCAAAATCAGGCAAAATTGTTCATTTTGAAATCTGGCCGCTTTTGATTTTGAGCAATATGAAATCAGCGCAAAATCAAAATCCGGCAAAATCGTCATTTTAAAAAGCGACAAATATCAAAATCAAATAAAATCAAACATTTCACGACATTTGCTGATTCCGACTGCAGTTTTTTAAACACTGGTTTTCAAGCTTTTTAACATAAAGAGTGTTGAGGAAGGCTTACAAAAGTAAGTTGTCCTCAATTATTACAATCATGCTTGTGAATAAGCTTACAATTAAGCTTATAAAAACTGTATTGCAATAAGCTTACAATGGACAAGGTTCATTTATACCTACATATGTATATACTTTAAGGCTATAAAAGGCTTTTTCGCAAATATAAGTGCTTCCGAACATGGATAAGTATTTTAAAATTTCATTTCTTATGAGTGGATACTTGTCATATTTTATTTCTGTCATATATGTAACTTACCGTAATTATTAATTTATATACGTACCTATAATTAATTAGCATAGAATGTGACTCGCAATAATATTTCAGCAAAAAAGCTCTAATTCCTATTTTTCTCATTACAATCTACTTTTATTTTTTTTTCAAATAATTTGAAATACACTTTTGCCACACATTTTTCAATATTAACTAGAAATTTTGTTCAGTTTTTTCATTTGCCTACAAATCGCACCCTAAATCAAAAAATTGCACAACTCAAAATTTTTTGAATCCATGAATAACGTATTTGGGGACTGGTAAATGTTAGTCTCCTCCCAGCAAAAGTCTTCTTCCTTACCCAAGGTTTTACCAAAGAGTGTATATAGATACACTCTTTGGTTTTACTCCAAAGCTTCGTTTGTAAAGAAAAAGGTTTTCTTGCATTTCTTCCATTTATTTGATATTATTTGGGTTTTGAGTTATGTCGCTTTTCAATTCAAGAATTCAATTTTTTCAAAAAAATTTTATTTTCAATTTGTTAATGTAATTTTCAATTTCATATGGGAAGGGCGAAACGTAGCTTCGCCCTTCCCACATGAAACTCAATCACATTCATTTGAAATTTTTTATACCTGAGGGCATAAGGGGAAGAAAATTTTATTTTTATATTCAAAGGGGAATTTGTATCTGTGCCTATGTCTGGGGGGAAAAACAAAAACAAATGTGATTCAAGGGCATAGGCATGATCATCTATGATTTAGGGGATTCACAACCTGTCATATTGCGTCATATCATCATAAGTCATAATATTTTGAGGTTGCATTCTATGCTATATGTGCACTAAATAAATGCAACTCTTCACGATATGTTTTTGGGTCGTATTTGATCATCCGTTTTTGTTTACTTCTTCACAGGGCTTCGGAATAGTCTTTTATAACTATTTCCGTACAATATTTTAATATGACATATGACTTTATGCTAGAATTAGCCACCGCCGTGTTTTTTTAGCCACCAAAATTTCGGTTTTGCCCATAGCCACGTTTTTAGCCACCGCTTGTAATGAACCATAATTTTGCACATAGGAAGGGTGTGGTAACCCAAATTCAATTCAGCCATTATCACGAATCGATTTAAGTGTTAAAAACCAAAACAAGTAACGCAACTATCGATAAATGCCTGTTTATACTCGCTTGTGGAATAGTACACTCTAAAAACAGCATGTAAAAATGCTAGCTAAATGCTAGTATTTTTTTGTGTAATATTACAATTTTATTGTATAATCACGCATTTAAAGTGTAATTTCTTGATTTACACAGCAATGCTACAATGTTACAAACATTTATGCTGTAAAAACACATATAGTTCGCGAAATGGCCAAAAAAGTGTATAAGCTTACAAAAAAGTGTGTAAATTTACAACCAAAACCTAGTGATCACTGCCCAACGACACCATCTTGACGCGTCGTGTTCATTCGTGTTGGACAATCGGCGGCGTGCGTTGTCTAAAAGAATTATTTAATTTATAACAGAGTCCAACATAACTGTTAAGTTTTTTCTAACACTGCTATTCCGAGCGTTACCGGAAAATTGCTTTACTGGTAATTTATGTTGCTGAAAATTGTTACCGTCTTTTCAATTGGTATTCTGGCACAAATGGTAACGCTGTCAAAGCATTTCCATACGAACGGAATGGAATCGGGCTGAAAATGGTAACAAAATGTTACCACGTATTGAGGTGGTAACTTTAATTTTCTGCTGCCAGCATACGAAAAGAGTGTTTAAAGTACCAGATTCTTTATTTAACCAGTAAAGTAAATTTTGTTACCACACCGGAATAAGGCCGTAAGTGTCCTAAAATAACAGTTTCATGTAAACACAAAAGCATAACAGTTGAGCAACGCCGATAACAGTTATTGTTTACAGACTAGCTGTTTCCCTCAGTGGGAAACCTTTATTTTCAATTTTTTTCCGTCACTAGCTTTGTTCAATAACTCAAAGTTTTTAATTGCTTTTACAAATAGTTACGAATTTTATGTTCAATAACCCAAAAAATTTGCAAAAGAGACCCAAATTGGGAGAGTAAGACTTCGAGAGAGTTGAAAATAGTTGCAAGTAAAATTTTCACTTGCAACTACTTGCAGCTTTAAAAAAAATAGAAGCGTCAAAAACATATGATCACAAAAATTGCAATTGGAAATATGCCAACATTGCAATGGCAAATTTCTAATTGCATACTAAATAAATTAGCGCAAAAAGGAATCTTGACGATGTTGTGGAATATCCAAAGTAGATTTTCGTCTTCCTAATTCAGTTATTTACATTCATTTTCAATTTCAAACATTTCAATTACAACCTAACCTAAAAATCAAATTGCGAAAACAGCGCATCAGCTGTTTACTTGCAAATGTTTACGATTTTGTGTTCAATAACTTTGGTTGATAATTTTCTCTTTTACTCGTCTTTACTCTTAATTTGTCACTGGTGCTCTTGTTGCAAGTAAAGTTGAACAAAGCTACTGTTGGACAGTGACGGTTATCGCTGAGCAGCGAAAAATTTCTGTCGCGAAAGGACGGATATTTCGGGCAGAGAAAAAATAAAAGTCCTTTGTGCATGTATGTTTCGTACGCACGTACATGTGCCACTCCGTTGAGGATGAACATATGAAATACATATGTGTGCATGTAGGTATGTAATTATACTAAATGGTACGCCGGTATGCCTGCGATATGGTGGAATGGAAAGCAGGTAATGCAATTTTCCATGTTTATTATACATTATTGAATTCGTTTATGTGGCGTGTTTCACATGCTCCCTCCACAAAAGCTTGGTATCAAAAATGACGCCTAGGTATTTTATGTCAGGTACGGTGTCCAACACTACGCCATCTAGGCTAATTGGTCTCATTCCCGGAAGGATTCTTCTCTTTGTGAACGGAATGATGGCCGTTTTTGCGGGATTTATATTTAGTCCAACTTCCGTACACCATCTCTTCGTCAAATTTAAAGCCCTCTGCACTATGTCACACAGGGTACTCTCAAATTTCCCTCTTGCAATTATGACAATATCATCCGCATATCCCTGACAGCGGATTCCGTTATCCGTAAGTAACTGCAACAACTCATCAACCACCAGACTCCATAAGAGAGGAGATAGAACTCCTCCTTGCGGACATCCTTTGGTGGTTTTAACTTGCACCACGCCCTCCCCCATCTGGGTTTCAGCTAGTCTGGTGCGAAGCAGCGCGTCTATCCACCTGCATATAGGCTGCTGCACTTCTCTTCTCGTGAGTGCTCGACAGACTGCCTCATGGGATGCGTTGTCGAAGGCTCCATCGATATCGAGGAAGGCACATATCACAACCTCTTTATTGTCAAAAGCACCCTGGATAATGTCCGTTAGCTGGTACAGAGCGGTATCCGTAGATCTACCTGCCCTGTATGCATGCTGTCCTGGGTGCAGGGGGAACCTCCTCAGGGTGTTTGACCTGATCTCCAAGTCTATAATCTTCTCCATTGTCTTAAGGACAAAGGAGGTGAGACTATTGGGCCTGAAGGACTTTGCTAAAGAGTAGTCCTTTTTACCTATTTTGGGTATGAAAACCACCCTTGCTCTGCGCCACGCTGTTGGGATGTACGCCAGCGCTAGACTATCTCTAATAATTTGTACAAAATACTTGGTAGTTCCAATCAGTGGGTGTTGGTCTTACTCCTCGAGGTACAGCCTCTGGTACAGGGGGACCGGCGTCCGGAAAATGTGTTGCCATAAGGTAAGTAGCCCTCTCCTTCTCCGTTTTGGTGTATTCACCATTTGGGAGCTTTATCGCCATGTTAATATCTCTTCGCTCCTTGGAAAGTATTTTGTGAAGTCTAGCTGCTACCGGGGTATCAGCTATACCTTCACAGAACTTCCTGAAGCTTTCTCTTTTAGATTTCCTAATCTCCTTGTTGTAGAGTGTGAGGTGCGTCGAGTACTCTTCCCAGCGGCCCGTACATCTGGCTCTATTAAAGAGCCTACGCACGTTTTTCCTCATCACTGGGAGTTCCTTAGACCACCAAGCGGTCTTGCCCTGTTTGGGCTTTGATACTCGACAACTGGATGCATAGGCATCAGTCAGTGTTTGATTGAACTTATGCACCCTTTCCTCTAACTCCGCACAACTTGTATTTCTCCTGCTAGACACAATACTCGGAAGATTCCTCTCCGTTATATCTACATACTCATCCCAGTTAATATTCCTGGGGTTTCTCATCGGTACTACGCTTAAGGATTGTACTCCGACTTCAAACCGGATGATGCGGTGATCCGAGAGGGAAGGCTCGTCTGAGACCCTCCATCCCGAGACCATCTCATCAGCCAAGTTGTTGCCTAGAGTAACATCCAAGACCTCCTCCCTCACCCTAGTAACAAATGTTGGCTTATTCCCCACATTAAATATACATAGGTCATTACTCATAATTAGGGCAACAGAAAATATGCCCTAAAAAACTCGTTTTTAGCGCTAAAAATATGTCCTTAAAAATATGATTTAAGCGCTAAAAATATGCTCTTAAAACTTGGTTTAAGCACTGAAAATATGTCCATAAAATTTTTTTATATACTTAATAAAAAGATATATCTACGGCATAGTAGGTTGTGTGCTCACTTTTCATGCAAGAGGTTCCAGTTCAAACCCTGGCCCGGACAAATATCAAACATTAGTTTTAAATAAAATTGAAATAGGTACAAAAGCGAAATCAAAAATTCACATTTTATTAAATTACAATACTTTTTGTAACAGAAAATTATTTTTATTAAAGGTACATTTTATAGGTACAAAAGACGAAATAAAAAAATTCATATTTGCGAAACACATCTTCGTTACCAAAAGAAAACAAATATTTTTACATACGAAAATATATATAAGTACATACATATATATATTTATGTGCATGAATTTTAAATTTTATGTGTTGATGGCAATCAAAATTCCAGTACAAAACTTCCATACTTATTTATTCAAATTGCTATTGCTGTAAACTACAAAATTTTCCGATAAATTTTCAAATAGGGAACTATGTCGATTGTGGCGGTAAAAGTTTTTAAACGTAGAAAAAGATCTTTCCACGTCAACTGAAGTTATCGGGGCGTATTTAAAAGCAAGAATTTCAGTCACGTGTAGCGTTCAAACACTGACGACTGGTTGTTTGTTTGAGAAAGTTGAGAAGATATATTTTTCAGAATCGTAAACCCAGTATTTATACTCAGCTGTACTAGTACACAGAGTATTATAGTTTTAGTCACATAACGGTGGATTGTAACAGAAGGATATAATCGAGATAGATATAGACTTATATATATAAAAATGATCAGGGTGAAAAGAGAAATCGATTGAGCCATGTCCGCCCGTCCGTCCGTCTGTAAACACTCTAACTCGCGCAAAAAGTGAGATATTTTGATGAAATTTGAAATGCAAGTTGGTATCGAGACTGGGACGGTTGGTATTGAAAATGGGCGAAATCGGACCATGACCACGCCCACTTTTCCTATATAGAAAAAATCGGAAATTTGGTTTCTCAGTCACTAATATAGCTGGAGCGATGAAATTTTACCCACGTGTTGAGCTCAGGCCCCTATGAATAAATTTGATGAAATTTTGGAAAATGGGCGGTGCCACGCCCACTTATTAAGGGTCAAACATTGAAAGTTTTATGAGTCATAACTCAGAAACCAGTGAAGATATATCGATGAGATTTGGTACGCGTGATATACTTACTTAGGCAAATGTTTGGACGAAAAATTGCCAAAATCGGTTGACGACCACGCCCACTTTTATATATGTGTATTATGAAGTGGCCCAATAAAAACATTTTAAGAGATATCTTTGTCAAATATAAAGATAACTCATTGAAAGTTTGTGGCACGAGTTCCACAATAGACCGGAAATAAAAAATAGAAAAATTTTGGAAAATGGGCGTGGCACCGCCTCTACGTATTCACACTACATCCGGCCCGACTAAATCGATTTAGTCGCAAGTGTGTATAGGCTCTAAACATTTTGCGATCCAGAATCGCGATCCATCAATACTCGATACTACACTGTCAATATGAATCGCGATCCACGGATTTCATCAATATATATTGACCGTCTGACATACGCCTATGTATGTAGATACACAGCTGATTCGTGTAGCACATTTGAATGAAGCATTGCGCATGGTACAATAATTTAGAGGTAGGCGCATGGGCGAATTCAGAAACTACTTTTTTTATTTCCAAAGGTAAAGTGTAATGTCAAAATCCAAGCGAATTGTAATCATGGCCAATAGGAATGAGCGAGTCCCAAGCGAATTCAGATTTTAACCACGGCGAAATATAATTTTGACATTACACCCTACCAATTACAACAACAAAATACATATGGATTTTCTGAATTCGACTCTGCGCCTACCTGGTATATCTGCCTTGGCATTGCGAAAATTATTAAATTCGCCTTGAACTTGTCAGACAAAGAGGAATGGCAAATAGTATACGTATATACAAAACAAAGTTGCCAGAGTAAGAAATGTAAATAAGAACAATTTTACGAGCGAGAAGGAAAAATATGAATTTATAGCAAAATATGCCAAAAATATGCAAATAAGTCAAGATATGCAAAAATAAGCCTTTTGACCTAAATATGCGAAAATATGCCCTAACAAGTTAGGCTTATTCTCTTCGTCTTGAGCTAAAACGCCGACATATATTTATCATATGTAAATAGGACTGCAACAGAAAAATATGCATTTGCATATCTTCTGTTGCCCTACTCATAATATACTCTAAAAGGGACTCACCTCGCGCGTTCGTGTCCGTGCTGCCCCATATCTCACTATGGGCGTTCGCGTCGCTGCCGATTATTAGGGGGAGCTCTGCCCGTTTGCAGTACTCAACCAGCCCTTTTGTGCTCAGTGGTGGTATACTCGCGTCGCCTGCATAGTAGGCTGAGGCAAAGACGACATCAACCAGCCTCCCTTCAACCGTCATCCTTGCCTGTACCGCGACTAGATCTCTATTTAAAAACTCTGTAATGCAAAAATAGTTTATGTTATTTCTAAGCACTACACATGCTCTGGGTTTATCTTGTGATAGATCCCAAATTACCTGATTATTCCTCTCTTTTAGACCTCTGATGCTCCCTGCGCACACCCATGGCTCTTGTATGAGCGCTATACCCAGATCCTCCGAGGCAAACCCCCTCGCTATCACTGCAGAGGCAGCGACGGCGTGATGGAGGTTGATCTGGGCAATAGCTGTGTGTTGGCTGGTCATCACATGGGCTCGTCCTCTTCCGTTAGCTGCAGGTCCGATTCATCGCCTCTGCCCAGGGTCAGATCGCGAAGGTCAAGGCCCTCAAGCGTGTCCTGCGACGCTGGGATGATGGCGGCGGGTTCTTCCCCATCTCGTGGTGTGGGTACTTCTTCTGCAGCTGCCGTACTCTCAATAGACATCTGGGGGGGTGCGACGCATTCTGCGTTCTCGCACTCCATTTCCTGCACATCTTGCACCTCTTCGCTACTCTGCGTCTGGCCTCTGCCTTCCGTTGATCCTTCCGTCCACTGCCGCATAACGGTGTGGCCATATCGGTAAAAGATCCGGTAGTTGTTCGCTCTGATGGTTGCGTGGGATGCTTCATCAATCGCCAAATTAAGGCGAAGCCCTGTGCCCTCTACGCTACTTCCATGAACCCTCCATAGCTGAGTCGGGTGGCCATGGTTTTGCGACCTAACCAAGGCCAAGATAAAGCTCGGCTGGTGGTTCGCACTCCGTTGGAAGCATACCGTCATCCTGTGCGTGGGAGGTATGTCATCTCCACGCCTCGTTTGGAGGGCCGGACCATTCCATCCCGTGAGCCTCTGCACTGCTTCTCCTAGCCAGGCC
Organism: Urophora cardui; assembly: GCA_960531455.1. Classification (NCBI taxonomy): domain Eukaryota; kingdom Metazoa; phylum Arthropoda; class Insecta; order Diptera; family Tephritidae; genus Urophora; species Urophora cardui. Next base: position 93,804,409 of record OY482672.1, on the reverse strand, counting down.
GCCGTGCCCTCATCCACACAGTCGATAATGAGCAGACCGGGACGAAAGAAAACTCCATAGAATGATAGCGGCTGCTTCCATCCCTTAGCCACCTCAACCATGATGGCGTCCTGGATGCATGTTTGGTCCTCCTGGCTCAGGGCCTCCGCCGGGTAGTTCCTTGGGAGCACACATACCCTGACACCCCTTAGGGCCTCTGAGTATTTGTGTACCCTCACCGCCCGTGGAGGCTCCGAGGGTGGCGCCATACACGCACCGGCCGCCATCGTCGAGTTGGTAGGGGGAGTCTTCGCACACTGTCGTTTAGAGTTCACCGTGCTTTCTGGCGTCAACTGCCCGCTCTTCCGCTTACCTGCGGGTGCGGTTTCCTCTCGAACTCGCTTGTTGCTGCTGCTGACGTGTTGCAGTCCACTGACCGACGGCCGCTCATCCGCTTCGCGCTGGCCGCTCCCTCGCCCTTGGGGGGGTGCAGGCCTTGCTGCGTGCTGGCTTGCGGCGCCGGGTCCGCTTTCGTCTCTCCGACTCGTTGCGGTAGGACCCCTCGGTACCATGTGCTCCAACGCCTTCGCGCGAGCTACCGAGGGGGCTTTGCCTTGCTGCAGGTATCTAACGTACCAGTTAGCTGCCGAGCCGGTCATACCCTGCCTGTTAGGGTCGTCCAGGGCTCCAGGCAGTCCCGTAGCCGGCAGGTCTAGCCGCTTACCTCGTCTCCTCCTATGCCTCCTGCGACCCCCTCTGGCCGCTTGCCCGCGTCCCTCATGTGTCTCGCTGGATCCACGTGGGGATGGTTCCACTCGTTGCACAGATGGACTGCTTGGTGCAGCTGGCCCAGGTGGGTCGGTTGGTAGCTTAGGTTCGTTGGGCCCGCGACCGGTGACAGTGTCATCTGGTCTCGCGGGTATAGTCGTGTCCGTCCCGCTCCTCTCCCTAGTGGTGTTAAGGCCACTGGTGGGTGCAGGTGTTACCTTAGTTTCCTGCCCGCTCCTCTCCCTAGCAGTGTTGAGACCGCTGGTGGGTGCGGGTGTTTTTGTCGGGGTCCCAGTCAAGCCGGCACTGGTGGACGGTAACTCCTCCTCCTCCTCTTCTCTGGCATGCTCCTCGAAGAGGGCAGCCTCTTCAGGAGTGAGAACAGCCATCAAAGATTTGGAGTTTTTACGCGTCCGCCGGCCGGTATTGGAGTCATTGTCATTGTCCACAGTTCTGTTGGCGTCTGTGTGCGTTTGTCGCTGCTGTCTTTGGTTCTGTTGTAGTTGTAGTTGTTGTCGTTCGCGTCTTTGTCTTTGTTGGTTTTGGTTCGAGGTGTTGGTAGTGTTTTGGTTTTGGTTTTGGTTTTCTTTTTTGTTATTTGTATTCATCTTGTTCGTACGACCGTCCGCTCGACAGGGCGAGCTCGCGGTCAAAATTTTCTATATGGGGAAACTGGGTCGTCCGCTACGGTAGAGCCCCTTACCGAAGTAAGGCCATGGTTACTCCCCAAGGTGGCCCGGTGTCAGGGAGGCGCCGTTCGACTACATCCTGATTTACCTCCCGGATGCAAACTTCCAATAGGCACGGTGACGCATAACACCCTGGATTGGGAGGGGGTAGATCTTTGTCATCGCTCGCAAGATGGTCTGAATTACTCTTTGGTTACCCAAAGTTATAATTCCTCCCCGTTGCTAGCGACTAAGCCCTCGCATCGCGCCAAGGTGTCTACCCTTCGCGAGGGTACCACTGCCCATAGCAGGCATTTTGACTTAAAGGAGGGCAGCGCGACAAATATTTAAGAACTGATTCAATGACTCCAATTCAATTCCAAAATCAACTCTGGCAACTAGATCACCCAGCTCGTTTGACCCATTTCATTTTATAGAACTTTTATATTACTCGGTACAGTACCAAAGTATTCATATTTATTTGCATGTGAAATTTAAGTATTATCTTTATATTTTTATATTATTAAAAAAAACGATATCGTTAAAACCACAAAAGTAGCTTACTTTATTAATTTTAATTTTTGCTCAAAAATTTTTCGGTGTTAGAACCCAAAAGCAGCATATTTTATTAATTTTAATTTTTTTTCAAACATTTTTCGGTGATACCAAAATACCATAAATGTATCAATTTGTGATACCAAATTTTTTGAGGCTGTGGCAACACTGTTTACAATTTCTTCCTCTTCTTCAGAGATTTTGACACATTTTAGGAAAGTACCCAAACAAATTCTGTGTGCGGATTCCTACAAATAGCTAATCTTCTTTCTCGCTCACATCCTCTGATCCTCTCGCTCTTTTGTGGTAAAATTCCTGCAACTCATACGCTTTCCTACACTCAACAAACGCTACTATAATCAGCATTGACGATTTTTCTTAGCAATGACGATTTGACAATTTTTCCTAGCAAATGACAATTTTTTTCGTTCATTAGGTCTGTTCAATGAACGCACTAGAGTACTCTAGTGCAGAAAAAAGCGTTCGATGAAAATTTTTTTGCACTAAACTGTTCAGAACTCAGTTTTTTGAGTTAGCACCAACTTACACCTTACTGCACTAAACTACACCATCTTCATAGCTAGTGTAATTTGTGCAATATATGAAAACAGTCAGAGTTATAATAGCGCTGTTTATGCAACTTATGCTGTATATCTTTCGTTCGTGCATTTGCATGCGGCTGTGAAAAACTGCGGTAATTCTCAGCCGTCTTATGCATTGTTCGAGCTATATAGCATGAAGAAGCAAATCGTACTCGGGATTTTTCACAACGAAAAAGAGGTTGGCACTCTCGCCCAACCTTGGAGCCGCAATCACGCTCCTCCCCACCTGAATACATACAAGGGTTGTAAATATGGTATGTATGTGCATATATACATCCAATATATGCACATATGTACATACACACGTACATATGTACACACTCGCATAAAAGATGCTACACCTCCCCGTAGCCACCCCCACACTACCCAACAAAAGATGCTACATCTCCCCGTAGCCAAACCCAATCCAATTCCCTCCAAAAAAGCAACTCGCCTTCCCCTCTCCCATCAAAGCTTAAACATGGTCCTTCGAGCCGGATAACCGGCTCCTCATGGGATAACTACTAGACGATTAAGCCGTCTAGGGGGGCGAGTATGTTTATGCAACTTATGCTGTATATCTTTCGTTCGTGCATTTGCATGCGGCTGTGAAAAACTGCGGTAATTCTCAGCCGTCTTATGCATTGTTCGAGCTATATAGCATGAAGAAGCAAATCGTACTCGGGATTTTTCACAACGAAAAAGAGGTTGGCACTCTCGCCCAACCTTGGAGCCGCAATCACGCTCCTCCCCACCTGAATACATACAAGGGTTGTAAATATGGTATGTATGTGCATATATACATCCAATATATGCACATATGTACATACACACGTACATATGTACACACTCGCATAAAAGATGCTACACCTCCCCGTAGCCACCCCCACACTACCCAACAAAAGATGCTACATCTCCCCGTAGCCAAACCCAATCCAATTCCCTCCAAAAAAGCAACTCGCCTTCCCCTCTCCCATCAAAGCTTAAACAAGCGCCATTGTATTATTATATGAAAACAGCTGTTTTTAATAGTTAAGGCGACAAAATAATAAATAAATAAATAAATTAAATAATAGAAAACCAAAAGTAAAGAAAGCAAATGTAAAAAAATATGGGGTTTTCTTCTCTGTATGGCAAATGAATATAATTTGTGAGCGATGTGGATGAAAATATTGTATTGTATAGTGGTATAAGTATAAATAATGCGTGGTCAAAGTCAAATGGGTAGGCAACCAATGCCAATATCACGAATACCGAAAGAACTACCGAAACGCCGAAAACCACGGTGCCGAACTCGCCGAAAATCGTATCAGCTACCCGTCGGTTAGAAGTTAAGTGTTGCCAACTATATGAACTATGTTCGAATCAGCGTTACCAAGTGCTGATGCGAAATTGAGCGGATTTTTCTCAGGTTTCTTATCTTTTTGATAAAACCAAATAAATTTTTACTTCATTTTACTAAAAACAATTTATTTAAATAATAAAATAATGGATTCTATTGCGATAGCAGCTTTATCAGTAGAGGAATAGGAGCAAAGGATTTCTCTGAACGAAAGAAATTTTTCTAGAGATCACAGCAATCCTTTTACTTTAAGTAAACAAGCGTAAATTTAATTAGAGGGTGAAAATAAAAAAAATAGTCTTAATTTTGCGTGAAGGAAATCTTTACCTTGTCCTTTTTCTGTTTTTCATAGAATTATTTTGAACTACATAAAAGCAAATTGTATACAAAAATAGGGGAAAATTTCAATAACAATGTACCCGGCACCGGAATTTTTCGTTCCTTTTTTTTTGCGATAGATCACTAAAATGCAAACGAAATCTTGCGGAAACTTATAATTCATTAATAACACAGTATTTTTGCGTAGAGCACCCTTGTGCACTGCGCCGCGCTTTGAAAAGTAACCATCAGCCGACAGAACTCCCTTTATGGAGTAATACTATGTTCATGCAGGATTTGAAACGCAACATTTTGCATTTTCGAGGATGGCTTTTCGAAAAGTGTTCATGCTGCCGCGTTTTGTAAATGCGCATTTGAGAAGTTCGAAACAAACGGAGCTAATATCCCAGATTACGCAATCAGGTGTCGAGGTTTATTTTTTTGTTTTGTCTAATTAAAAATATAGAACAAGAATTTGCAAAATATGTAATAATATAATACACTAATTTTGCAAACCAACCGCTTTGGTATTAATTTTGATCTCGGTTTTCTTTACTTTCGTTCATTACATGTAGAGTGACGTCATCATGGAGCTCGTGTGCCCATGCTCATGCTGCTCTATATGCGTAATCTTGTAGGTATTTCGTTCTTGTATTGCCAGAGTGTTGCCACTATTTTCCATTCGAATGGCAAATTTTTTCGAAGATTTCAGGGTTGCTTTCTGCGTTAGCATTCAAAACGCAAAAAAATAGTTGCGTTAAGTTGCATTTTGGTGGTGGCATTTGTATGGAGAAATGTAACATTTAATGTTGCGTTTTGGACTAAACGCAAAAATGCCTCCGAAACGCAAAACGCAGGCTCACCATGAACATTCTATTATACTATGTTCATGCTGGATTTGAAACGCAACATTTTGCATTTTCGAAGATGGCTTTTCGAAAAGTGTTCATGCTGCCGCGTTTTGTAAATGCGCATTTGAGAAGTTCGAAACAAACGGAGCTAATATCCCAGATTACGCAATCAGGTGTTGAGGTTTATTTTTTTGTTTTGTCTAATTGAAAAAATAGAACAAGAGCTTGCAAAATATGTAATAATATAATACACTAATTTTGCAAACCAAACGTACCAACCGCTTTGGTATTAATTTTGATCTCTGTTTTGTTTACTTTCGTTCATTACATGTAGAGTGACGTCATCATGGAGCTCGTGTGCCCATGCTCATGCTGCTCTATATGCGTAATCTTGTAGGTATTTCGTTCTTGTATTGCCAGAGTGTTGCCACTATTTTTCATTCGAATGGCAAATTTTTTCGAAGATATCAGGGTTGCTTTCTGCATTAGCATTCAAAACGCAAAAAAATAGTTGCGTTAAGTTGCATTTTCGTGGTGGCATTTGTATGGAGAAATGTAACATTTAATGTTGCGTTTTGGACTAAACGCAAAAATGCCTCCGAAACGCAAAACGCAGGCTCACCATGAACATGCTATTAGATCTGGAGAGATTTACAGTCATTTTGCGTAGTCGGGAGTGTTATAACTAGTAAAATTATCATTCACAGAACTTTTCCTGAAGGATTCATTGAAACATTCTTAGTGGTTTGAAAATAAATATGGCGGGCGCATTATACTGAAGCCGACTTTCCACCACCTGCAATATTTCTTTGAATGTGTCTTTATTGAGACGAAAGTTTTTTCTGAAATGCTAAATTGTTGGTAATACACATTTATAATTCGTTAGTTGCTTTTTTATAGTAGTCAAACAATAATTATCAACTTCAGAAAATGCATTATTATTCTTGGGTGAAAATATATTTTAATTTCCAAAACCTACATACACACGTATTTAAATCACTGTTATTATCATTATTTCAAAATTTTTTTTTTTTTTGAAGTTTTTCTTTGCATATAACAGCAATCCAATCTCGGTGGAAAATGCAATGGACCCACGCTATGTGTGTGGCTTCTCGCGACCGGTTGATTAATATATTTACATATATTCACACTTATTCCAACTTCATATATGCATTTACACAATTTATTTAAACTTTTACTGTAATTTTTTGATATTTTGTTAATATCGCCGCAACCAAATACCAAAAATTTCAGCACGAATAACTGTCAAAATGTTCGTTCATTCGGAGTTCATAATGCCGATTTACCGAACTTCGAAAGATTCGGCGCGCCGTCGGTTGTCATAATGCTGATTTGCCGAAAACGTCATTTCGGTACCGCCGACGGTGTTGGTGATAGTGGCACAAACGAAATGAAAACAAAGCAAGAAATTTTGCAAGTTATCCAATCAAACATGGAAATTGTGTGTAAATTTAATAGCTATAAGGGCCGTTTACTCAACCTCTGATTAACGCTAACCGGAGGACAAATGTCCGGTTAAGCTATGGACTGCATTATGGACCACATGTTAAATACGTGGTTGATGAAGTCGATAATGATGTTTCACCGAACTTTAACCGTGGTTAGCGTTAATCAGAGGTTGAGTAAACGGCCCTAAATTTGACCATTGAGAATTCTTTGTTTACATAAATCAGCTGATTTGCACTAAATCACCATTTTCGTTCGTTGAAGCCTTTGTACTAAATTGCTCTGACAACTGTCATATGTTGTTCTGCCCTACACTGTTCTACACTTTCAGTGCACTCAACGAACTATTTTCTTCGTTTTTAACACGTATGTATGTATGTATGTATGTATGTAAACAAGGTACGTATACGCAGTGTAGTTCACTGTATGTCTTCTTGTACGCATTTATGTAGCCAAATCCTTCTTGCATTGCATAAGTTAACGTAAAAGCGTGTGTATTCATCACTGTAGAACTGTAGGCAAGGTTAGGTGAAAAAGAAAAAATGAAGGTATTTCTGGGTGTGAATATAGCGGTGGTGAATATAGCAGTTAATAACAGGGTTTCATTTGAATTGACCTAAAAACTTTAGAACTTGGGAACAAAAAAACTGTTGTATGTGTAATGAATTAATAATAATAATATAATACAATGGCGCTATTATAACTCTGACAAGTTTTATGGTCGAGCTTCTCTCCCAATTCGAGGTGTGCTCCTTTTTGTTTTTCCTACTAAGTGGGTGGACCTACAGTTTTATGCCGGCTCCGAACGGCGAATGCATTTTTTGTGAGAAGCTTTTTCATGGCAGAAATACTCTCGGAGGGTATGCCGCCCACTGCCGAGAGGTGACCGCTGCTCTTAAAAAACCCAATAATTAGATTTTTACTAATTAGAAAAATTGTTTTGGTGTTTTGATCGGACCGTGGATTGAACCCGAGACCTCTGGCATAGCAGGCGAGCACTCTACCCACTGCACCACAGCGGAATTAGTGAAGAAATAATACGTGCTGATTAGGGAATGTAAAAGTGGATGAAATAAGGCTTTTCCATCCTGAAATAAGACAAATGTATGAAAAAAAAATAGTGATAATAATAGTGTGTATAATGCACCTCAGCATATTTCTAGTTTTCGCACAAGTACACACGCAAATATAATCGTGCTGTGGGGAGATTAGAGACAATAACAAACGGATTAAGCGAATTATTAATTTTTTAAGCGCGGCCGAAGAGTCTGGCGGGTGGGACTTTTGTTTTTTGTGATCTGTGAGGCCACCCCTATCTTCCGGAAAAACTAACTTTTATCGGATCGTGGTTCATTATATACAAATTTTCGGTTTAAATTCTGGAATATCATGAAAATGCCACTTTACAAAATTGTTCAAACCTATTTTATTTCTAATGCATTTTATGACCAACTTTACAATTTAGGTTCACTCACTTTTTAGGTTTAGCTTGTGTATATATTATTTAGTCAAGTTTATTCGAGAAATGTAATTAATTTGAATCAGAAAACACAAAAACTTCACTCGCACTTGATTTCTTTTTGGCAAATGTTTTCAAAACATTGTTTTGTTTTCCTGTATACCTACATAATTGCAAATATGTATGTATACATATGTACATATATTCACCATGCTAGAAGCCGGCTACATGGTTGTATTTTCGCGGAAGCAGGAGACATTGGGCCGTAGTCATAGTCGTTCACTAAAATCGGTTTTAGTTAAAATCGGCATTAAATTTAGAACGACGTTTAAAAGAGTGGTGTGTCATAGACCAGTTAGAACAACGTTTTTGCTAAAATGAAATCGAACAGGGCTACCCGTATAAAATAATAAGAGTCGCCCTGGAGATAAAGCTTGTCTGCGGGAAAGCATTGAGTGCCACCTGATGACCATTTCGATCTAAAAATCGTAATGTAGTCAGAACTTGCAATCTGGGTGAGATTACTGATAGGCTCTGAAATATCTATAAGATATTCCACTGTGGCCTTATCAAAGCAATATCTCGAATAACATTCCTCTTCCTCCATTTGGAAGGGATCATATCGGCTTCTATATGTATACCTTTGCTCTCCGTTCCGGGATAGCATAGTCTATAATGGCAAAATCTTGAAAAATTCTGCTATTTCCAAACATATTTATTAAAATGTCTTCTTTATACGTCTTATTTATTTTTTTTTTTGTATTCACGTACTCTCTTTCTATTTTTATAGTTTTCATGACGAATTCCCAGCTTAGAACAATATTTTAAGATTTTAAAATGACATTCACCTCATTTTAAAGTTAGAACGTTGTTTTAGTGATAAGACTGTTTTAAGTCGACTATGATAGAGACAAAATGACGTTTATGCTAGCATCATTCTAAGGGCCGTTTACTCAACATCTGATTAATTTAATCGCTGGTTAGTTTGACGTAAATTGTATGGTGAGCTGTCAAATAAATTGCTTAACCGGACAAAAATCTGTGGTTAAGTGCTTAACCGGAGCTTGAGTAAACGGCCCTAAGTCTGTTAAAACACTGTTTTATAGGCCATTTACATATACCAGATTATCTACTTTTTTCGAGGTTTGCGCAAAATCTTTGATTGAAATTCGAGATTTGCCATACAAAAATCCACTACCAAAAATTCGAGATTTAAAATGAATCTCGGATTATGACCATACTTTTCTGCATACAACCCTGTGTTTTTCATGTTATCGATATTTTTTTGGCGAATTTGGGAGAAACGTCAAAATGAAAAGTAAACAAAATGGACGCCAGTAAGCATTGCCCAATAAGAATCGTATCGCAATAGTAAGTTGCTCTTCTTCTTTCTGTTTTATAGGTTATGAAATTATCGTCTTTTTTTTTAGTTATACATTCTTTAAGGTGTTAATCGTGCATAAGCTTGTGTGTTTGCTAGCGTTTTTCAAACAAAATATCTGCTTTTTACATTCATGAAAACAGCCATCGAACGGTAGTTTCCTATTCTCTTTTGACTGCTACGACCATATTATTTTTAGGTCATGCAGGTAAGAAAAATTGACAGTTGTCGTCTCCCAGCAAATCTAGATTTCATGTTATATGTAAACGGGTACATTATCCAAAGGAGATTTATGGCTAATCACGTTATATGTAAACATGGCATTAAGAGCCTATACACACTTGCGACTCAATCGATTTAGTCGAATGTTGATTTGCATGGGAATGTATGGAAGCATTCACACTACATTCAATTAGTTGTACAACTGAAACAGTTGGATTTGCAGCCCAATTTCTTTCCAACTGAAACAGTTGTACAACTGCTTGATCAGCAAGGCGCCCTTCTACGTATTCACACTTGAGACAATTTAGTCGAACGACTACAACAACAACAGTGATATTCGTAGTGGAAAGAGTTGCCATGCTGACAGCACTACTTTTATTTCACTTTTGGTAAATTGTAGATTGAATATTTCAATTAATATTTTCAAAATGTTTAAAAACAAAAGGTTCGTTTCTTATTAACTACACCATTTCCAGATGGATTTTAGAAAGCGTTAACTGGATTTTAGAAAGGGGAAATTGGATTTTAGAAATGTCAATTGGATTTTAGAAAGGGGAAATTGGATTTTAGAAATGTCAATTGGATTTTAGAAAGCGTTAAAAGGATTTTAGAAAACAAAATTGGATTTTTGAAAGCGTGAATTGGATTTCAGAATGTGCGTTTAAAATAAATTTTACACAGAATTTTTCGAATAGAAATTCTTTATTGCGTATGAAAGTATAAATTAATAATTATATAAATTTTCGAAAATCCAATTTACAGTTTCTAAAGTCCAATTTCCCTTTTCTAAAATCAAATCGACATTTCTAATCCAATTTTCCCTTTCTAAAATCCATTTGGCTATTCTAAAATCTAATTTCCCCTTTCTAAAATCCAATTGACATTTCTAAAATCTAATTTCCCCTTTCTAAAATCCAATTGACATTTCTAAAATCCAATTTCCCCTTTCTAAAATCCAATTGACATTTCTAAGATCCAATTTCCCCTTTCTAAAATCCAGTTGACGCTTTCTAAAAATCCATCTGGAAATGGTGTAGTTATAGACAAGAATTATCTAACTAAGGATATTTACTTCCGTTTTCATATGTTTCTTGATATTGTTGTTCTCTTCAAATGTCATTAATCGCATTTTAAAATAGAAATAATGAAAATGAAATTTCATGAAAATTATTAATGGCTGATTTTTACTATTTTTCCGTTTCTTGTACTTTCTGTTCGTTTCGCCTTTATGAGCGTAATTCCTTCCGTTTTTCTCTTTTCATTTACTTGACAGCTAGTTGCTAGTTTAATAAGAAACAAAGCCAAACAATGTATGCACTTTTTGTTTATTTTATTGTTTTTTATTTATTAATCAAGTTGACAGCTGACAAGAAGGTGCTTTCATGTAAGAATGCAGATAAACTTTAACAATTTAATACTTCATCACTTTATATGAAGACCACTAATGTAAAATTTGCTCAGTAAAATGTGAACATTGGCAACACTATGTCATTGTCAATCGCACGACTATTTAGTCTCAAGTGTGAATAGCTGCCACCGATTCGACTAAATAGTTGGAGTAGTGTGAATACAACAGTCCAATTCGACCAAATCGATTGAGTCGCAAGTGTGTATAGGCTCTAAATCGCCTATGACTACGGCCCATTTTTTTAAACTGGGTATTTGTGAGCTAATTTATGTAGGGTAAAGGTTCAGACATTGGTGACTTATAAGAGCCTATACACACTTGCGACTCAATCGATTTAGTCGAATGTTGATTTGCATGGGAATGTATGGAAGCATTCACACTACATTCAATTAGTCGTACAACTGAAACAGTTGGATTTGCAGTCCAATTTCATTCCAACTGAAACAGTTGTACAACTGCTTGATCAGCAAGGCGCCCTTCTACGTATTCACACTAGAGACAATTTAGTCGAACGACTACAACAACAACAGTGATATTCGTAGTGGAAAGAGTTGCCATGCTGACAGCACTACTTTTATTTCACTTTTGGTAAATTGCAGAGATTAAATATTTCAATTAATATTTTCAAAATGTTAAAAAAAAAACAAAAGGTTCGTTTCTTATTAACTACACCATTTCCAGATGGATTTTAGAAAGCGTTAACTGGATTTTAGAAAGGGGAAATTGGATTTTAGAAATGTCAATTGGATTTTAGAAAGGGGAAATTGGATTTTAGAAATGTCAATTGGATTTTAGAAATGTCAATTGGATTTTAGAAAGCGTTAAAAAGATTTTAGAAAACGAAAATTTGATTTTTGAAAGCGTGAATTGGATTTCAGAATGTGCGTGTAAAATAAATTTTACACAGAATTTTTCGAATAGAAATTCTCTATTGCGTATGAAAGTATAAATTAATAATTATATAAATTTTCGAAAATCCAATTTACAGTTTCTAAAGTCCAATTTCCCTTTTCTAAAATCAAATTGACATTTCTAAAATCCAATTTTCCCTTTCTAAAATCCAGTTGGTTATTCTAAAATCCAATTCCCCCTTTCTAAAATCCAATTGACAGTGGTGCCGTAAATCTGTAAACAGCTGACACTTGTCGAGGCAGATCTTGGAAAGTAGGCGCATAGGCGAATTAAGAAATTTCACCCCGTTTGTTTTATTCTTGGGTCAAATTTAGTAATTCAAATTTCACCCTCTTCCTGTCAACCGATTAATCTGAAATTTTGTACGCATGTATAACCCCGATGACAATGCAATATTATGAAAAAAAATTCCGATAGGTGGCGCGTGGGTCGCTATATTTACAAAAATCGCATTTATGGTCCGATTTGGCTGAAATTCGGAACATGTATTACTACCTTGAAAAGAAATATTTTCTTAAAAGAAAATTCCGCTAGGTGGCGCGTGGGTCGCTATATTTACAAAAATCGCATTTATGGTCCGATTTGGCTGAAATTCGGAACATGTATTACTACCTTGAAAAGAAATATTTTCTTTAAAAAAAAATTCCGCTAGGTGGCGCGTGGGTCGCTATATTTACAAAAATCGCATTTATGGTCCGATTTGGCTGAAATTCGGAACATGTATTACTACCTTGAAAAGAAATATTTTCTTTAAAAAAAATTCCGCTAGGTGGCGCGTGGGTCGCTATATTTACAAAAATCGCATTTATGGTCCGATTTGGCTGAAATTCGGAACATGTATTACTACCTTAAAAAGAAATATTTTCTCAAAAAAAAAATTCCGCTAGGTGGAGCTGAGATCGGGGTAATTAAAACTGAAAATCCTATTTGCAGGGACTACGTATAGAGGCGTTGGACTGCAATAAACTAACGGGCAAGAAACCTTGCAATAATGAAGCACTAAATGAATTAAACAGAATGCGAAATAAAAACTAAAAACTAGAAAATAAAAATAGGTAAAAAAACTTTTTAAGTTAAACGGTTTTGTGTTATACATACATTGCAATGTTTAAGATAAATATACTAAAAACCAAAAAATAATAAAATAGATACAGTCGTGGGAATTATAAACATTTGCATAGACTAGACTAAAATAAAACCGTGGGGCACGTCAATTGTCTACAATCTTTGATTAAAATGTTTGTTTTGTAATGTTACACTATAATTAGGCAGTTGTTCAACCGACAACGATGGACGTGTGATAAGTAGGGCTAGAATGTGGAAAAAAGCTAGCAAGCTCGATTATAAGCGAGTTTTAGGGTTTCATAGTGGTGAGCGAGTAGTACTTTTATCCAGGGTTTGAAACTGCTTAGCTACTTTTGCTGCATTTGATTTTGCTTTGCTTTTGCTAACGAAAAGTAAATTAGCAAACTCGGCCAGCCAAGTATTCAGCTGAGCCGTGTTTGCTTGTATAGTTAAGCAAAGCAACGCGATTTGGGGGATTTCATTTTACTTCCAGCAATTAGTTGTGTCTTTGCATTTTCTCTGCTTTTGCTTATTTGCTGAAACGATTTGTTTACGCATATTTCGATTTTTTATACATATTTACTTATGTGTATGTATGTATGTACACATAATATGTATGTATGTCCATTTGTAAACATCTTTTCATGTGGAATTTTGCTTAAAAACTAGTTTCAGCAAAATAAGCAACTGTAAGCAAAAATTTACTACTCAACTAATTGCTGGAAGTAAAAGCAATCCTCTCAAATTGAGTTGCTTGGCTTAACTATACAAGCAAACACGACTCAGCTGAAAACTGAAGCGAATGATTCGTGTTTTCGTTTTTGGCTCGGCGGGTTGCTAACCAAAATCCAATTTGTCTGTAAGTTAACGATACAGCTACTGAATTACCATAAGAGCCTATACACACTTGCGACTCAATCGATTTAGTCGAATGTTGATTTGCATGGGAATGTATGGAAGCATTCACACTACATTCAATTAGTTGTACAACTGAAACAGTTGGATTTGCAGCCCAATTTCACTGAAACAGTTGTACAACTGCTTGATCAGCAAGGCGCCCTTCTACGTATTCACACTTGAGACAATTTAGTCGAACGACTACAACAACAACAGTGATATTCGTAGTGGAAAGAGTTGCCATGCTGACAGCACTACTTTTATTTCACTTTTGGTAAATTGTAGAGATTGAATATTTCAATTAATATTTTCAAAATGTTTAAAAACAAAAGGTTCGTTTCTTATTAACTACACCATTTCCAGATGGATTTTAGAAAGCGTTAACTGGATTTTAGAAAGGGGAAATTGGATTTTAGAAATGTCAATTGGATTTTAGAAAGGGGAAATTGGATTTTAGAAATGTCAATTGGATTTTAGAAAGCGTTAAAATGATTTTAGAAAACAAAATTGGATTTTTGAAAGCGTGAATTGGATTTCAGAATGTGCGTTTAAAATAAATTTTACACAGAATTTTTCGAATAGAAATTCTTTATTGCGTATGAAAGTATAAATTAATAATTATATAAATTTTCGAAAGTCCAATTTCCCTTTTCTAAAATCAAATCTACATTTCTAAAATCCAATTTTCCCTTTCTAAAATCCATTTGGCTATTTTAAAATCTAATTTCCCCTTTCTAAAATCCAATTGACATTTCTAAAATCTAATTTCCCCTTTCTAAAATCCAATTGAGATTTCTAAAATCCAATTTCCCCTTTCTAAAATCCAATTGACATTTCTAAGATCCAATTTCCCCTTTCTAAAATCCAGTTGACGCTTTCTAAAATCCATCTGGAAATGGTGTAGTTATAGACAAGAATTATCTAACTAAGGATATTTACTTCCGTTTTCATATGTTTCTTGATATTGTTGTTCTCTTCAAATGTCATTAATTGCATTTTAAAATAGAAATAATGAAAATGAAATTTCATGAAAATTATTAATGGCTGATTTTTACTATTTTTCCGTTTCTTGTACTTCTGTTCGTTTCGCCTTTATGAGCGTAATTCCTTCCATTTTTCTCTTTTCATTTACTTGACAGCTAGTTGCTAGTTTAATAAGAAACAAAGCCAAACAATGTATGCACTTTTTGTTTATTTTATTGTTTTTTATTTATTAATCAAGTTGACAGCTGACAAGAAGGTGCTTTCATGTAAGAATGCAGATAAACTTTAACAATTTAATACTTCATCACTTTATATGAAGACCACTAATGTAAAATTTGCTGAGTAAAATGTGAACATTGGCAACACTATGTCATTGTCAATCGCACGACTATTTAGTCTCAAGTGTGAATAGCTGCCACCGATTCGACTAAATAGTTGGAGTAGTGTGAATACAACAGTCCAATTCGACCAAATCGATTGAGTCGCAAGTGTGTATAGGCTCTAAGGCACCAATGACCAGTAACACAGCTTGTCGTAAGGTTGGTTGAATCAGATGTTTTATAAGGTTACAGATAAGTCACCAATGTCTGCACTTTAAGCTCAAGTTAGTTATGCAGTAACTGTATCGTTATGATCAACCAACCTTATGGGAAACAATGTATTTGATTAGTGATTCGCTAGTCGGTAACGCTATCGGTAACAACCAAATGAATTTTGGTTTTCAGCAGTAACGCTAACCAGCTGATCGATTGTTTGTTTCAGTTGTTCACTGTCATGACCCAATAATAGGCTATGTTCAGAAACTCAGTTTGAAGCGCATCCTGCTTTTGTAGTACAAGCAGAGCGTTCATAAACGCAAATTTTGCATTAAACGTCGTTCATCACAATCATCAAAAAAATAATTACTGCTGTTGCGTTTCATGCTGCGTTTCTGAACATAGCCATAATATGGTCGTAGCAATCAAAAGAGAATACGCAATTAGCATTAATACAAAATATGATAATTTCGCAACCTAAAAAACCAAAAGAAGAAGAGCGACTCTATTGCTATGGTCACCTTTATTGGGCTATGATCACTGTTCAGCTGTTTACTGTTACTGCACCAATAATCGATCAAATTAATACCGATACTGTTACTATTATGGAAATAAAGTTAATGCATAACTAATTTAAGCTTTAACTGATTATTAACTTTTTTCTACTTTTTTTTTATTGATATTGTGGTGCTTATATAAATTTTGAACATGACGCCATGTAATTTCTACAAAGACGAACTATGATTTTGACAGAAACGCCACAGAATACAAAAACAATTTACATCGAGTGTGTATGTATGTATGTACGTATGTTCCATTGTTTATACTATATAGTTTGGTCACTCAAATGGTCTTCTTCTTGTTCATTTTTAAAAATGCGTATGTATTTGTGCGAAAATGGAGAGAATGAAGGAATAAATGGGTGAGTTTCTAAGACAAAGCTACTCCGTAACTGTTGAGCTCAACATTTGCCAACAGTTGGGTAGTATTTTAAAAATAGTCCAGTTGGTGTTGTTGCTTTGAAGGTAATTTGATGAATAAGCGAGTATTCTTTTCATACTTGGGTACGACAGAAATGCGCCTATATTAATAAGTTTTGAAATAATTATTATAAAATTATGTACATATTTAATAATGCTCCAAAAACTTGCCTCAAAGTACATGAATAGAAAGTTTGGATTATCTCCGAAATACATAGCTAACAAGCTCTCTAATAATTTTTAAGTGACTGTCAACGGCGTTGCCCTTATTACTTTTCAAACATTTCTTTTAATTTATCTATCGATTTTTCGAAATTTTCACAAAATATATTTGCCTTGATGTCCATAATTTGTTCGATGTGCTGACACCAGCGTTGCTCATAAAATAAAAATTTATTTTCCCATCTATATAGGAAGCTCCGGATCCATGTTATTAAAGTATTGCACATTATTTTTTAACATATTTATTTTAAAACATTAAAATAAATTTTACTATAACTAGCTTATTATAAATCAGAGACCAACTTTAACAGTTAACACTTATTTTCATTCCATTTCAGTCTGACGGAAACACAAAAACGCTGAGCGCAAAGTGTTTCCCACTGACTGAAACAGAAAACTCTTACACTCAAAGTGTTTCTCTCCGTGGGCAACCTCTCTCAACGATCTTCTTTCTGTTGCCATTTAAGAGTTATTTTTCAACACTCAAAAATATCCCTCAGCAAGTGACGGTTTCAATGAGACTTTTAATTTTTTCCGTCCTTTGAAAACAGTTAAAAACAGAGGGATAAAGAAAAGTGTTGCTGAAAAATATGTTTGCATATGTAGATATGCATGTACGTTCGTGCGCATACGCATGTGTGCAAATGGAAGAAAAATTGGATTCGTAGTAGTTATGACTGTATTTAAAATAACCAATTTTGTAACTTACCGGGTAAGTATGGACAGGAATTTTATTTTGAATTATTTAGTTAATACATAATATGTATATGTATTAAAATATACTTTGATGTTAGATTCTTTACTTACATATTTATGTACATATTAATATAGGTATTTAATTGTAAAGGCATGTATCTGAATTTTTTTACATACTCTGCAGGGAAGTTAATAAGTAACTAGAGAACAGAATTGCTGGTTCAGAACTAGCGAAAATGTGTACCAGTTTATTTGCCGTCGGCATTGCATATTTCTGCAATTCTTATACAGCATACATATGTAGGTACATATGTACATATTAACTTATCATAGTTAAGCTTATGCCTATATGACACTACATTTTTTCCCTGGTTTTTTTGGTTTTGAAAACCCACCGAAAGTCAAAATACAAAAACAATTCTCCTGTAGGTTGAAAAGAGACAAATACTCCCTCAAAAGCAATTTGATTGACATTAAACTTCAAACTAAATCAAAATAATATTTATTTCAAAAATTAATTTTTTTGGAAATTTGAATTTAAATTACTGAAATAAAAAAGTAATGAAACCCAAAGGGAAGGATAGCTGTATATTCCATGTTATAAAGGGAAGCCAGTACGCAATATAATTTTTCTTCCGGACTTCTTCTTTACCCTTGCGGCCAAAGCAGAAGCTTACAAGTGGCAAATTTAAAATTTGTATTTCCATATATTTTTTATTTTAAATATAATTTATTTTCTAGTTGTCAAATTGAAACAATTGTCAGAAAAAATGACCGAATGCCAAAAAACCTACCGAAATACAAGCTGGCTCGTTGGTTTTTAATCGCCTAGATGGTATTTTGTTTGGTTTTTTTCAATATAGCTTGCTCGCTTGCACCAACGCAAAACTGTATTTGAGCATCTCCTTCACACAAAAAACCTGGTAGAATACCAGAAAAAAAACGTAGTGTCATATGGGCTTTAGTAGTACGTAGGTGCATACCTGTGTACATAGCTACTTTATATTATTATTGTTAATACTTAGAGTTCAGCTTTATTAAAAATAACGAATTTATTATTTTGGTATTAAGATTTTACCGCCTCTCACTTAAAATTTAATAAAAGGCGACTACCTAATCTATATATGTATAAAAAGAGGTCGTTACGTATGTACATATGTATGTATGTATATGCAAAAAAATGTTAAACGATTCCATAATGTATAATAAACATGGAAAATTGCATTACCTGCTTTCCATTCCACCATATCGCAGGCATACCGGCGTACCATTTAGTATAATTACATACCTACATGCACACATATGTATTTCATATGTTCATCCTCAACGGAGTGGCACATGTACGTGCGTACGACACATACATGCACAAAGGACTTTTATTTTTTCTCTGCCCGAAATATCCGTCCTTTCGCGACAGAAATTTTTCGCTGCTCAGCGATAACCGTCACTGTCCAACAGTAGCTTTGTTCAACTTTACTTGCAACAAGAGCACCAGTGACAAATTAAGAGTAAAGACGAGTAAAAGAGAAAATTATCAACCAAAGTTATTGAACACAAAATCGTAAACATTTGCAAGTAAACAGCTGATGCGCTGTTTTCGCAATTTGATTTTTAGGTTAGGTTGTAATTGAAATGTTTGAAATTGAAAATGAATGTAAATAACTGAATTAGGAAGACGAAAATCTACTTTGGATATTCCACAACATCGTCAAGATTCCTTTTTGCGCTAATTTATTTAGTATGCAATTAGAAATTTGCCATTGGAATGTTGGCATATTTCCAATTGCAATTTTTGTGATCATATGTTTTTGACGATTCTATTTTTTTTAAAGCTGCAAGTAGTTGCAAGTGAAAATTTTACTTGCAACTATTTTCAACTCTCTCGAAGTCTTACTCTCCCAATTTGGGTCTCTTTTGCAAATTTTTTGGGTTATTGAACATAAAATTCGTAACTATTTGTAAAAGCAATTAAAAACTTTGAGTTATTGAACAAAGCTAGTGACGGAAAAAAATTGAAAATAAAGGTTTCCCACTGAGGGAAACAGCTAGTCTGTAAACAATAACTGTTATCGGCGTTGCTCAACTGTTATGCTTTTGTGTTTACATGAAACTGTTATTTTAGGACACTTACGGCCTTATTCCGGTGTGGTAACAAAATTTACTTTACTGGTTAAATAAAGAATCTGGTACTTTAAACACTCTTTTCGTATGCTGGCAGCAGAAAATTAAAGTTACCACCTCAATACGTGGTAACATTTTGTTACCATTTTCAGCCCGATTCCATTCCGTTCGTATGGAAATGCTTTGACAGCGTTACCATTTGTGCCAGAATACCAATTGAAAAGACGGTAACAATTTTCAGCAACATAAATTACCAGTAAAGCAATTTTCCGGTAACGCTCGGAATAGCAGTGTTAGAAAAAACTTAACAGTTATGTTGGACTCTGTTATAAATTAAATAATTCTTTTAGACAACGCACGCCGCCGATTGTCCAACACGAATGAACACGACGCGTCAAGATGGTGTCGATGGGCAGTGATCACTAGGTTTTGGTTGTAAATTTACACACTTTTTTGTAAGCTTATACACTTTTTTGGATTATCTCCGAAATACATAGCTAACAAGCTCTCTAATAATTTTTAAGTGACTGTCAACGGCTTTGCCCTTATTACTTTTCAAACATTTCTTTTAATTTATCTATCGATTTTTCGAAATTTTCACAAAATATATTTGCCTTGATGTCCATAATTTGTTCGATGTGCTGACACCAGCGTTGCTCATAAAATAAAAATTTATTTTCCCGTCTATATAGGAAGCTCCGGATCCATGTTATTAAAGTATTGCACATTATTTTTTAACATATTTATTTTAAAACATTAAAATAAATTTTACTATAACTAGCTTATTATAAATCAGAGACCAACTTTAACAGTTAACACTTATTTTCATTCCATTTCAGTCTGACGGAAACACAAAAACGCTGAGCGCAAAGTGTTTCCCACTGACTGAAACAGAAAACTCTTACACTCAAAGTGTTTCTCTCCGTGGGCAACCTCTCTCAACGATCTTCTTTCTGTTGCCATTTAAGAGTTATTTTTCAACACTCAAAAATATCCCTCAGCAAGTGACGGTTTCAATGAGACTTTTATTTTTTTCCGTCCTTTGAAAACAGTTAAAAACAGAGGGATAACGAAGTGTTGCTGAAAAATATGTTTGCATATGTAGATATGCATGTACGTTCGTGCGCATACGCATGTGCGCAAATGGAAGAAAAATTGGATTCGTAGTAGTTATGACTGTATTTAAGATAACCAATTTTGTAACTTACCGGGTAAGTATGGACAGGAATTTTATTTTGAATTATTTAGTTAATACATAATATGTATATGTATTAAAATATACTTTGATGTTAGATTCTTTACTTACATATTTATGTACATATTAATATAGGTATTTAATTGTAAAGGCATGTATCTGAATTTTTTTTACATACTCTGCAGGGAAGTTAATAAGTAACTAGAGAACAGAATTGCTGGTTCAGAACGAGCGAAAATGTGTACCAGTTTATTTGCCGTCGGCATTGCATATTTCTGCAATTCTTATACAGCATACATATGTAGGTACATATGTACTTACATACATATTAACTTATCATAGTTAAGCTTAGTAGTACGTAGGTGCATACCTGTGTACATAGCTACTTTATATTATTATTGTTAATACTTAGAGTTCAGCTTTATTAAAAATAACGAATTTATTATTTTGGTATTAAGATTTTACCGCCTCTCACTTAAAATTTAATAAAAGGCGACTACCTAATCTATATATGTATAAAAAGAGGTCGTTACGTATCATGATCCAATTAAAAGGTCATGTCAGTTCGCTGGCCGCCATATTTCTTTCGGTTTTAGAAAAAAGTATCAGGTCCTCATACGTCATTTCCTTTTGCAATTGGCACAGCTGTTTGTTTGGTTGTTCGCGGCTTTATTGGTCCTGTGACGTAAGCAGTATTTGACATTTCCGCCTACTGGCATTACCGTCTCAATATATATACCGTGGTTACGTATGTACATATGTATGTATGTATATGCAAAAAAATGTTAAGCTACGAGAGCACTAATGGTATGCAGACGTCTCGCAGGTAAATCGTGGGGCTGCAGCCCCAGCATGCTGAGATGGATGTATACTATGATAGTGAGACCAACTCTGACATACGGGGCGATTGCATGGGAATCGAGGACCACTCTATCGACAGTGAGGGTAGCACTAACCAGGATTCAACGCCTGGCGTGCGTGTGCATTACGGGAGCCATGAGCACATGCCCCACTGCAGCGATGGAGGTTTTACTCGAACTTAGGCACTCTGCACACGGAGCGTACTGCTTTAGACGCGTATTAGATACTACAGACGAAAGCTGTACGCTTTGATGTCGCGCACGTATATTTCAATTGAGGGCTGCACACGAGTCGTCAGCTTCATGCATTCGTCAAAGTATGCTAGCTACATGTCGCTTGGCGTAATGCAGTGCTGGTAGCTAGGCGTACTACGCTTAGAAAACAGGAAGAAGAAGATGTTTGTTTACATTTTTCCACGTGGTGGAATTTATGAAAGCAGTAAAATTTGTGTAAAAAATCGGAAAAAATGAGTGTATAATGAAAGAAAATTGAAGATTCCGTAAAATTTTTCATCTTTTCTATTTAAAGCTTCGAAATTTAAAGCAAATGCCGTATTATTAATTTGTTTGTTTGTTTTGTGCAGCGAAGTTTCATGTCGCTTCGTGTGCAGATATTGAGGCGTAGGGAAATCGACGCTACATGAAATGTCTCGTACGCGTCTATGACGATACGCCTCGTGTGCAGAGTGCCTTACTCCTCTGCACATACATATTGAGCAAATAGTTAAGCGTACCTTGCTAAACATAACAAGGGAAGGGAGTGGTAAAGGAAAGGTCATAACTTCCCAAAACATGGAGAAGCTGAGAGAAAAGCTCCCAATATCTCGGCTTCCCAGGGACGATATGACTAAATACATACAATTTGAGAAAAAAATTAAAATTGAGCTTGGAGATAAATCATCCTTGATAGATTCCAGGATGGATGTACTCCTGGAGAATAGCACGATAGTGTGGTACACTGACGGCTCGAAGACTCCGGAAGGTAGAGGCGCTGGCTTTTATGGTCCGAGAGCCAGAGTGTCTTTGCCCCTGGGGCGCTTTCCCAGCATTTTTCAGGCGGAAGTATTCGCGATCAGTCAGTGTGTAGAGCTAAACATACGAAGAGGATACTGTGATGAAAACATTACTATATTGAGTGACAGCCAGGCGGCGCTCAGGGCGCTGGCGTCGTGTGAGATTAACTCCGCGCTAGTCCTAGAGTGCATAAATAATTTAAACGACCTTGGCGCTAGTAACTCAATACTTCTGGCATGGGTTCCTGGACACAGAGGAGTAACTGGAAATGAGATAGCGGACAGCCTCGCCAGAGAGGCGGCAGCTGAGAGGCCAATTGGACCAGAGCCCTTTCTGAGTATAGGACCACATACGATTAGAGAGGAGCTCAGGCTAGAGGAACACCGTGTGAGAGAGCAGCACTGGCAACAAACAGCCGGCATGCGACAGGCAAAGCTCCTACTCGGGGGCTTTAACAAAAAGCGCTTCAAGGCGATAATGAAGCTCCCGAAGAGCAAGATGAGAATAGTCGTCGGTATTCTTACTGGTCACTGCAGACTCAAAAGCCACATGCATAAACTCGGCATTTACTCTACTAGTACATGCCGGTTTTGCGACTTGGAGGATGAGACTGCGGAGCATATACTCCTCGAATGCACTGCAATATCCAGAAGGAGACAGAGAACACTCGGCTTATATCAGCTGGAGAGCAAACACATACCAAACCTAGGACCGTCCTCAATTATCAAGTTCTTGGATGAGACTGGACTAGGGGAGGTTATGTGATGAGGTGGAGGGCACAATAGACCTTAAGGTCGCAGTGCAGTATTTCCTCCTAGTATCTATCTATCTATCTATCTATGGGCAGTGGTCCTACCAAATGTTTGATAAAAATAAAATTTGTTCTAAGCCAAAATAAAAATTATCTGCTTATCATTCATATATAATTGCGCTTAGGTTTTTTTTTTTTTTTGATAAATTTAAGTACTCCCTCATGAAGACGATGAAGGTGGTCCACGAAAGATTACTGTGGATGGGTACGTAGATTTGGCCCCAGAAAGAGGATTATGTGGTCCTTTCAATCAGTTAGGCACCAAAATAAAGGCATTTTGAAAAAACAAATATTTATATTTCGAAAACTATCGCCCTCAGGACTTTTCCGACTTCAGATATAGGATCGGAGGACGGTGCACCGCCCCTTTTATAAACGGTTTTTACGCCCCCTGGATCGGTAAAGGAAAGCGTGACCACAAAAAAAACCATGAAGGCATCAATTTGTGATACCAAAATTTTTGAGGTTGTTGCAACACTATTCCTAAGCGTCATTTTTGACACTAAATAGCATTTCGCACATGGTGGAATAACAAGGTGACGTAAGTAGGCAGCTATTTCATTCTGTTTTCCTCTTCCTCCTGTCATTCGGCTCTTTGAAAATGAAATTCCAATGTTGCCCCCAGTTGATACCAAAAAAGTGTTGTTTTTATGTGTATTTTAGGTGTATGAAGGAGCGACTTTTGGTAAAAATTTAAAACAATAGTTGTTTTGTAACATTTTTATTTCCTTTGACAATCTTATTATTTATGAAGAAAAAAATCGTTCAAATTTAAATTTTCACACCATCATTTAAAAAATGCCAAAAACAAGCTACGCCCGTTGTAGAAAACCATGGACGGCGGCGAGTTTCAGAATGTTTGGCCCTCCCACAGACCCAGATATAATTCTGCGAGGGAAAGCAGCGGTGTGATGCTCACACAAAATTCAAAAGTCTGTGTGCTGCATTTTGCCGAATGTGCATAACCCAGCAAAACGACGCTTGATGACAAAGGAAGCAGTACCGATGCCTGTGGTGTCCCTTATCTTGGGATTTCGAAAAACATGGTATTTGTGAAAAGCGAGACCATGCAACACCAACATTACGTATTACTCTCCATATGTATTATTATTTAAAAACTTTTTTGGAAACGGTTTTCGCTCTAACAAGGAATATGTTTCCAAGGATCCAATGCTTCTTCAAATAGCAAGATTAAAGATGCAAAAAAAACTTCTAGAAAGCGAAAATAACAATCTAAAAGCCGAAAGGGCACGAGACGAAGCAATATTGATAGGTGTCAAAAATATTTTTACAGAGGAACAACTCCGAAAACTGTAATACCCGGATCACCATATCCGTTGAGATTGGATAGATATATTGAATGCCCAAACAATACACGCTGATACTAACGATTATAAATTTTACCAGATATTGAGTTCAATATATCCAGTTGAGTATGAATTATATCGTCGTTTTATGTTTGCCTTTTTCATACGAAACTCGCTGGGTTTTATATTTTTCCGGTAAGTTGTACCGAATTCGGAAAAACGAAACCTGATACTAATGGTTATAACTTTTACCAGATATTGAACTCAATACATATATTTGCTTAAATGTGAAATATATCGTCGTTTGAAGGCGTTTTCTTTTAATTTTTATATTTATATATTGGTGCAGTTCACCAATTTTTTTTTGTTTCTCAAGAATGAATAAAACCTTCTTAAGAATTGTAAATAATATATTATTATAAAATATAGTATTTTACCTTTAGCAATAAGACAAATATATAAATAATTTAGTCCTCTTTTTGGACCGGATCCGGCCAATTTAGCCCTACATTTTTCCCTCTGGAAATGCAACCCTACCGTTTCAAAGAGCTTACTATTTGATAATAGTGTCGCACTCTTCTATTTACGTCACCTGTAGTGAGTTTCTGTAACTCATATCGATCAATGTTCTCTACTGAAATATTCGATTTGACGTCATCATGACGTCATTCTCGATGCATGCGTTTCTGTATGAAAATGAGTCGAATGGATCGATAGAACTGACAAATCAGCTGATATGTTCCATTCCAATTCAGTAGGAATGATCGATTAAAGGTGTTTCTGTAAGCAAAATAGTCGATATATTATCTATCAATATACTCGCCAACTTTTTAAACGGTGAGAAAGCTTTCACCGGTCGAAAAAATGGACAAAACAGCCGAATTCAGCCAGAATGTAAGTATATTTTAATTAAAACAAATTATTTATGTATATATGTACATACTATATATTAATGAATATACATTTAAATATATTTAATATATATTTAAAGGATTTGTAGAGTATCTTAAGGAGCGTCTTTGTACTCCCAAAATGCACACATACACACGTTTCTGCCTGTACTTGCGCATTGTCGCTTTTCAAATTAGAAATAGGTCTATATTTGCGGCAGCGACAAATGCAACCCTTCTGCCGTGAAGTCGTGCTGGCGTTAAAATGTGTGCGCCCATAAGAACGTGTGCATTTTACTTTTGACAGCTGGCTGCTTTTCGCTCGCCGGTTCGAATGTGCTTAGAGCATTACATTTATTTTGGCGTTTAAGTTCTCGATTGGCGTTTCATTTCCATCACTGTTCCGAATTTTATCGACTAATGCTTGTAGAAACACTCGCTATCGATCAATAGAGAAGTTTTGATAGAATCGACGTGACGTCATCAAAATAGACAAATCCACTCGATTTCTTACAGAAACTCACTACTGTTTATTCCACCATGCATTTCGCACAAATGCGTTTGTTGAACTTTTGCCTTCATCTTCAGTTTGACATAAAATAGCATTCTACCCAAAATCTCACCAAACAGACCTTATGATCTCTCCTTCGTGCACTCAACGAACGCCCTTATTAATCGAACTTTCGCTATAATTTCCGCCGCTAGAGGGATGATTGTTTGACTGTCATGTGATGAATAAAGCTACAGTGGAATAAAGTTTTCTTGGTCGCCTATCATATAAGTTTTTCATTGGGATTATCCGCGTTTGTTTTGCGCGCATTAAACAATTCAGATAGCAAGTAAATTGATTGCAGTGCCATCGTCATCTACTAATTATGATCCAGATACGTACTGTTGTTCTTCACACATTCTGGTGGTTATCCTTGGCGACCACCGTTGTACTGACACTTCAATTCGTTCTCACGGGTAAGGGCGAACGAGTAAGTGTTGGTTGGTTCCTCACCTCGACCTCGCCCTATATGTGGGCATGCCTGGGCATCGGATTGTCTGTAGCATTGTCGGTAGTAGGCGCCGCCCTCGGAATTCACACAACCGGTACCAGCATTGTGGGCGGCGGTGTGAAAGCGCCACGTATCAAGACAAAGAATTTGATTTCTGTTATCTTTTGCGAAGCTGTGGCCATTTATGGTTTAATCACTGCTATCGTTCTGTCCGGCCTGCTGGAGTCGTTTACAATGTCAATAGCATTAGATAGTCAGACGGTGATGGACAATAATTGGTTTGGTGGTTATGTTATGTTTGGAGCTGGATTAGCTGTCGGTTTGGTGAATCTATTTTGTGGTATTGCTGTTGGTATTGTTGGTTCCGGTGCAGCGCTTGCAGATGCAGCCAATTCAGCATTGTTTGTAAAGATATTAATAGTGGAAATTTTCGGTTCAGCTATTGGACTTTTCGGTCTGATTGTTGGCATATATATGACTTCTAAAGTAAAGATGGGTGATAAAAAAGATTAAAATGGGAAACATAATAAGGTTGTTCTGGCAGTGTGATTTTTGCCTGGAAAATTTGACCAGATGACGTAAGTCTGATAAATTTGCCGAGCACAACAACAAAATAAACGTCGTGTCAAATTTGAAGCTTCTGCAAATTTCTGATACCCAACCCGTGATATTTGATATCGTGAGAAAAATATCACGGGAATCGCAACAGTGTTATTACATTCGGGGAAATTTTCCAATAATGCCGCACGCCCCCAAAAAAACGATTTGTACCGTGGGTTAGGGGAGGGGAAGGGTGTTCTGAATCCGTAAAATTTAGGCGCCGGACGTACCTCGTTTTCGAGGAATTTATGGTTAAAGTTTAGTAACTCCATATAAATTCGATAGATAAAGAAAAAACACAGTGCTTTTGCGCAGAACACTTTTCTGCGTTGGCGGCCTTCGGCCGCGCTTATTTAAAATAACCCTGGGCTACGCCACCAAAGTCCGGATATACAACCTAACCGTGGCTACCGCCACGGTGATGTCCTTCTGCGTAGTACACCCTTCAGCGTAATATCTATGGCCCGGTCAACAGTACTTTTGCGGCCATTTCAACTCGCAAAATTGTACAAATACTTACCTTGTACCTATGTCAGTTGTGTGTGTGTGTGTAAAAATAGGTAAAAATTTAACAACTTTAACAAATTCCGGGAAAACCAGGTACGTCCGGCGCCCAAATTTAACAAATTCAGAACCTACTTCGGAACAAGTAAAGAATACCGTCCGGTGAGCTAAAAAAAAAACAAAAGTGGGCATGGTCCGCCTTTTTGGCCTGATTTCAGTGTTATACTTCTTTTTTGGCGCAAACGATTTTTGAGGGAGCTAGAGGGGGATGAAGTTTAAAAAACCCTTTTTTTTAAAAGCCGATATCTTCCAAAATATTCACTCAATTTTTAAAATTAAGGCATCGTTGGAAAGCTTACTTAAATACCTTTCATATCATACATTAATATTTCCCCAAATTCCACACAAATTTTGTAAAAAAGCAAAAAACTTTAATTTTGGTAATTTTTTTTTGTTTTTTCTTTTTTTTTTGTTGAAATGATCTTATTAACACTATACAAAGTTATTTACATTAAAAAGAACGTTAAATTACCTTTCATTTGATATATAATTTGTTACGAAAATTTTGTTAAAAACGTGCAAAACAATTCTTGTTAGTTATGTATAATATCAAGAAAGCATCTATAGCGCGGACAACAGTACTTTTATACAGAACCCCGAATAGCGTTGGCGGCCTTCGGCCGCGCTTTAAAAAAATAACCCTCAGCCGGCAGAATTCTACTTCCGCAATAGCATCTATGGGGAAACTTTCCAATAATGTCACACGCCCCCAAAAAAACGACTTCTACCGGGGGGTAGGGGAGGGGAAGGGTGTTCTGAATCCGTAAAATTTAGGCGCCGGACGTACCTCGTTTTCGAGGAATTTATGGTTAAAGTTTAGTAACTCTCCATATAAATACGATTGATAAAGAAAAAACTTTTGCGGAGAACAGGTTTTGCGTTGGGGCCTTCGGCCGCTCTTATAAAAAAAATAACCCTCAGCCGCCAGAATTCTCTTTCCGGAGTAATATCTATGGCCCGGTCCGCAGTGCTTTTGCGCAGAACACTTTTCTGCGTTGGCGGCCTTTGGCCGCGCTTATAAAAAATAACCCTGGGCTACGCCATCCGTCCGGACGTGTGCCCTAACCGTGGCTACCGCCACGGTGATGTCCTTCTGCGTAGTACACCCTTCGTGTGTCAGAAAAGCCTACTGTACAACTTTTTTCATGGTTCTCTGTATACCTAAAACTACTAAAACATCTTTTCATTTCACGATAGCTAATTATATAGAAGTCTTGCTATAGAGAATAGTATATGAAATTAAAGATATTTTTATGCTCTTTTAAATGAATATAATTTTTAATATACTTAATAACACAAAAAAAAAATCACAGTTTTTCCCTAAAAAAAATACCAAAATTTGAGTTTTTTGTTTTTTTAACAAAATTTGTAAGGAATTTACGAAAATTTTGATACGTCATATGAAAGGCCTTTAAATAAGCTTTCCAACGATACCTTAATTTGAAAAATTGAGTGAATATTTTGGAAGATATAGGCCTTTTAAAAAAAGTTTTTTTTAACTTCATCCCCCTCTAACTCCCTAAAAAATCGTTTGCGCCAAAAAAGAAGTATATCACTGAACTCGGGACAAAAAGGCGGACCACGCCCACTTTTTGTTTTTTTTGTAGCTCACCGGACGGTATCCTTTACTTATGCCCCTACTTCCCCTCCCCTACCATCCAGTAAAAGTCATTTTTTTGGGGGCGTGCGGCATTATTGGAAAGCCGACCCTTACATTCACAATTGCCTTCTGTGTGAAATGAGTTTGAATATGATTTCTACACCATTTCCAGATGTATTTTAGAAAGCGTCAACTTGATTTTAGAAAAGGGAAATTGGATTTTAGAAACATTACTTGGATATTAGAAAGGGGAAATTGGATTTTAGTAATGTCAATTGGATTTTCGAAAATTTTTATATAATTACGTATATGTACATTATACGCAATAAAGAATTTTTATTCGAAAAATTCTGTGTAACATTTATTTTACACGCACATTCTGAAATCGGTAATTATCTAGTTTACGGTGCAA
Organism: Urophora cardui; assembly: GCA_960531455.1. Lineage (NCBI taxonomy): Eukaryota > Metazoa > Arthropoda > Insecta > Diptera > Tephritidae > Urophora > Urophora cardui. The sequence continues at coordinate 93,774,743 of OY482672.1, read as the reverse complement.
CGGCTAAAACTCGTCAATTTTTAACAAGCGGGATATTAATGGACACGTTTCGATCTTAGGAGCACGAATCAGAAGGCGGAGCTTAACTTTTTTATTTCAATAAAAAGTTATTAACAAAAAACGTTTTCATTTTTCGATTGCTTATTACACCCACACGAACACGCAAATTCAATCAATTTTTTTACCATTTGATAATACATTCTTTTATTTACTATTTCAATCCCAAAATGTGCTAATATGTTGCAAATAAATATAATATTTTAGTTAAACCCAAAGTACAAGTAAAGAAACTAGCCAATTTCATCAATATAGTGCGTAGCGTTGCCAACTAACTTTGTGACAGTTCAATTATCGCTCGAAAAAAGTGAAAGAATCTCAATTGTTTACTTTGGTTTTATTAAAAAATAGTATTTATTTGCAACATATTAAATAATTTTGGGTGTGATGTAGTAAATATGAAGAATGTATTATCCCATGGTAAAGAAATAAGCTGAATTTGTGTGTTCATGTGTGTGTAATGAGCAAGCAAAAAATGATAATGTTTTTTATTAATAACTTCCTATTGAAATAAAAAAGTTAAGCTCCGCCTTCTGATTCGTGTTCCTGAGATCGAAATGCACCGATTGATATCCCTCCTTTCAAAGAAGGAACTATTTTGGTTGTTGCACCGTAAACTAGATAATTACCCTGAAATCCAATTCACGCTTTCGAAAATCCAATTTACGTTTTCAAAAATCCGTTTAACGCTTTCTAAAATCCAACTGACATTTCTAAAATCCAATTTCCCCTTTCTAAAATTCAATTGACATTTCTAAAATCCAATTCTTTCTAAAAACCAAATTGTCGGTTCTAAAATCCAGTTAACGCTTTCTAAAATCCATCTGGAAATGGTGTAGTTCTTGTTTTTAAAGAATTTTTTTTATTCAGATTATATATTAATTAATTCGAAACTAAAGCAAGCAAAGCAAAGAGAACAGTCGCATAAAAAGTGAAAAGGATATGATACACATCGATATTTATTTTCTTTGAAGTACGCTCTCTCAGTGCGGCAAATTTCTCAAGATATGATATCTCTGCAAATATATTAGACTGCCAGAACAACCATAATGTATCATATGTAGAAATGGTATATATATGCTTAAAAATGTCCAAATGTTTTATATGCTCTGGTTTACCATACAATTTTGTTAATTATTGATGTTATGTAAATTTATATAAATAATGTCATAATGTCGGTATTCATAAAAAATAAAATAGGTTTTAACAATTGTATAAAGTGACATTTTCATACAAATTTTCGATTTTAACAGCTTTATAAATCTATTTTATTTTTTATGAATAATGCTAGACACACATCGTAGTATAGTAGAAATATTGCGATCTATACCACATATGTGTCACTCTCATATTGTAGTTTAATTGAAAATTTTCATAGTAAAGCCAAATCATAGTATTGATATTATAATATTCATACCACATGTGTGTCTGAGGCATTAGGTATAATTTTTTAAATATTTTCATAAAATTTATTCCGAAACCTGCTCATAATAGGTTTGTTTACTGAGCTGCTCTAGGTTACTCTAGATTGAACTAGATCACAAAGTTGTGTTTCATGACAATTGTTCGTACTCTAACTTAAGGCCTATACGCAGCTCTCAAGAAAACCAAAAAATCTATGTAATTTGACGTACAAGAAATGCTCGAGAAAAATTTCTTTTGTCATATTTTCTTTTGCGGTACGCAGTTCTAAAGAAATTCTACTATTATTTTTTAAGATTTTTAGAAAAAGTGCACAACTGAACTCTGGTTCTGCCAAGAAATAATGAATTTACTATTATTTCTTCAAGAAAATTTGACAGAAGAGGTAAATAAACTCAAATATGACATTTCTTTTGAAAATATAATGACTTTCTTGCTACTATTTCAACGCACAAGAAATAATGCAAATTCTTCTTGAGCGTTTTCTTGAGAGCTGCGGAGAGGCCTTTACTCTGATTTACTCTACATTTTGTTTCATGAGCCTGCTCTAAACAGATCTGGATCACAATTTTTAGCTCTATCTTATTTGTGGAGTAAGTTAGAGCAGTATTTTTTTTTTTTTTGTTTTGACAACTGTCAATAAATAAATGGAATTTGGAAAAAAAAACAAAAAATGGAAAATCCGCGTATTCAAAATGAAAAAGGAAAAATTATGGACATAGTATCATTAGCTTTGTTCGTTTACGGATATTTTTTGATGTTTTTCGAAAACTTTTAAAAACAAACACTTTGTCGCCGTTTTTTTACGCCAAATCTCCAACAGAAGAGAACCAACTGAGAGAGAAAACTGACAATTAATTTTGTGAGAAGCTGTTGAATTCTGTTGGCCAAATTTTTGCCAACAGCAATTTTCCAACAGGAAAACAGCTGATCAAACAACAGCTGACTTGAATTTTTGCAAGTAACAAGATTTGCAAAATATACAAATCAATTATAAAATTGGAAAAAAACACTAAATTGGCAACAAATATGGATAAATTAAATATGCAAAATAAGTTACATACTTTTTGCGAAGTATTTATATGCATATTATGTACCTTAGTAAATTGTAATCTCCTTTGCGGGAATATATATTAACGGGGCCGCTGTGGTGCAGTGGGGAGTGTTGTGGCCACTGTGGTGTGGCGGACAGTGGCTAGTCTGCCATACCAGAGGTCATGGGTTGGATCCCCAGCCTGGGTAGAGGGAAAATTTGTATATAATGATCCACGATCCGATAACAATTAATTTTCCAGAGGGTAGGGGTGGTCTCACAGATCACAAACAACAAAGTACTACCCTCCGGACGCTTATAGTTCAGGAGACATTCCTTGTTAAATTAATGTATGTATGTGTAGAACATCTTTCTGCGTTGGCGGCTTTTGGCCGAGCTTCAATAAAATTACCCTCAGCCGGCAGAATTCTCTTTCTGGATTAATATCCATGGAGCAATCCACAGTTGTTTTGTATAGAACACCTTTTGCCTTCAGCCGCGCTTTACAAAAATAACCCTTAGCCGGGAGAATTCTATTTCTGGAGAACTTTAATATTATATTTTAATAATAGTTGAAAGTGTTAAGATAAGATGAATTATCATCTACAGAATATTTCCTGAAAGTTTCACTGAGCCTGGATAGACAACAAATTCTAACTAAAACCCAATTATCCGGATTTTAAAAATAGCAGCCACTCTAGGCAGTGGGTGGCACACCCTCCGAGAGTAGTTCTGCAGTGGGTCGGCTTCAGTATAATGCGCCCGCCGTATTTATTTTCAAACCACTGGAACTTTCGGGACATCTTCTATGGATGTTAATTTTACTAATTATAACACTCCCGATCGCTCCGCAGATATAATTCGAGAAAGGAAATTTTGCTGGCTGGGGCTATTTTTTTTTAAAGCGCGGCCAAATGCCGCCAACGCAAAAGTTTGTTCTACTCAAAAGTACTGTGGATCGGTCCATAGAGGGTTATTTTTTTAAAGCATGGCCAGGGCCGGTAGCAGTAAATTCAAATCTCTTCTGCGGGGCAGCAGACGCGAAGACATACTGCGGTGGAAAACAGTATGGACATGGGTACAAAGAAAAGCAATTGTTAGTGTGATAATTATTACAATGAAATCCTATTTATTAGATAGTAACAGCGAACCCCAGCGGGTTAGGGGGTCTAGAATATACCCGTTGTAAGGAATGCCTGCCGTAAGACGCTACTAAAATCCACCGGCCTAGAAGGTTGATTATGGCCAGAAAAAATCGTTCGCACGACAGTCGGGCTAGTGTCAGAAGGGACTAGTACCCGAGCGTACCGGATTTATCCGGCAAAGGACTGTCACATCCCCTACACTCCCCAAAACCTTCGGTGAGTGTCTTGGTGGCTACAACAACAACATGAAGTTAATTGTATTGCAGATACATACATATGTGCATATATCTCCTTTGTTTTCAGGCAGAATTGTAACTCCATTAGCATTTATATAGAACAAACAGTGCCGATTTATTGTAAAAGAGAGTTCCGGATGCATTTCCGAACTTCAAAAAACCTTTTTGCGAGCCTATGCGAACGATTTTTAGATTGAAGAGGTTATCGCGAGGTGACAAAAGACTATCTGACCAAAAAGAAACCCAAAACGAATCAAAGGAAATTAAATAAGAAAAAAAACTATGTTTTATTTTATTATGTTATATGTACATATATACATAATTAACAGCAATAATTTCCACCAATTTTATTATCATTTTAATTTTAATCCTTTTTATCCTTTGAATTTGGGGCTTGTGAATGTAAGTAAAAATCAGCTGTTTGCCAAAGCTGTTGAACTCTGCAAATTTTGTGTTCGTTTACCTATTACGATATTTTTCTCTTGTGAGAGGATAGGTGACATTTTTTTCCAACACCTGGCTGTTGGAGGCTGCTGAGTAAATGCTGTTGGAGAAAGTACGGGGCTGGCTTTCCAATAATGTCACACGCCCCGAGAAAAACGACTTTTACTGGGTTGTAGGGGAGGAGGAGTAGGTTCTGAATCAGTTAAATTTAAGCACCGGACGTACCTAGTTTTCCCGGAATTTGTTAAAGTTGTTAAATTTTTACCAACAACAACCCCAATTCCTCATTTACAAAACAAATTTCACTCTTTATTTTAGTCACAACACGTATATTACTAATATATTTAATAAATTTTACAATATTACGTTAAAATCACTTTTATTAAAAATGTTGGGTAATTATCTAGTTTACGATGCAAAGACTAAAATAGTTCCTTCTTTGAAAAGAGGGGTATCAATCGACGCATTTCGATCTCAGGAACACGAATCAGAAGGCGGGGCTTGACTTTTTTATTTCAATAATAAGTTATTAACATAAAACTATCATTTTTTGCTTGCTCATTACACACACATGAACACACAAATTCAGCTTATTTCTTTACCATGGGATAATACATTCTTCATATTTACTACATCACACCCAAAATTATTTAATATGTTGCAAATAAATACTATTTTTTAATAAAACCAAAGTAAACAATTCAGATTCTTTCACTTTTTTCGGGTAATTGAACTGTCACAAAGTTAGTTGGCAACGCTACGCACTATATTGATGAAATTGGCGTAGTTACTTTACTTGTACTTTGGGTTTAACTAAAATATAATTATTTCCAACATATTCAGCACTATCATGAACTTCATGTGAAAAATTTCCCTCGAAAAATATAAAGCAAAACAATAACAATTTTTCACATTTTGTTTTTGTTTTGCTTTGTAATTTTTGGGAACATTTTGTTCACATGAAGTTCACGATAAGGCTGATTAGCACATTTTGGGCGATATAAAGAATGTATTACCAAATGGTAAAAAAATAGATTGAATTTGCGTGTTCGTGTGGGTGTAATAAGCAATCGAAAAATGAAAACGTTTTTTGTTAATAACTTTTTATTGAAATAAAAAATTTAAGCTCCGCCTGCTGATTCGTGCTCCTGAGATCGAAACGTGTCAATTAATATCCCGCTTGTTAAAAATTGACGAGTTTTAGCTGTTGCACCGTAAACTAGATAATTACCAAATGTTGCTAATAGCGACTTCACAGGGTGTACTACGCAGAAGGACATCACCGTGGCGGTAGCCACGGTTAGGGCACACGTCCGGACGGATGGCGTAGCCCAGGGTTATTTTTTATAAGCGCGGCCGAAGGCCGCCAACGCAGAAAAGTGTTCTGCGCAAAAGTTTTTTCTTTATCTATCGAATTTATATGGAGTTACTAAACTTTAACCATAAATTCCTCGAAAACGGGGTACGTCCGGCGCCTAAATTTTACGGATTCAGAACACCCTTCCCCTCCCCTACCTCACGATAGAAGTCGTTTTTTTGGGGGCGTGTGACATTATTGGAAAGTTTCCCCCAAGTACGCGAACAAAGCTATTGTTTCTCATCTTTTTGCTGCATTTATATAAAGTCGTATTGAAATGTCAATCAGTCAAATGGTGGAGAAATTTTCCAATAATGCCGCACGCCCCCAAAAAACACGACTTCTACAGGGGGTTAAGGGAGGGGAGGGAAGAGTGTTCTGAATCCGTAAAATTTAGGCGCCGGACGTACTTCGTTTTCGAGGAATTTATGGTTAAAGTTTAGTAACTCTCCATATAAATTCGATAAAGAAAAAGCACAGTGCTTTTGCGCAGAACACTTTTCTGTCAAAGATAACTAGATACGAAACTCTTGATTTCGTGAGAGTGCTATAAAAATGCACATTTTTTATAACATTTTTCATTGGTGCCACTCTGTCGAAAACCGAAAATGGGTATTTTACATATTTTCTCTGGGAATTTTTCGGCTTCCTTATGTTATTGAAGGCTATAGCAATAATAAAATTTTTTTTATACCAAATTAAGATAAGGATATAACGGCGCAGAAGCATGGACAATTTCAAAATCAGATGAGATGGCACTTGGAGTATTCGAGAGAAAAGTTCTTCGTAAGATTTATGGACCTTTGCGCGTTGGCGTGGGCGAGTATCGACGGAGATTTAACGATAAGCTGTACGAGCTTTACACAGACATCGACATTGTTCAGCGAATAAAGATCCAGCGGCTGCGTTGGGCAGGTCATGTCGTGAGAATGGACGAAGGCGCTCCGGCCAAGAAAGCATTTCTATCGAAACCCGCTGAACGCAAAAGAAAAGGGAGACTTCCACTGCGTTGGGAAAATCAGGTGGACAGCGATGCTGCCCCACTAGGTGTTCCCAAGTGGCGCCATGCTGCACGAAACAGAAGCAATTGGCGCGCTCTGTTGGACTCGGCCAGAATCGTCTAGACGGTTAAGCGCCAATCAAGCAGAAGAAGAAGAAGAAGATAAGGATATAACAGGATAGTATGATTTTCCCACATTCCGAATATTCGTGTTCGAAACCTAATCTCAGACAAATTAAGAATAACGCACAAAAAGTGGTGGACGATATAACATGTAGTTGGGTGATATTTTTTATGGAATATTTTACTCTATTTTGCAATTCTATTAAAATGTGAATATATTAGAACTGAAATATAATAATTTTTAAATGGATATATATATAAATCTAATGAAGAACCGCTGGCGGCGTTCCATCTCATTAACATATTTTTTATAATTTTAACTGAAACACAATTTTTTCCAGTTGAAACAATAAACTGCACTGCATACTACACACAAGCAGTCCAATTACCTCGGTATTTTTCATAATTCTTTATTATTTCAACAAAATTTAACACACAAGACAAAAAATCTAAATCCACCAAATGCGCCAATTTATTTTGGCGTGTTTTCCCTTCTGGTACCAGCAATTTGCACAACAGCTGATCGGCGGGGTTGCGTTGTGTTGATGCTGGCAACAAAACCAAATAAACCCCCTGGGAAAATCGTGAAATTGGGAGAGCAAGAAAGAGTTTCGTATCAAGTCATCTTTGGCAGTTGATGCCAGGTGGTTGTTGACAACAGACGTTTGTCCAATGATGTGCGGGTGTACGTATGAAAACACGCATATGTGTTTACATCAGGGACTGTAACGGTTATGAGTTATATCCAAAAAGTTGATTTTTAATCATTATTTGCTGAGTTTTATTTTCTGCTCACAAAATAAAAGTTATTTCTTGAGTTTTATTTTTCCCTCCGAAAATAAAAGTTATTTCTTGAGTTTTATTTTCCATCAGAAAATAAAAGTTATTTTTTGAGTTTTATTTTTCGATCAGAAAATAAGTTATTTTTTGAGTTTTATTTTTCCCTCAGAAAATAAAAGTTATTTTTTGTTTTATTTTTCGATCGGAAAATAAAAGTTATTTTTTGTTTTATTTTTCGATCAGAAAATAAAAGTTATTTTTTGAGTTTTATTTTGCGATCAGAAAATAAAAGTTATTTTTTGAGTTTTATTTTTCCCTCAGAAAATAAAAGTTATTTTTTGTTTTATTTTTCGATCAGAAAATAAAAGTTATTTTTTGAGTTTTATTTTGCGATCAGAAAATAAGTTATTTTTTGAGTTTTATTTTTCCCTCAGAAAATAAAAGTTATTTTTTGAGTTTTATTTTTCGATCAGAAAATAAAAGTTATTTTCTGAGTTTTATTTTTTTGCTCAGAGAATAAAAGTTTTTCAGTTTAATTTTGGCTGCAATTGTAGATTTTGCTATATAAATAGGTAAAGTAGATAAATAAATTTTTAATTTTTTTTATTTATAAACTTTACCTACGTGTTCTTCTTCTCTTCTTGCTTGGCGCTTAACCGTCTAGACGATTCTGGCCGAGTCCAACAGAGCGCGCCAATTGCTTCTGTTTCGTGCAGCATGGCGCCACTTGGGAACACCTAGGGAGGCAGCATCGCTGTCCACCTGATTTTCCCAACGCAGTGGAGGTCTCCCTTTTCTTTTGTGTTCAGCGGGTTTCGATAGAAATGCTTTCTTGGCCGGAGCGCCTTCGTCCATTCTCACGACATGACCTGCCCAACGCAGCCGCTGGATCTTTATTCGCTGAACAATGTCGATGTCTGTGTAAAGCTCGTACAGCTCATCGTTAAATCTCCGTCGATACTCGCCCACGCCAACGCGCAAAGGTCCATAAATCTTACGAAGAACTTTTTCTCGAATACTCCAAGTGCCATCTCATCTGATTTTGAAATTGTCCATGCTTCTGCGCCGTACATGAGGACTGGAACGATGAGCGTCCTGTAGAGTGTGATTTTTGTTTGTCGAGAGAGGACTTTACTTTTCAGTTGCCTACTTAGTCCGAAGTAGCATTTATTGGCAAGCGTGATTCTTCGTTGGATCTCCGTGCTGACATCATTCTTGGTGTTAATGCTGGTTCCCAGATAGACGAAGTCCTTAACAGTTTCGAATTTGTAGCTATCAACATTGACGTGGCTGCCAAGGCGTGCTGTTTCTTTGTGTGATGACAGGAGGTACTTCGTCTTGTCCTCGTTGACCGCCAAACCCATTTTCTTAGCCTCTTTATCCAGCTTGGAGAAGGCAGAACATACGGCGCGCGTGTTAGTGCCAATGATGTCGATGTCATCGGCGTACGCCAGCAGTTGCACACTCTTGTGATATAAGATGCTTCCTGTATGGTTAAGTTCTGCAGCTCGTATTATCTTTTCCAGCATCAAGTTGAAGAAGTCACACGAAAGGGAGTCACCTTGTCTGAAACCTCGTTTGGTCTCGAACGGCTCGGAGAGGTCCTTCCCAATTCTGACGGAGCTGGTGGTGTTAGTCAACGTCATTTGGCATAGCCGTATAAGTTTAGCAGGGAAACCAAATTCAGACATTGCGGCATACAGGCAATTCCTATTCGTGCTATCAAAAGCGGCTTTAAAATCGACAAAGAGATGGTGTGTGTCGGATCCTTTTTCATGGGTTTTTTCCAGTATTTGTCGTATTGTGAAGATCTGGTCGATGGTAGATTTACCAGGTCTGAAGCCACACTGATAAGGTCCAATCAGATTGTTGACGATAGGCTTCAGTCTTTCGCACAATACACTTGCTAAGACCTTATATGCGATATTCAGGAGGCTTATCCCACGATAATTGGCGCGTACTGTGGAGTCTCCTTTTTTGTGGATTGGGCAGAGCACACTTAAGTTCCAATCGTCGGGCATGCGCTCGTCCGACCATATTCTGCATAGGAGTTGATGCATGCTCCTTATCAACTCTTCGCCACCATGTTTGAATAGCTCGGCTGGCAAGCCGTCAGCGCCCGGGACCTTGTTATTCTTAAGCCTACATACTGCTATTCGCACTTCGTCATGATCAGGTGGTGGAACATGCCTACCATCATCTGCTATTGGGGATTCGGGTCGTACATCTTCTCCTTCCGCACTTTCACTGTTGCCATTATCTAGCAAGGAGGAGAAGTGATCCCTCCACAACTTAAGTATGCTCTGGACATCAGTTACCAGATCACCGTTATCATTCCGGCAGGAATTTGCCCCGGTCTTGAAACCTTCAGTCATCCGCCTGATTTTTTGATAGAATTTTCGAGCATCGTTCCTACCCGCCAGCATCTCAAGCTCTTCACACTCGCGCCTTTCAGCCTCCCTTTTCTTCTTTCGAAAAAGGCGCCTCTCTTCCTTCTTCGCCGTTCGATAACGCTCCCATACGCTTCGCGTTGCGCCCGCACACAATGTAGTCCTGTAGGCGGCGTTCTTTCTTTCCGAGGCATCGCGACATTCCTTGTCGTACCAGGTGTTTTTGTGGGCTCGCTTGTATCCTATAGATTCCTCAGCGGCGATACGAAGTGAACGAGCGATGTGTTCCCATTCCTCAGATACATCGTTTGGTGAAGGGTTGCTCTCAGAGAGCAGGAGTGAGAGCCGAGTGGTGTATTGATTGGCTGTCTGCGTCATGTGCAGCCTTTCGACTTCAAACTTTCCTTGCTGTCCTGCTGGCACATTCTTTGCTGCACAGAGGCGGGTGCGTACCTTGGCTGCTACAAGATAGTGGTCGGAGTCGACATTGGGACCACGGATTGTGCGCAGAAAATAAAACTCAGAAAATAATGATTAAAAATCAATTTTTTTATAAAAATCGAAAAAATAAAAGTTAATGCACCTAGAGATAGTCTGCGTTACGGTGATTACATCTGTGTACTTCTTTTGCGTTTAGCATTTCTCCTTCAGTATGATTTTTTTAGTCAAAATTTAGAAAATAGCGATTATTTGCAATCCCTGGTTTACATACCTACAAACAAACATATATACGTATGTAGGAAACGTTTGTGATCAGCCTTGGGCAAAATCTTAGCACCTGCTAAATGAGAGTAAGCGCCCGTGTACATTAGAGTGCGTTTAAAATTCAAATTAACGATATTTTACTGTATCGCCCCCTCAATCTGTAGTAACATGGTCAAAGATATCACACATAAATTTTGGTCCCGATTGGTGGCGGTTAAGGCGTGGCGCATTGAGGTCAATGTTCAGAAAACTATGAAGGGTCAAAAAATCAAAATATTTTTTTTAATTATCTAATACCCAAAATTAATACTTCTATACCCAATGATAACAAATATAAATTTTGGTCCCGATTGATGACGGTTTACTGATGTTGGACCATGACCACGCCCACTTTTCCTATATTGAAAAAAGGCAGAAATTTCGTATCTCAGCCACTAATATAGCTAGAGTGATAAAATTTTACCCACGTATTGAGCTCTGGCCCTTATGAAAAAATTTGATGAAATTTTGGAAAATGGGCGGTGCCACGCCCACTTATTAAGTGGCAACTATTGAAAGTTTTACTGTAAAACTTTTACAAGCCCTAACTCGGAAACCGTAGCAGATATATCGATGAAATTTGGTATGCGTGATTTACTTACTTAGATAAACGTTCGGAGGAAAAATTGTCAAAATCGGTTGACGGCCACGCCCACTTTTATATATGTGTATTGTAAAGTGACCTAATAAAGCATTTTAAGCGATATCTCTGTCAATTATAAAGATATATCATTGAAATTTTGCGGCAGGAGTCCAACTACGGACAAAAAACACAAAAATTTTAGAAAATGGGCGGTGCCACGCCCACTTATTAAGGGGAAAACATTGAAAGTTGTATGAGTCATAACTCAGAAACCGTTGAAGATATATCGATGAAATTTATTACGCGTGATATAGGCTATGTTCAGAAACGCAGCATGAAGCGCAACAGCGGCAGTAATTATTATTTTGATGATTGTGATGAGCGACGCTTCATGCAAAATTTACGTTTATGAACGCCCTGCTTGTACTACAAAATCAGGTTGCGCTTCAAACTGAGTTTCTGAACAAAGCCATACTTACTTAGGCAAATGTTTGGACGAAAAATTGCCAAAGTCGGTTGACGACCACGCCCACTTTTATATACATATGTGTATTATAAAGTGACCTAATAGAAACATTTTAAGCGATATCTCTGTCAAATATAAAGATATATCATTGAAATTTTATGGAAGGAGTCCAACTATGGACATAAAATCAGGGTGCGAAGAACGCTCAAAATAAACTCACTCAAACGAATTATCACTCTATAATTCTGAGCTATGCCACGCTCTCATGAGCGCAAATACACAGTGACAACAAACGCAAATGAACGCACGTCAACAGCGATCGATGGGTCTCTGCAGTGGCGATAAACTCTTACATAAATTCATTAAATGAGAGATCGTTTGAAAATTCATTTTTTGAAAATTCATTCTGAGTTTATTTTATAACTTTTTGCGCTAGCGATACTTTTTTGAGTTTATCATTTTTTGATCGCTCTTTGAGTTTATCATTTTATGCGTTCACAAGGGTTTGTTGTGCAGCAGCTAATGGCATTGTGAAGGTACAATTTTTGGATGATGGCGTGCGTTTATTAGACCATAAATATGATGTATGTATGTATGTATGTACATACATATTCATGCATGTGTGTACGTATATATGGATGTACATACATACATATGTATGTACATATTTATAATATTTTAAAAAGCCTTAGCTCTCATAGCGATAGGTATGTATTAAAGGGTTGCAAGAGTTAACATACGCTATGAATGCACAGCAGAATTCATTCATCGTTCTCTTAACTCGTCTTCAGCGGCGACGATGTGTGCGAATAAATAGACTACAAACAGAAAGACGATATTGTGTGTCATTGTTATTCGCTGGCGCCGAACTCAATTCATTCGTCGCATACATAAACACGACTCGCAATAACACCATAAACCAGACATGAATGCAAGGCGTTAACTGTTCACTTAAAACTTGAACAGCGAGTTGTAATCACTCAATGTTATGTGAACTCAAAGTTTGGGTGCATTCATTGGGTGCATTCATTTTTTTCAGCTAGGCAAACAAAGAAAAATGCAGGGTTTTTCCGCCTGTATGTTTGCTTGTACTGTACCGGCCGTGGATGATTGACCGATAGTTATGTATTTATGAATGTATATACATACATATGTATGTATGTATGTAAATGCATATACGTATATGTATAAAGTTAGCAAACATTTAAATATTTCATTTATATTCTGAAAACAGAGATTGATTAACTTAACCAAATCACCAAACTAAAATTATAAGCATCCAATCAAATATTTACCTTTTTTTATACATGGGCAAATCCTAGAAAAGTGAGTTGAAATTGAGGAGAATCGACTTTGATTTAGAGTTTCCAAAGTACCGCGATTGGTAAGGTGGTGAACCAAGCTTCTCAGAAATATTTACTTTTTAATTTATAAATTTTTTAATGTTATTTTTTACTAGATTGAGTTTATTTTTTAGGGAGGCCCTTAAACGCGAACTGTCCCAGGGGCCCGACTCGACTCTGTGCGGGCCTGACCACGTATACATACCGCTTAAATTTTTGAATGAATATAAGTAATTCAGTTGCAAAAAAAAAAATCATCTAAAGAACTAGAAGGAAATAAGTACCCGACTTTAAATTTAGTGATTGTGCACGTTTACTTCTTAAAACGAAAGTGTGACGGAAATAGTAATGATGAGTTAGAGTGTATAAAATCATTTAAACTTCATCTCAGCAAATTGATAGGTGATGTGGTAATTAAAAACTAATAAATTTTTCACAAACTTGCTTTGTTTTTGTTTCCACCAATCAAGAGATTACTGCGAAAAAAGATCGAGATAAAACTCTATTGCAAAGAGAGGTTAGAAGAAATGATTACTGAACAATATTATTCTCTAATTAGTTCTCCAAATCCTCTCTCAAATAATACAGAACGACTGTTTTCAGGATTTATTCAGCCCAAAAATTCAGCAAATGATCTTGATCAAGCTGAAAATGAAATGTTTTATACGGGAATGTTAACGAAATAATGCACGACGAATAGGTAGTATTTGATGCTTTTTACATACATATTTGAATTTCCTCACACAGAAATAGAAAATTTTTTTTAATCTGATCGATTTTAATCATCTGGGCATGAATATCTTTGTATATTTTTGGGTCATGTATGTATATATTAGTTTTATTTTGAAAAAATCTACAAATGTATAATTAATAAAAAAAAAACCAATCGCAGATCAGAGATCAAACATGTACTGCCGCTTGATGGTACTCAATTTATTAGCAAGGGTGAATAACTGCACTTCAAAAATGTATGTATGTATGTGATTTAAAGCGGCACAAATATTTGTCAAGTTGCAATGGGTCAAAAAACTTATAACATTCATAATACTTATTTCTGAGAAAAGTTTGCCAATGAACCCCAGGAATCATTTTTTGCTTCCTATCCTGAAAAGATACTGAAAAACCAGATATCGAAAATTTTAAGTTTTTAAAATAGCAATTAGGTAATTGGAAACAAAAATCAAAATTTTTTTTCGACAGTGAGTAATTTTAATTTTTTCCGTGTTCTACTTAGTTTTATTTATAACAAAAAAAAAATTGGTGATAGAAAAAAATATTCAGTACCTATCAAGGCAGATCTATAAAGGTAACAGCACGGGGACCATGTTGAAAATCTCTCGTCTAAAACGTCAAAAAGCACGTACGAAAATGTAAACAAGACGAAAGTAAACAAAATAAAAGCAATACGATTTGACAATTTAGCCAAAATGAAAATGAATCGGCTGCTGAGCTTTTATTACCGGTATAGATCTGCCTTGGTACCTATCAATTTTTGTTATTGAGTTCGGTTTATATGCAAGTGTGATTTAGACTAGCCACACATGACGGCAGAAAACGCCTTGTTTTACAAATCGAAATTCTTTGTCACCAAAAAGCAGAAATAAATGATTTCTAAAGCACCTTTTTATCACAGACATAAAGTTTTATTTTTTGTCTGTGAAAAACCAAAAGAATTTTAATGTTGAATCTCTGTGAAAAACACATTCATACATATGTCCATACATATGTACATATGTATGTATGTCACTGCTTTTGTGCACGCAATGACGCACGTCTAGTCATAGCAGTCGACAGAGTTAACAGTGTTAACTCATAAACTTCATTCACTCGCACACAAATTTGCCTGCACAGCATTCATTCACACAGAAACAATGAAGTTCATTTCAACACGTGTTCTGCTAAGAGTGGATCGTTACTTGTGAGAGTGCTACGAGTGGGGCGGACACTGCTGTCGTGTTCACTCAGAGGCCTCGTATTTATTTTACTCAAACATTTGAGTGCATGGCCTGCATTGTTGTGTGCGTTCAAGTTCAAAATTTTTTAGTGTAGCTCAGAGTTAACTATTTTAGCACTTTTGCAGCCCTTTAGTATGTATATGTATGTAGGTATATCGAGTTTAAATTTTATTAAGTATGTATTTATTCAAACTAATTAAATTATTCAATTTATTTAAATTAATATTTATAAAAATTTATATTTACATACCGATGTACCTATATATATGTATATTTATGTACATTTGTAGTCTATATGTATGAGTTAAGGGTTCCCCGCAGTAAAAATCCGCAATGAATCCATAATGAATCACTGATGCAATTCACCTATGACGAGGAATCATCAGTGAATACTTTCATATAAAGACTGATGAATTTTTCATATAGGTAAATGGTTTGCTTTCCTAAGAAAAAAATAACAAAAACAAATAAAAATAAAAATATACTGAGTTATGACGACAGTGATGAATATTCAACAAAGAATCATCACCGATCCTTCAGCAGTGAAACAAATTTACTGCAGGGTTTTTAAATATTTTATTTAACATAAATACCTACATATATATGTATGTATTTAATTCTTACTTGAAAACTAGAATACAACAATTGAGCATTAAAAAATAAGTTCGCATTTTATTTATTTGTACACATGTAGGTACTATGTATATACATTCGAAATGGAAAATATCATTACCCGCATTCCATTATTGAATAGACACACATATGTGCATGCATTAATATTATATACATACATACATACATATGTACAATTTAATAAAATCCGAACTTGTATTTTGAACGTACGCTCAGTTGTTCAATTCCAGTTTTAAAGTAAAATCTAAAGATGTAGGTACCTACATATCTATACTATCTATACTAATTATATAAAATTGATTGTATGGAAAATATATGTAACGCGATAACTCAAAAAGTACTGCACCGATTTTAATAATTCTTTTTGTAAAATGTCAGAAATGGTAAATTCTCGAGAACCATGTACTTTTTTTTGTGCATTTCTGAGACTTTAATACCTTTTTCCCGGTTTTAAATTTCGAAAAACTCAAAAAAGCGCAAGCATAAACAGATTCGTTTGGTCATTTGCCGTGTTCAGTGGAGGCGTCGCAGTCGTGCCAGGCAGCGCAGCGTAGGCGACTCATATGTTTGTTTTTGCACGGTGTGTTGTTTGTCTCGGTGGCAATCAAAAACCTGTTTATGCATGCATACTATGCTATAACTCAAGAACGCCTGCACCTACACCTGCGATATTGGCATCAAATGAAAGGTGTTGAACAGGACTTCAACATAGAGTTATTTTCGTTGTGATGCGTAGACATCCTCCCCAGGTATGGGCTATATGTGGACCCGGATTACTCCGGAATGTGGTTGAACGATATTGGTATGAAATTAAAGGTATTGAGCAGGGCTTTAATACAGACCTATTTTCATTGTGATTTCCAGGACGGGTCTTCTGATATGGGTCAAAACGTGGAACCGGATGACCCTCGAATATTTCTGAGCGATATTGCTACCAAATGAAAGGTCTTGATGAGGACTTCGACGTAGAATTATGTTATTTGTGATACCTGGGCCGGGTCCCCAAATGTGGGTCAAAATGTGACCCCGGATTAACCCGGAATGTTTCGGAGCAATATTAGTATGAAATGAAAGGTTTTGAACAAGGCTTTTACATGGAGTTCTATTCATAATGATTCCTAGACCGGGTCCCCAGATAAGTGTCAAAATGCGGACCCGGATGTTTTTGAGCGATATTGGTATCAAATGAAAAGTGTTGGGAACGGTTTCAACATAGAGCTGTAGTGATGGCTAGAAAAGGTCATCAAGTGGAGCCAGATAACCCCGGAATAACTTAACTTAACTTAAAGTAACTTGGCTTGACTTGACTTGACTTGGCTTGACTTGACTTGACTTGACTTGACTTGATTTGAATTGACTTGACTTGATTTGAATTGACTTGATCAATCAAATAAGCAAAAACGTTATTCATAAACACTTTATAAAATTAAAATGCTCTTAAAAACCAGATAAAATGGAAAACAATTTATAACAAGCTTTACCCTTGTATAAGCTCTTTATAAAACAATTGCTTCAAACAAACAAAAAAAAAAACAAAAAAACGTAACGTCAGTGATACAATTTACACGGAAAAATGGAAGCAATGGATGCAATACGTATAATCAATGAAATCGGTATGTGAATGCATTTTGTATTGATTACATATGATACATACATATGTATATGGATATGTAAGTATGAATTTTTTAGATGTTGTAAGAAACATGACTGTGGGCACCTTCCGCAAGGAAAAAAGGTATCGTCAAAGGACTGACCCATTCTTGTTGTCTGACGATGAATTTAGAATGAGGTATCGCTTTACCAAGGACGGTGTAAAAAAAATTGTTGATTTGGTAGAAGCTGATATCACAATGGATAAACGAGGTTTAGGGACTTCAGCAATATTGCAGGTGCTAGTGGCTTTGCGATGTTGGGGTCGACGAGAAGTAAGATACATATATCATTAAAATCTTTGAACTGCTATCTAGTTATGTTTGCATGTATTCTACAATCCCAACAGGTTCAAGATGACGCAGGTGATCTCCACGGGCTAAGTCAGACTACTGTATGCCGTATTTGTATGAGGGTGGCGGCGGCACTTGCTAAGCATGCAGAAACCAGAATAAAAATGCCAGACTCCTTAGCTGAAGAAGAAATAGTAATGAGAAATTTCAAGTCCATTAAGAATTTTCCTTGTGTCATCGGGGCAATTGATTGCACACATGTAAAAATAAAAAAAGTTGGAGGAGATTTATCTCAATATTACATAAACCGTAAGGGGTACTACTCATTAAATGTGCAAGTGAGTAATCACAGTTATATCAGATCGATTGTATTATTATTATTATTATTATTATTATTACTTTATTATTATTATTATTATTATTATTATTATTATTATTATTATTATTACTATAAACAAAATATTTGTAGGCGGTATGCGATGCACATTTAAAAATACGCAACATTGTTGTAAGGTGGAGAGGCAGTACCCATGACTGTCGTATTTTTGATGAATCGACCCTCAAGAACCATTTCGAAGAGGGAAAGTTTAAAGGGCGCTTGGTTGGTGACTCCGGGTATAAACTTACCCCGTACTTATTCACACCACTACTAAGGCCACGAAATGAAAAGGACGAGCGGTACAATGCGGCACACGTCGCAACAAGAAATCCGATTGAGAGGTGTTTTGGCGTATGGAAGCAAAGGTTTCGATGCTTATTTGATGGCATGACAGTTTCTCTAGAAAATGCCAAAACGCTTATCGTAGCTCTAGCAGTCTTGCATAATTTCGCAATTGAAGAAAACGAACCCGTGGTAGAATATTCTAATGATATAGGTATGTAGGTTATTACAAACCAGCAAAGCTTTATCTTATACATATATATATATTTTTTTTCAACAGCTTCTAGCGATGCGTCAACGGATGAAGATTTTGTTGATGTAGTATCTGACGAGATTCCAGCAAATAGGAGAAGAGCAAATATTATATTAAGAACATTTATCGATAATAACTTTTAAAAACAAAATAAAAAAATAAAATTAAATTAAATTAAATAAACAAAATTAAATATAATAAAACTAAATTAAATTAAATAATATAAAATAAGATAAGATAAAATAAAATAAAATAAAATAAAATGGAAGAAAATAAAATAAAATAAACAAAATATAATAAAACAAAATTAAATAAGATAAGATAAAATAAAATGGAAGAAAATAAACAAAATATAATAAAACAAAATTAAATAAGATAATATAAAATAAAATAAACAAAATTAAATAAGATAATATAAAATAAAATAAAATAAACAAAATATAATAAAACAAAATTAAATAAGATAATACAAAATAAAATAAAATAAAATAGAAAAAATAGAAGAAAACAAAATAAATTAAAATAAAACAAAGAATATGCAGTATATGTCCGTATAAGCAGTGCATCTACAAAAGAGTTGCAAGCATTTCCAATATAAACTATCCAGCACAAAACCGATATTCTGGTAACGTCTACGGAAAGCGTATAGTGCTCACAATCGCTGATACCTGAACGCCCATATGTCAGATTTGCTCTCTATACAGCCAAAAGTCATTATATCTCATCTACCCACTGACCCGCTGCTATGAAATGCCTCAAATTGAATTAAAAATAAATATTCAATACAATTTTATTAAAAATAAAAATTTTTTGTGATTTTAATTTATTTGTTTACATAAAATTTCATTTGCTCATGGAGGATGGCGTATTCCATGGCCAAATTTTTCTGTTTCATTTCCTCAGTTTTCATTTTCATATCATGTAGCTCTTTTGTGCATTTTAAGTTGCACTCCATAATGGCCTTTGCAGCATCTGAATCTGGGGCCCTCTGGAAAATGGTAGTATTTATTATTTTATATTAATTGTTTTTATAAGTATGTCTGTATGTATATATGTATTTCAGCGGCTCCATTTGTAGGGAAGCGATATCTCGTTAAACACGCATAAATGAAAAATGTTCTATAGACTATTTTGAGCAATTTTGCCTACTCGTAAAAAACCATGCGTCTAACAATTACTATTTCGCGATTTTTAAGCGAAAAAACTACAAATCTTGAACTTTTTGTTAAGAGTGTAAGAAAGTAGACTGAAAATGAGCTAAACTTCTCTGAGGTAACTATTTTAATTTGAAAAGGAACAAAACCGAAACTCTTTCAAAGCTATAACACAAGAATAGTTCCTGGACTGATTTTCTTTCCTAGATATAATAAAGAGAGAAACCGTTGATATTTACATGTTTACGCTTTCTAGTTTCCCTGTTCGATGGTTTACTTCCATTAGCATTTTTATCTCCGGCCACTATTTCAGGTAATGCCTCTTTGTCCTTCGTACTCTGGTTATTTTCACACTCCTCCTTGTCTCTCTCCGTCGACAACGATTCAGCCGGAACTTCAATCTGAATGGATAAAAGTTCAGTTCGGATTTAGAAATTAATTTATGCATGTATATAAATTAAATAGATAATAGCAGACTCGGCAAATACCGAATATTTAATTTGATTATCCCATCTTTCCGCTAACCTATATTCTATTTCATCATTATTTCTGCTCCCAATCCTATTATTATTCCCATCGCTACACCTACCCAAAATCCATGTCATCGTTATTTCTTTCATTTCCATATCTATATCGCAATCCCATTCTCCACCATTATTATTCTAGTTCCTTATCATCCTTTCTAATCTCTATAGCTATCAGAATTTCAATGCCTATAATCTTTTCCAATGCCTATAATCTTTTCCGATGCCTTATGCTTTCCTTATTACTTCCGACGCTATTATATTCATAATTTTCATTATTCCCATCCATATACATATCTATCCTAATCTGAATCCCCACTATAATCACACTCACTCCTCATGCTATACCAATTTCCATTCATATTCCAATCTCCATCCTTTCGATTCCTACCATCAACCCGATATGAATCATCATTACTCTTATTCCTAATCCCTATCCCTTTCGGTTATGGATAAACTTACCTGCTGGTTTTTGTCGGAATCATATGAGTTGAAATCAATTATAAACTCATTTGGAAGCCATGAGGATATGTCCCCGCTGGACACTGGCTCCGTAGCACACTGTGCTCCACCACCTGTTTTCAAAATTTCCCGCCTCTCAACTGATTTGGTTTTTTTAGCAGTCATTTTGGTTATTGACCACTGTGCCTTTATTTGGACAACATTTCTCTTCGTGGCACTTATTTCGTTGAAGCTGTATGTATGTTTATTAACAAAAATAGTAAGTAAGAAAAAAAACAGGCATTTTGAAAGGACACATACCTGTCTAGCAAATCAACCCAGGCCTTTTGCTTCATCCTGTTGGTATTTGTATCCGTATTTTTGTTTTCTAGGATACTAACCCGTTCACGGACTAAATCCTGAAGTAAAATCTGCAAAAATGTAGTGTTAAATATTTAAAAATAAAAACATACATATATACAAATTATTTCCACGATTCAATCATACGAACCTTATCCTCCGCTGTCCAGTTGTCTCCTCTTTTGCGCTTTTTCTTTTCAATTTCCGCATTCATTTTTTTATTTCAAGCTTGAATATATTTATTTGTTTATTTTAAAATTGTTTTTTTTTGTTTGGCAAAAGTCAGATTGACATTTTTTGTAACCAACATTGCCACATTTATTTTGATTTTGGACAGCAAAAAACTTATAAATCAATGATAGTAATAAAACCTTTATAAATCGTTTATGAATAATGTGCATTAAACGGCTTTATAAAGTTAAAAAGAGTTTTTACTATTGAGGGTTTATAATGTGTTATAGGATTTTTTTATGAATAAGGCTGCTAGACTACATATCGTCGTACCATACGAAAACTAACATATTTAAAATTTCTGGCGAAAGCTATCAATAAAAAAATTCTGTACGAAAATTAGAACATTTGACTTTTGGCCGACGAAAAGTAATAAAATCGAGTTTTGGCTGACGAAAAGTAATAAAATCGACTTTTGGCTGACGAAAAGTATCAGTAATTATATACTGTTTTTACATTAAAATTGTTGTTGTTTATACGAAATTGATAGTTTTCGTCAGCCAAAAGTTGATTTTATTACTTTTCGTCAGCCAAAACTCGATTTTATTACTTTTCGTCGGCCAAAACTTGAACTTTTTACTTTTCGTCAGCAACAAAAAAGCTGATGTTAGTTTTCGTATGGTCCGACGATATCGACGGCTATTTCAAAAATTGTTTGAAAAACGTCTTATTTCTGAATTTTTTTCAATAACGTCCTATTTCATATGCATATACATACATATGTATGTATGTGTCGAATGAATACAAATATGTATGTAAACTCATACATATATAAAATTTTTATTAGATTGAATAAATACATAATAAAATTGTTAAAGTGCAACTTCAATATACATATGTACATATATATCGCTATAAGACCTAAGGCTTTTTAAAATCCCTGCAGGCAAAACAACTAGTTGCATACTACAATTCTACCAGTTTGAAAATGTCGGCATCTAGTTGCCCAACTATCCATTTTACTTGAAAGCAACTGGTAGTTTTAACGTGGCGATGGCCTACGAGATGGCAATTGTCTTCCCTTGCATAAGCTTCATACTAGAAAAATACCACTCAGTTTCATACCAGTAGACAACCCATCAGCTTCATACTAGAAAAATACCAGTTAAGGGTATACTAGAAGAATACCAGTCAGAATAATACTAGAAAAATGCCAGTTCATCTAGGTGAAAAAATAGCATTTTAGTTCATTTAATAAAGCTCACTTTAATTAGCTCAGTACTTTTTAAAGTTACATTTAGTACATATTATATACAGTACACGCAAAGATGTATAGTAAAGTAGAATAATGGCTTCGTGTTACTGCGGTAGTTGGCTGATAGAATCTCCGATTTGGATGAAACCAAATCAATTAACTAAACTCTCTTAAACTCTTCTTGCCACCTGCTGAAAACATATATGTACATATGTATGTACGTAATTGCTCTTGTGTACCCTTGCACAAAAATAAATGAAAAGCCTTAAAAATATTTATTTTCTGAGAAATTGTCGTGTTTCTTTTTGGTAAATGAAAGTAAGTAATAACTATTCTGACCCTTTTGCTAATAATAATAATAATAATAATAATAACCCACGCCCTCCAATCCCGCCCGACCGCACGAGAGGCGCACCCGCATGACGTACGGATATTTTTTATTTACATAAAATGCCGAGGTGTTGAGTGGCAGGAGTTTGTTAAGCGTCGAGATCTTAAACTGCTCAGCTACAGAGAAATAAAATCATCAGCTGAGTATAGTACAATTGAAGTTAGTCTTGAGAATTATAAAAGAATAATCGCTACTATGTGTTAAGATAAGACAGTATTTTTTCCCTTATAATGAAAAGTGAGTCCGAAATATCTAAAAAGCTGGAATAGGAATTAAAGCTCTTACATAAACCCCGGAAAGGTTCATTTAATTCAAAGTTTGATTTACACTGCTTTAAGTAGATAGGGTTGAAGTGTCTTGTTGAACGAGAAGGAATGTTAAAGTTTATTTCAGCTAGCAAGAAAGGAGAAAGAATTAAGCCATTCAAGAGCTTAACGATAAATATTACCCCTAACATTTCTCGTCGACTTGCAAGAGTCGGAAGATTAAGGAGTTTTAAACGGCTAGTATACGGTGGAAGATTGTAACCAGAATCCCAAGGCAAATTTCTTAAAGCAAAAAGCAAAAACTGTTTTTGGACTGACTCTAAGCGATCAGAGTGAATCTGATAGTATGGATTCCAAACTATGGAACCATATTCCAATATAGGTCTTACTAAAGTTGTAAAGAGTGTTTTAGTTATGTATGGGTCGCTGAATTCCTTTGACCAACGTTTTACAAACGCTAAGACACCTCTTGCCTTATTTGCTGTAGCATTAATATGAATGTTAAAACTAAGTTTGCAGTCCATTATTACACCTAAATCCACAAACTCATTTACTTGTTCGAGGCCAAAGCCATTTATTGCATAAGAAGCTGGCTGTACGGTTTTCCGGGAAAAGCGCATGAATTTACATTTATTGAGGTTAAGTGGCATTAAGTTAGTGTCACACCAAGAAACTAAGGAATTTAAATCTTCCTGAAGCAAAGTTCTATCATCAAATGAAGAGATTGATCTAAAAAGCTTTACGTCGTCCGCATACAATGAAATTTTTGAGTGTTTAATTGTAGTAGTTATATCGTTAATAAATAGCAAAAACAGAATCGGGCCAAGGTGACTGCCTTGAGGAACTCCTGAAGTAACATTAATAATAGACGAGTAAGCATTTTTGAAAATCACCCTTTGTGTTCTATTTAAAAGATATGAAGATATCCATTGCAAGAGGCTGGGCTGAAAGCCAAGAAGATCAAGTTTAAGAATCAGCAAGGAGTGATTGACTTTATCAAATGCTTTGCTGAAGTCCGTGTATATAACATCAGTGGGCAAGTTTTGAGAAAATCCATTAGAAATACTAGTGGTAAACTCCAGTAGGTTTGTGACCGTTGATTTACCCTTACAGAACCCGTGTTGTGAATCACAAATTAATGAGGACGTTGAATGAGACAATCTATTGGTAACTATTGCTTCAAATAATTTAGGAATAGCCGAAATATTTGCTATACCTCGATAATTTTCTATGGAGGACCTACTCCCGCTTTTATGAAGGGGGATAATGAATGACTCTTTCCATAGCATAGGGAAAATGCCTTGTTCCAAGGAACTATTGAATAATGCAGTTAGTGGTTTAAACAGGTTTATGGCACATTTTTTTAGAAAGCATGTTGGTATCTGGTCAGGACCATAACTAAATGGCTCTTTTAATGATAATAAGGCTGACAACACGTCCTCTGCAGATATATATGGTTTGTAAATTGATGTATTAGGAGATAATCGATATGGATAGTTACGAAATGGAAGTTCTTCTATGTTGGAATAATTATGTTTGAAAAATTGTGCAAAAAGATTGGAAATTTCTTGACTATCACTTGAAGTGTTGTCTTGATATCTCATAGCAGACGGAAACCCATTAACTTTTCTCTTGGAGTTTACGAAACTGTAAAACGATTTTGGATTACGAATAAAATTAGACTTAATTTTACGTATATAAGCTCTATAGCAATTTTTATTTAACACAAAGTATTGGCGTCTAAGCTCAGCATACTTTAAGTAGTCGGCATGCAAGCCCGATTTCTTGTATGATTTGAAAAATCGGGATTTCTTATTTTTTAAAGTTTTAAGCTCTTTTGTGAACCAAGGTTGTATTGGCTCACTGTACTCACGAACACGTTTAGGCACAAGTTTTTCAAATAGGCAATGAATAATTTTATTAAAAAGTAAAACGTTTTGCTCGACATCGTTATTGAATTTTGGCCATGTTAAACTAGCTAACTCATGATTAAGTTTTTTAAAGTTGGCCTTGGAAAAATTATAATATGTACTTGTGTTAGCTGAACTAGAAATGCAGCCATTAATATTGTTTACAATTTCGTATGTAATCTCTAGAGAAGGGTGGTATAAGTCCTCCGGTAGAACAAGAGGGTCACAGCGGTGAAGGACATACTTAGAGCTAACATCTACAAAAACTAAGTCTAAGATTTTCCCGTACGCATTCTGAAATATGTTCACCTGGTTGAGGGAAAGATCGGCAATCTGATCGAAAAAGCTATTCATGTCCGATCTCGATGAGTTCGGAATAATAATAATGTTAATAATAAAGTAAATTTACTTTAAAATCACCAATAAAGCTTAGTTTGTGATAGAATTGCACAAACTGCTATATTTAGTTAATAAATAAATTGGTATATTACTAGTAGAATACCAACTAGTATGAGTTTGTCTTTTTAAAAGCGGTTGATCAACTAGTTACTAGTAGATAGCTAACTAGTATAATTTTGTCCGTTTCATACCAGTTGATCAACTAGTAGAAAACCAACTAGTTGAATTTTTTCCTTTACATACCCGTTGATCAACTAGTTTATTTTCATACTAGTTTAATTTTGCCTGCAGGGATATTATAAATATATACAAACATATGTACATACATACATATATACGTACACAAATGCATTCATATGTAAGTAGTACATACATGCATATATCATATTTATGATCTAATAAACGCACGCCATCATCCAAAAACTGCGCCTTCACGATGCCATTAGCTGCTTAAGAGCCTATACACACTTGCGACTCAATCGATTTGGTCGAATTGGACTGTTGTATTCACACTACTCCAACTATTTAGTCGAATCGGTGGCAGCTATTCACACTTGAGACTAAATAGTCGTGCGATTGACAATGACATAGTGTTGCCAATGTTCACATTTTACTCAGCAAATTTTACATTAGTGGTCTTCATATAAAGTGTTGAAGTATTAAATTGTTAAAGTTTATCTGCATTCTTACGTGAAAGCACCTTCTTGTCAGCTGTCAACTTGATTAATAAATAAAAAACAATAAAATAAACAAAAAGTGCATACATTGTTTGGCTTTGTTTCTTATTAAACTAGCAACTAGCTGTCAAGTAAATGAAAAGAGAAAAACGGAAGGAATTACGCTCATAAAGGCGAAACGAACAGAAGTACAAGAAACGGAAAAATAGTAAAAATCAGCCATTAATAATTTTCATGAAATTTCATTTTCATTATTTCTATTTTAAAATGCGATTAATGACATTTGAAGAGAACAACAATATCAAGAAACATATGAAAACGGAAGTAAATATCCTTAGTTAGATAATTCTTGTCTATAACTACACCATTTCCAGATGGATTTTAGAAAGCGTCAACTGGATTTTAGAAAGGGGAAATTGGATCTTAGAAATGTCAATTGGATTTTAGAAAGGGGAAATTGGATTTTAGAAATGTCAATTGGATTTTAGAAAGGGGAAATTAGATTTTAGAAATGTCAATTGGATTTTAGAAAGGGGAAATTAGATTTTAGAATAGCCAAATGGATTTTAGAAAGGGAAAATTGGATTTTAGAAATGTCGATTTGATTTTAGAAAAGGGAAATTGGACTTTAGAAACTGTAAATTGGATTTTTGAAAATTTATATAATTATTAATTTATACTTTCATACGCAATAAAGAATTTCTATTCGAAAAATTCTGTGTAAAATTTATTTTAAACGCACATTCTGAAATCCAATTCACGCTTTCAAAAATCCAATTTTGTTTTCTAAAATCCTTTTAACGCTTTCTAAAATCCAATTGACATTTCTAAAATCCAATTTCCCCTTTCTAAAATCCAATTGACATTTCTAAAATCCAATTTCCCCTTTCTAAAATCCAGTTAACGCTTTCTAAAATCCATCTGGAAATGGTGTAGTTAATAAGAAACGAACCTTTTGTTTTTAAACATTTTGAAAATATTAATTGAAATATTCAATCTCTACAATTTACCAAAAGTGAAATAAAAGTAGTGCTGTCAGCATGGCAACTCTTTCCACTACGAATATCACTGTTGTTGTTGTAGTCGTTCGACTAAATTGTCTCAAGTGTGAATACGTAGAAGGGCGCCTTGCTGATCAAGCAGTTGTACAACTGTTTCAGTTGGAATGAAATTGGGCTGCAAATCCAACTGTTTCAGTTGTACAACTAATTGAATGTAGTGTGAATGCTTCCATACATTCCCATTCAAATCCACATTCGACTAAATCGATTGAGTCGCAAGTGTGTATAGGCTCTAATAGTGCAACTCTAATAGTCCAACTCTAATGCACCGTATGCGAATGCGTGTGCGTATGCGCATCTAAACGTTTTCTTGCGTGCGGCCCTGGCTGCTCCAGTGTATGCGCATGGTTGCGTCTATCAATTACACTACATACATATATACAATTCCCGCCATTGTTATTTTTGAAAATACATATTTTACCAATTCGCGAAAGATTTAATAAAATGTATAATGGATGACGATTTAGAATTGATATTAATTATGATAGGAAGTGTTATTGCCGTATATAAGGAATACTTTAAAATTATTAAAAAAAAAAAAAGTAACATTCGAGTACGTGATTTGTTTTTGGAAAGGGAAGTTAGTGTTTCTTTAATTTGATGAAAACCCGTGAAGTGGATCAGTTCCAAATTAATAATAATATAATACACTGGCGCTATTATAACTCGTGACGAGTTTAATGACCGAGCTTCTCTCCCAATTCGAGAAGTGCTCCTTTTGTTTTTGCTAATTGGGTGGACCTACAGTTTTATGCCGGCTCCGAACGGCGAATGCATTTTTTGTGAGAAGCTTTTTCATGGAAGAAATACACTCGGAGGGTAAGCCGCCCACTGCCGAAAGGTTACCGGTATTTCTAAAAACCCAATAATTGGTTTTTAATTAATTAGACAAATTTTTTTTGGTGTTTGTCCGGACTGGGGTTAGAACCCGAGACCTCTGGTATAGCAGGCGAGTGCTCTACCCATTGCGCCACAGCGGTCACATTGCCAAATTGCTATCCATTGATTTTTATGTATTGTAAGAATTACAGTTGCTTTGCCTTAAAATATCAGACTATAAATTTTGGTTAATACAAATATGTATGTACATATATGCACAACCTCTGAAATCTGGTGTTCTGTTATACCAAGGCGAAAACTCCCAATTCAAAAGAGTACTCATATCACTTAAATATTTTTTCACAGTTAAACTTATTTAAGTTTCAATTATGTATTTTTACACGGGTAACTACATATGTATATGTAATTTAAATTCATACTATGTACATGGATATGCAGATAGTAATTAACATATAATTAATATTAACCATTTCTAAATATATTTAAAACACCTTTTAATTAAAATTTCTGCTGGCAAACAAATTTTCACTACTTCACTTTAAATCAATTTAACGAAGTCTTTACGATTAAATATGTATACCGATGTAGCAACCAAATTAATATTGGCTGCGAAACGCATAGAAAACGCATAGAAGTAGAAAATTTTCAACTTAGCTGCATTCGAATGCGTGTTCGAAATCATCTTCGAATTTTCTATGCGTGTGGTGCATTTACATCCGTGCCACTGGAGTTTGCCTCATTTAAACACAGGTATGCAACACGGCTGTCAGTGACACGCACACGCATACGCATCTGCATACGGTTCATTAGAGTTGCACTATAATGAACCGTATGCAGATGCGTATGCATGTGCGTGTCACTGACAACCGTGTTGCATACCTGTGTTTAAATGAGGCAAACTCCAGTGGCACGGATGTAAATGCACCACACGCATAGAAAATTCGAAGATGATTTCGAACACGCATTCGAATGCAGCTAAGTTGAAAATTTTCTACTTCTATGCGTTTTCTATGCGTTTCGCAGCCAATATTAATTTGGTTGCTACATCGGTATACATATTTAATCGTAAAAACTTCGTTAAATTGATTTAAAGTGAAGTAGTGAAAATTTGTTTGCCAGCGGAAATGTTATTTAAAAGGTGTTTTAAATATATTTAGAAATGGTTAATATTAATTATATGTTAATTACTATCTGCATATCCATGTATATAGTACATGAATTTAAATTACATATACACAAACCTGTTAAATAATGATTATTAATCGTAATGATTACCGGCTTGATTGATTATTTTTTCAACTGTCCATTTAATGATTGATTACCCATTGTTTTCAAATTTTAATGATTATTTTGCAATTACCATTAAAAAAATAAAAAAAAATCAAAAAAAGAAAAATAATAAAAAATCAAAAATAATCAAAAAAAATTATTTTGATTGTTTTTGATTATTTTTGATTATTTATGATTTTTTTTTTGATTTTTTATGATTTTTTTTTTTATTTTTTTTTTATTTTTTTAATTTTTATCAATATCGTTTAAAGAAATATGCACATTTGTACGTATGCAGGTATGTATATAGCCTTTTAAGGCAGACTCACGACGGTAGCTTGATGGTAGCACCGGGGGGTTCGATACGATGAGCGTAGGTGGTGTAGTGCGGTTAAAGTCCCACACTAACAAGATAAGGGCTCTATATGCTTCCTCCTCGTATATTTGTGCAGAGAGGCATACACATTGATACATATCTTACAAGCTTGGGATTATTGTTAATTTGTCATTGACCGTACATGGTACGATGCACGTTTATATCAAATTATTTATCTATGAAAAATTGTTTAAAGTGGCCAAATCAAACATTTTAGTGTAACATTCGCTGTTGTACTAACTCATAAACTGGGCTTTAATACAGAAGTTCTCGTAGTTAGGTATACAATGAAAAGCAACTAATATTGCGGCTGTCTTCGACTGTATCGAGACTTTATGACATCAGGCCCGTAGCTAGGGGGGGGGGGCATTGTGGGGCAATGCCCTACCTTAAAACTAGAATGCCCTACCTTAAAAAGGCCAACAAGTGATATCAATTACACTGTAGGTAAATTTTTAACTTTTGAAATATCACAGAGAAACGCCGAGACACCCCAATTTAATTTTTGGCTGTAGAATACGATGGCGTTTTCAGAAAGTCAAAGTTAGCTCTCGTTTTCGAGAAATTTAGGAAATAAGTTTCAGAGCTCCGAAGGTAATTTTTTCCCGTTTATAAACTTTACTTAGGTTTTGAACCCTTTTCTCGCGTAAGGGTTTTGACGGTTGTTCTTACTTAATTGGGGCATTCTAAATTCAGTGCCATCATTAGTTTTTCCAAACTGCCTTCGGTTTATGAGATAACGGTATTTAAAAAGTACCATCAATTTGGACTTTTTTGTTAATAACTCAGTCAGTTTATGAGTTAAATTGCCCAAACTTTGCACGTGACCATATTTTAGCATTACCTTAACTTTTCCTGAAAATAATTGAAATCGGGTGACTATAACATATAGCTGCCATACAACCGATTGTTCAGATGTGGACATTTTGGGGTATAGCTTCGCTATTTAAACAGATAAGGACATGGAAATTTGGAGAATTTGTACTCGTATTGGCCTTAATCTATTCCCTGAAAATCGTCGAGATCGGGTCACTATAAAATATAGCTACCATACAGCTGATTGTTCAGATATATGATTTTGCAGTTTTATTTTTTTATAACTCCGAAAAGAGTCATTCTGCGTGAAAGAGCAACATAAAGACTTTCATTCAAAATGAATAGGTGAAAAATTTTCTCATATACGATTTCCACATATCTGCATCAGTTATTGCACTTTTGTGCAGCCAAAGTTGAAATTTCACCATAGGCATTTTTTTCAAGCCCAATAACTCATATGAGTCTTTCTTTTACAAATCGGACACCTATTGTAACCTTACACTGAACAATCAGTAGTATTGGAGCTATATGTTATAGTGACCCGATCTTGACAATTTTCAGTGAATAGATTAAGATCAATACAGGTCGAAATTCTCTAAAGTTTCATGTCCTTAGCTGTTTAAATAGCGAAGTATACCCCAGAATGTCCACATCTGAACAATCGGTTGTATGGCAACTATATGTTATAGTCACCCGATTTCAATTATTTTCAGAAAAAGTTAAGGTAATGGTAAAATATGGTCATGTGCAAATTTTGGGCAATTTAGCTCATAAACTGACTGAGTTATTAACAAAAAAGTCCAAATTGATGGTACTTTTTAAATACCGTTATCTCATAAACCGAAGGCAGTTTGGAAAAACTATTGATGGTACTGTATTTAGAATGGCACAATTAAGTAAGAAAAACCGTCAAAATCCTTAAGCGAGAAAAGGGTTCAAAACCTAAGTAAAGTTTATAAACGGGAAAAAATTACCTTCGGAGCTCTGAAACTTCTTTCCTAAATTTCTCGAAAACGAGAGCTAACTTTGACTTTCTGAAAACGCCATCGTATTCTACAGATATAAATTGTATAATTTATCCATTAAATTTTTAAATTTACTAATATTTTAAGGTTTTAAGTTAATAAAACTAATAGCCTTCAAAGCTATAAATATTAGTAAATAATCTCTTAAGCCTTAGTAGTATTTAAATTACTCCTTTAGATTTGTGATATTTTGACCTCCCTACAGTGTTATTATAATTAAATTTTTTGTTTGAGATAAAAAATTATTTCGGTTGCAATGTATGATATCGCTAGCTTAGAGTGCAAACTGTGTAAGTCCAATTTTATGAAAAGGCGTATGTATATGTAGCACGCTAGAAAAACCAAATACGCACCACGCTAAACAAGTCTGTGATACTTGCCATATTTCTACTCGTTGTTATTCAGTGATACGCAAATTGTGTAAGTCCAAAAAACGAAGAAAATTGTGTAAGTACAAAATAATTACATGAACAAAAATTTTTTTTTCATTTTGAATTTTTTTCTTTTTTAGTTTTTTGTCTCTCCTACAAAGTTTGAAAAAAGGACTTACACAATTTGCACTCTAAGCTAGCGATATGGAGAATCCACCCTGCATCACATATATAATTAAATAAGACCATCGAATTTTTGTAGTTTGGTTAAAGGAATGGTTCATTCCGGCAGTTTTCTGACAAAAACTAATCTGACTGTGAGCCTACAACACCAAGATCGCGGAATTGATTTCTAAGGCTGTGTGCTAATCTAAAACATTTTACTCGTTTGAAAAATGAGGTGTCTAAATTTTCTATGGTTATCGTTTAATTATTTTCGAGAGTTTTTTTCTCACCTTGACTTGCGTGCATACCTACAGTCGGCCCACATACCAAATTTAAAGATCGAAGCTCTCTTAGGTATGGAGTAATCGAAGGAAATTAAATTAAAATTAAAAATTTAAAAAATTAAAAAATTAAATTTTTTGTTGCATTAAATTTATTATAATATTTTCGGCTTCAATTGTATCTCTCGCTTATTTGCGTATGGCGGTTGGTCGCTATCTTCCATTAATTATATTTCTATTCACATGCATGTCAATTGCCAAAACTGACCTAGCGTTCGAATTCACCACTAAGCACGGATAAAACTGCACTCAATGGTGGTAGTGCCAAGACTGACTTCCGCCCTACCTTAAACCAACGCTGCCCTACCTTAAATGTAAGTCTGGCTACGGCCCTGTATGACATTCATGAATGAGGAAAAGAAGCGATTCATGGTCTCATTTTCATTAATTTATACAGTGAATTATATGTGTTATTTATGGAGATGTTATAGTCCAAAATGTCTATATCTGACAATCCGTTGTATGGGACCTATATGTTATAGTGGTCCAATCTCTCTTAAGAAGTCACCCAAGTACCAAATTTCAAGTAGATATCTCAAAAAAAAAGGGATTAGTTTGCGTTTATACAGACGGAATGATGGGCATGGCTTAAACGACTCAGCTCATGATCCTCATCATAGCGGTTATATTTTGGTGGATCTGTCATGCCTCCTTCTGCATTTCCGCTCAAAGTTATAACACCATTTCATATGAGTATAAAAAGAAGGGTATAAAACAGGGCTGCTCACCTCATAGGCACTCAAAGCACAATTGTTTTTGTTTTGTTCCGAATCATAGGCAAAGATACATATTTGCACTTGAAATATGAAAATAAAATTTTCTGTGCACTCCCATAAGCACTCAGATATCAAAAAAAATTTATATGTATGTGCCTATGATTCATATTGAATGTGCAGAGCAAAAGCACTTTGTATAGGAGCTCGAGCACTGCCGTAAGAAATCGAAATTTACAATAACAAATGTGTAATGAAAAAAAAATTCAAAAAATGAAAGCACTGTAAAAAATTTGTATTCAAAAAAATTTTCATATAAAAAATTAAAAAAATTTGTATGTATGTGATACTACACAAGAATTTATACCAATATTAATTGTTATTACATCAGTATATACCCGATAAAGAGCAGACATCGTACTTAGAAAAAATTTCACATTCGTGTTTCTGGCAGAAGACCGACGATATATGTTCATATTAAAAATATAAAAACAGAACTGAATTAATAAATGTATGTAAATAAGAGTGTTTTAATTAAATTATTGTCGAATTTCAGCGAGGTAGTCTGTTGAGAATACCAATATTACCAAATTGTCTTTCGTTTCAAAGAGCAGACTATAGCATTGATTGACTGTTACACAATATCAATGGGCCTTATGAATAATCATCCTTTTGTTGAAATTTCTATTAATAAAACTAGTATTTGCTATTTCATAAGCAAGAGGTATTGATTTTTTAAGTCTGCCGCCAGTTATTGAATGTAAATTTCCTCCAAATATTGCATAAATACTTCCATAAGGATAGCTGATGTGGGGCTACCCATGCCCAGTCCGTGAGTTTGTATATTTTATTGCCAAATTTGAAATAATTCTGGTCCAGGGTTATTTTCAGCGTATTTACGTTCTCTGTTGCAATGTCTTTGTTCGTTTTCTCTGTCAGTATTTTAGTTAGAGCTTTTAGTATTTCTGTCGTTGGTATCGAGGGGTATAGATCCTTCACGTAAAATGATACCAGTTTTGAGTCCTTGGGTACGTTCAGAATTCTCAGGTTGTTGACTAGTTCCGTTGTGTTTTTGATTGCGTGTTTATTGGACAGGTCTAGTTTCTCGGCTAGTAGCATATTTAGATGTTTTGAAAGTCTATATCCTGGTGCCGATTTATGGTTTACTATTGGTCGCATAGGTGTTCCTGTTTTGTGGATTTTAGGTAGTGCGATCAGTGATGGGGCAGATGGATTCATTGCTGTGAGAGTGTAGGCTACTTTGCTGTCTCTTATATTTTTCGCTTGTTTTATTTCACGCTTTATTGCCATTTGGATTCTTCCGTTGGGTCTTTTCTCATCACTCGGCAGCCCATTTCTTTGATTAGTTGACCTGTTTTTGCGGTGTATTCCTCTTCCTCCATTAGCACAGTTGTATTTCCTTTGTCTGTTTCACACTTCATCAATTTTTTCAAAAAAGGAAAAATTCTTAATTTCATATAAGTTGTATTTATTGTTCATCATACGCCATAAATAAAATAATTTAATTGATTACTAATCCTAATCGGAATTGAACAGGTCTGCATATACATATGTAGTTACCCGTGTAAAAATACATAATTGAAACTTAAATAAGTTTAACTGTGAAAAAATATTTAAGTGAAATGAGTACTCTTTTGAATAGGGAGTTTTCGCCTTGGTATAACAGAACACCAGATTTCAGAGGTTGTGCATATATGTACATACATATTTGTATTAACCAAAATTTATAGTCTGATATTTTAAGGCAAAGCAACTGTAATTCTTACAATACATAAAAATCAATGGATAGCAATTTGGCAATGTGGCCGCTGTGGCGCAATGGGTAGAGCACTCGCCTGCTATACCAGAGGTCTCGGGTTCTAACCCCAGTCCGGAGAAACACAAAAAAAAAAATTTGTCTAATTAATGAAAAACCAATTATTGGGTTTTTAGAAATACCGGTAACCTTTCGGCAGTGGGCGGCTTACCCTCCGAGTGTATTTCTTCCATGAAAAAGCTTCTCACAAAAAATGCATTCGCCGTTCGGAGCCGGCATAAAACTGTAGGTCCACCCAATTAGCAAAAACAAAAGTAGCACTTCTCGAATTGGGAGAGAAGCTCGGTCATTAAACTCGTCAGAGTTATAATAGCGCCAGTGTATTATATTATTATTAATTTGGAACTGATCCACTTCACGGGTTTTCATCAAATTAAAGAAACACTAACTTCCCTTTCCAAAAACAAATCACGTACTCGAATGTTACTTTTTTTTTTAATAATTTTAAAGTATTCCTTATATACGGCAATAACACTTCCTATCATAATTAATATCAATTCTAAATCGTCATCCATTATACATTTTATTGAATCTTTCGCGAATTGGTAAAATATGTATTTTCAAAAATAACAATGTCGGGAATTGTATATATGTAGTGTAATTGACAGACGCAACCATGCGCATACACTGGAGCAGTCAGGGCCGCACGCAAGAAAACGTTTAGATGCGCATACGCACACGCATTCGCATACGGTGCATTAGAGTTGGACTATAACCTCACAAAAAACCCTTGTGGACGCATAAAATGGGTGAGTTTCTAAAAAAAAAAACTGCTCCGCAACTGTTGAGCTGAACAGTTGCCAACAGTTGTGTAGCAGTTGAGTTAAACAGCTACGTCTTAGAAACGGTTTGATGAATTTATCAGCTGTTTGGCTTTACACAACATGTTGAGCTCAAGTAGCGAAGAAAATTTGTGATGCAAAAAATGGCGAAAAGTTGCCAACTGTTGAGCTGAGCGGAATTACTCAACAGTGCGTTTCTAAGACAAACACTCAACAGTTGCACAACAGCTCAGTCTTAGAAACTCACCCAATGATAACTCAAAGAGCGATCAAAAAATGATAAACTCAAAAAATGATCGCTAGCGCAAAAAATTATAAAATAAACTCATAGAATGAATTTACTAGAGAAATTGGACGATAATTCATTTTTGAGTGAATTTATGCATTGAGTTTATTGTCACCGCCATGGAGGAACAATAATTGTTGAATCATGGCCACCGCTATGAGCGATCGATTGCTGTTGTGCGTTAGTTCGCTCACTATTTGAGTGTTTATACATTTTTCTTTGAATATTTGTTTGTGATATGAGTAGAATGTATTTTTGAGCGTTCATGAGTGAGTTTTTCCGTACCCTGCATAAAATAAAAAACATAAAAATTTTGGAAAATGGGCGTGGCACCGCCTACTTTTAGAAGCAGGAATATACGAGATTTCTGAGCCTATAACCCTACAAATAATTGAGATGTTATGACGAAAATCAGTTTGTACACTTTAATAACTTGTGGTAATACATGCTCAAAAATTTAGCGAAATCGGTTTATGACCACGCCCACTTTTCAACAAAGATATTTCTGGAAAACCCTTCAGGAATTTATAACGTGATATCTTTGAAACTAGATGTCATAAAGGAATGAAATTTTGCACAAAGAATAATATTCATATGCTTAGTTGGATGACTGATAAAAATTTAGAAAATGAGCGTGGCTACGCCTATTTTATGCAGCACTCGCTTTATATAAATCACATCGTATTTCGCTCAAACGCAAACAAACAATGAAAACATACAGCTGAGTATCTAATGCTCTATTCCACTCGAACTTAGGCTTCCTTGTTTTTTTTATAATATCCTCTAACAAATAAAACATTGAATTTAAGCAAAATATTGTTTTTATTTAATAGTTTTGAAATATCTTCGTTGAATGCATATAAATGCAGCAAACGAGTAACTTATAAATCAAGTTTCAAAAATGAAATTATCGATAATGCAGCAAACTCGTAAAAATTCGTTTTATGCTTAAAGTTTACGCCGTAAACGAACATAGATAAGTATATATGCCAGTATCACGAACACCGAAAGAACTACCGAAACGCCGAAAGCCACGGTGCCGAACTCCTCGAAAATCGTATCAGCTACCCCGTCCGTTCGAAGTTAAGTCTTGCCAACTATATGAACTATGTTCGAATCAGCGTTACCAAGTGCTGATGCGAAATTGAGCGGGTTTTTCGCAGGTTTCTTATATTTTTGATAAAACCAAATAAATTTTTACTTTATTTTACTAAAAACAATTTATTTAAATAATAAAATAATGGATTCTATTGCGATAGCAGCTTTATTAGTAGAGGAAGAGGAGCAAAGGATTTCTCTGAATGAAAGAAAGTTTTTGAGAGATCATGGTAATCCTTTTACTTTAAGTAAACAAGCGTAAATTTAATTAGAGGCTGAAAATAAAAAATAGTCTTAATTTTGCGTGAAAGAAATCTTTACCTTGCCCTTTTTTCTGTTTTTCATAGAATTATTTTGAACCATATACATAAAAGCAAATTGCATACAAAAACAGGGGAAAATTTCTAAAACAATGTACCCGGCACCGGAATTTTTCGTTTCTTTTTTTTTGGCGATAGATCACTAAAATGCAAAAGAAATCTTGCGGAAACTTATAATTCATTAATAACACAGAATTTTTGCGTAGAGAACCCTTATGCACTGCGCCGCTCTTTGAAAAGTAACCCTCAGCCGACAGAACTCCCTTTCTGGAGTTAGATCTGGAGCGATTTACAGTAATTTTGCGTATTCGGGAGTGTTATAACTAGTAAAATTATCATTCACAGAACTTTTCCTGAAGGATTCATTGAAACATTCTTAGTGGTTTGAAAATAAATATGGCGGGCGCATTATACTGAAGCCG
This sequence comes from Urophora cardui, assembly GCA_960531455.1. Taxonomy (NCBI): domain Eukaryota; kingdom Metazoa; phylum Arthropoda; class Insecta; order Diptera; family Tephritidae; genus Urophora; species Urophora cardui. Next base: position 93,736,905 of record OY482672.1, on the reverse strand, counting down.
ACCTTCCACCACCTGCAATATTTATTTGAATGCGTCTTTATTGAGACGAAAGTTTTTACTGAAATGGTAAATTGTTGGTAATGCAAACTCATAATTCGCTAGTTGCTTTTTTATAGTATGTAGTCAAACAATAATTATCAACTTCAGAAAATGCATCATTATTCTTGGGTGAAAATATATTTTAATTTCCAAAACCTACATACACACGTATTTAAATCACTGTTATTTTATTATCATTATTTCACAATTTTTTCTCTGAAGTTTTTCTTTACATATAACAGCAATTCAATCTCGGTAGAAAATGCAATGGACCCACGCCATGTTTGTGGCTTCTCGCGACCCGTTTATTAATGTATTTACACATATTCACACTTATTCCAACTTCATAATTGCATTTACACAATTTACTTGAACTTTTATTGTAATTTTAGATATTTTGTTAATATCGCCGCAACCAAATACTTGCGGCAAATTTCGGCACGAAAAGCTGTCAAAATGTTCGTTCATTCGGTGTTCATAATGCCGATTTACCGAACTTCGAAAGATTCGGCGTGCCGTCGGGTGTCATAATGCTGATTTGCCAAAAACGTCATTTCGGTACCGCCGACGGTGTTCGTGATAGTGACATATAACCATGTGCACAATTAAAAATTATTGCCACTATCACGAACATCGTCGGCGATACCGAAATCAAAAATTACAATAAAAGTTTAAGTAAATTATGTAAATGCATGTATGAAGTTGTAATAAGTGTTAGTGAGTGTAAATATATGTAAATACATTAATCAACCGGTCGCGAGAAGCCACAAACCTTGTGTGGGTTCATTGCATTTTCCACCGCGATTGAATTGCTGTTATATGCAAAGAAAAACTTCAAAGAAAAAATTGTGAAATAATGATAAGAGTGCTTTACGTGTGTATGTAGGTTTTGGAAATTAAAATATATTTTCACCCAAGAATAATTATGCATTTTCTGAAGTTGATAATTATTGTTTGACTACTATAAAAAAGCAACTAACGAATTATGAATGTGTATTACCATCAATTTACCATTTCAGTAAAAATTTTCGTCTCAATAAAGACGCGTTCAAATAAATATTGCAGGTGGTGGAAGGTCGGCTTCAGTATAATGCGCGCGCCGTATTATTTTTTATCTTCAGCCTGTAATTAAATTTACGCTTGTTTACTTAAAGTAAAAGGATTGCTATGATCTCTCAAAAACTTTCTTTCGTTCAGAGAAATCCTTTGCTCCTCTTCCTCTACTAATAAAGCTGCTATCGCAATAGAATCCATTATTTTATTATTTAAATGAATGGTTTTTAGTAAAATAAAGTAAAAATGTTTTTGGTTTTATCAAAAAGATAAGAAACCTGAGAAAAACCCGCTCAATTTCGCATCAGCACTTGGTAACGCTGATTCGAACATAGTTCATATAGTTGGCAACACTTAACTTCGAACCGAAGGGGGAGCTGATACGATTTTCGAGGAGTTCGGCACCGTGGCTTTCGGCGTTTCGGTAGTTCGTTCGATGTTCGTGATACTGGCAATAATTAATGTCTTAATAATTGCATTCAAATTTTTACATAAAAAACGACGGTAAAACAAATAAACAGTTTTTTTTGTTTCCTGAAAAGTTTCCTTATTTAAGATACGAGGTTGAGAAAGTAAGGCATCGATATGTATATGTAATTTAAATTCATGTACTATGTACATGGGTATGTAGATAGTAATTAACATACAATTAATATTTACCATCTCCAAATATATTTAAAACCCCTTTTAATTAACATTTCTGCTGGCAAACACATTTTCACTACTTCACTTTAAATCAATTTAACGAAGTTTTTACCAAAAAATATGTATACCGATGTTGCAACTAACCTAATATTGGCTGCGACACGCATAGAAAACGCATAGAAGTAGAAAATTTTCAACTTAGCTGCGTTCGAATGCGTGTTCGAAATCATCTTCGAATTTTCTATGCGTGTGGTGCATTTACATCCGTGCCACTGGAGTTTGCCTCATTTAAACACAGGTATGCAATACGGCTGTCAGTGATACGCATACGCCTCTGCATACAGTTCATTAGAGTTGCACTATAAAAGGAGCGCTTACGATGGGACTTGGCGATCGTCGCTTAGGAAAAATAATCAGTTTTAGTGATGGTCGAGTCCGAGATGTTTAGACAATCGAGAGAATCGCCATCGTTGCAAAATCACAATCGAGTCAAAAGTTGACTCGCTCCTCGACTACACAATCGAGATGTTTTTGCGATTGTTCCGAGTCGGAAAGTCGGAGGTTGTTTCGATAACATCTCGACTACACAAGCGAGATGTTTTTGCGATTGTTCCGAGTCGGCGGGCGGCTGTTGTTTTGATGATATGTTTTAGTTGATAAACTAAACTGAATGAGGTTTGTTGTAAAGAAAGTAGGATATTTAATAAAAGTGAGGCAAATACATAAATAAATTAACCAAATTGAAAAATATGCTATACATAGACGCTGCATTATTGCAATCACAACTAAATTGTGTCGTGCATAATAATAATAATAAATAATATTTAAACATTAATAAATTTTCTGAAGTGAGACGCCTATGAAGCAAATGAATTTTACGAGTAGCAACAACGGCAATAGATTTGTACCACTCTGTATGTTTTTTAAAGCAATTTTAATGCCGCCCATTAACCATACAATTTATCGTACTACACCGTCGTACGATAAATCGCATGCTTCGCCACTAACGTTCCAACTTCTACGTCGATTTACCGTCAAACATAATTTTTACCAACGCCATGAAGAGTAAACAACAAGCCAATGCATACAGATTGTACATGTAATAATTAAAAAATGCAAATTTTTATGTTATAAAAATATATATGTTAACTGTTCACATTTTTCGCACTTAATATTGCACATGTGGCAATATTTTTGTAGCAATTTATTAAATTTTGCCACTTTTATTTCTTATTTCCAACGCGATGCGCGCGATGCTTTCACTTCAGCGATAAAAAAATTTTGAAGTTTGTCAAACATATCCACTAACCTTCCAATTTGTTGTACAACGCGACAAAATATCTAAATCGTTTAGCCTGGTTTTCATTAGGTCAAATTCACTGACGTCAAATCACTGTCCTAGATGACAATATGTCATTTTGAGTCAAATGTGTTTTCATTAGGTTTCAAAAACTGACATGAAGTCGATAGAGCAGTGTGGGTCAAAGATTGCCGTCAAATTTTGGTGTCAGTTGATTGACAGTCCGTTTTCATCTCCGCTGTCAAACGTGAAGTAAAAGCTTTTGACAGCCGGACAGCAAGGTCAGTTTTCTCACCCGTGGTTTTCTTGTGGTGGTGCTATTTCTAGGTTGCACAAAAACTTGGAAATCGTTTACTAATAACTCTTCCATTTTCTGATATTAAAATACTATTAACAAAATAAGTAAATAAATTTATAATACTCGCACAATCACAATCAGCTGTGCGCTCGACAAACCAGGGCCCCGGTGCAAAGGATTTTTTCGTTTGCCCCGCTTCCAAAATTTTTTGCTGCTCTTATGCCCATATGACACTACGTTTTTTTCCGGTATTCTACAAGGTTTTTTGGAGTGAAGGAGATGGTCAAATACAGTTTTGCGTTGGTGCAAGCGAGCAAGCTATATTGAAAAAACCAAACGAAATACCAACAAAATACCATCTAGGCAGGTTTTTCTGACAATTGTTTTAAGTTGACAACTATAAAATAAATTATATATAAAATAAAAAATATATGGAAATACAAATTTTAAATTTGCCTCTTGTAAGCTTCTGCTTTGGCCGTAAGGGGAAAGAAGATGTCCGGAAGAAAAAGTATACTGCGCACTGGCTTCTCTTTATAACATGGAATACACAGCTACTCTGCCATCTGAGTTTCATAACTTTTATTGCAGTAATTTAAATTCAAATTTCCAAAAAAATTAATTCTTGAAATAAATATTATTTTCATTTAGTTTGAATGGCAATCAAATTGTTTTTGAGGGAGTTTTTGTCTCTTTTCAACCTACAGAAGAATTGTTTTGGTATTTTGACTTTCGGTGAATTTCGAAACCAAAAAAAAACAAGAAAAAAACGTAGTGTCATATAGGCAATAGCTCCCATCCTTTTTTTGCATAGGGCTCCGTTCTCGCTCCAATTTTTTATATATTGGCTCCGCTTCAAATCGACAAGACTGTTTTAAATCAGATACGACAATTTTTAATGATGAAAAGAGACGCTCAACGCTTACCTGAGATAAAGGTAAACTCGAACTATTTGGCATAATCTAGGGTCGCTTTAAAGCCATCTTCGGTTTTAAACCTACCTTTATTCTCTATAGAAGGCCTGCTAAACGCTCTCGTATTGAAAGTACAAAGCTCAATACATCTACGAAATTTTTATATGCATTGAAACATTTTTTGCTCATTTAGATTTTTTTATGAATTCCAATAAATTATTAAGGGTCTTCATCTAAAGTGGTAAACTGCTGGTAAATGCGGTAAAGTGATAAAATATTAATTGTAATAAATTATCTGTCAAAATTTGTATGAAAGTATACTTAAGCAAAGTTTATCACTTTACCGAACGATTTTGTTGCGTAAATTTATAAATTTCGGTAAAACTCAAGTCTGACACATTGTCAGTTTTACTTTTTCAATTTAAAAGAAGAAATTGTGGTTTCCTTCGGCATTTTTTTTTGTTTATTTTATTGGGTTTTTTTATTTATTAATCAAGTTGACACTGACAAGAGTTTAAACAATTATTTACCAAGGTGGTTTCATGTAAAAATGCGGATAAACTGATAAACTTTAAAAATTTATTACTTTATCACTTTAGATGAAGACCACTATTATTTTAGAATTTATTTTCAAATGGTAGTATCACATACATACAAATTTTTTTTATTTTTTATATGAAAATTATTTGAATACAAATTTTTTACAGTGCTTTCATATTTTGAATTTTTTTTCATTACACTTTTGTTATTGTATATTTCGATTTCTTACGGCAGTTCTCGGGAGCTGTAATACAAAGTGCCTTTGCTCTGCACATAAAATATGAATCATAGGCACATATGTACATATAAAATTTTTTTTATATCTGAGTGCTTATGGCAGTGCAAAGAAAATCTTATTTTTATATTTTTATTCGAAGGCTTTTCTTAACAAATCAGAAAAAATCGATTAAAAACCATGGACGCAAAATCAGTGAGCCATTTACAATGTTACGATCAAATTTTGTAAATAAAACAAAATATCATGCAGAAATTTCATTAAGTATATAAATCTACCTTGGCTGTTATAGCAAGTTTAATATACCTAATATACCTACATGTTTTTATTTATATCTTTTTATTGAATTAAGTTATAAGAATGGGGTTTTTACAGAAATATAGAGTTTTAAAAGGAGAATAATGTGGTATATGTAACTCAAAATCTTCTTAAGTCGACTTAAGCGGTTATTGCTTGTGGCCACAGATATAGATGTATAAAGAGCTAGTGATTTTTAACTCCACTTCCAGCTTCTACCTGTAATTTGAGCTCCAGCTCCGCTCCGTGAAAAAGCCATAGCTCCTTAGCTCTTCGCTCCTTGACACGCTCCGTGGCCCTGCGAATCAGCTGTGAGCTTGACAAATGAAACAAGTTTGCCAACACGCTGGCAAATGAATTTTGTGTGTCAAATGTTGCCCAATGCGCTGGCAAACTACAATTTGAGTGTTTTCATATGGCTGTCATTTTATATGACAGCGAGTGGTCAAAACTGACTGCAAACGCATTTGACACAATATGCCAACCCGTTTTCATTTGTTTGACAATATTTGACGTCATATATGACCTAGTGAAAACCAGGCATTTGATCTTCATCCAACTTGCAGTCAAACTTGAACAACAAGCCCACTAACCTGACGATTTGTTGTACAACGAGGCCAGGTCGTACGATAAATTGCATGGTTAGTGGGCTGCATAATATTCAAGCGGCAACAACAAATACTATAAGGTTGTTCTCTGTGTCTAATATTTTTGCCGAGATATCATGATATCTTGAGAAATTTGCCACACAGAGAGAGCGCACCTTTAAGAAAATAAAATTCTAACTGACTTCATTGTGAACTAGCATGTTAGTCATATTCTTTCCACTCTTTATACAACTGTTGTCGCTTTGCTTTGTTTGCTTTGTTTAATTAATTTTTTATCTGAATAAAATAAAATACTTAAAAAAAAGAACTAGAAACATAAATTCAAACTCACTTCTCATAGAAGACCATTGTGAATGAAATAACATGGTTGCATTTCCCGTGATATTTTTCTCATGATATCACATATCACGGGTTGGGGTATGAGAAATTTGCCGAAGCTACAAATTTGACAAGACGTGTATTTTGTTGTTGTACTCGGCAAATTTATCACACTTATGTCATCTCGGCAAATTTGCCAGGTCAAAATCACAGAGAGAGAACAACCTTTATGTATTTTTTGCAGCGAGTCCGAGATGTTGTAAGGTTGCTTTGAAAACGAGAGGAATCGTTGGCGAGTCTGAGATGTTTTAGCGATTGTTTCGACTGACGGCCATTTACGACTTGACTCGAATACGAATGAGAACCATCGGGAGCATTCGAGATGTTTCAACAATCGAGATAATCGAATAAAACATCTCGGACTCGCCCATCACTAATCAGTTTGCCTTCGACTGGCGTGAAAGCAAGTGGTTGTTAGGTGATCGTCGCTTGAAATTCTTTTATTCTATTTGCAGATGCCAAACAACAAGCAAAATTACGAGAAGTTTGCATATAACGTGGGTACACAAATACATATCGCTCATTTTATGCAATAGGGATTTAACTCGAAATTTTCAATTTCTGGGATTTTGCCATATATTTCAATAACTGGGCCGTTCCTTTGAGTCTAGTCTTATAAAATACTCAAAAAGATAAAAATGGCAGAAATAAAAGTGATTTTGTAGTTAGCCGTAGAAGGAAACTATTTGAAATTATAAAAGAGTATTTGCGTTTTCCCAAAAAAAAATTTTTTGTGTTAAATCCCTATTGCATAAAACGTGCGATATGTATGTGTATACGTACGTTGTTTCATAATTTCGCGAAGCGTGCGCGCATGAACCTGCTTGCTCAACATCTGCATGCAGACTGATTATTTTTAGTAATTTTTCACTTTATCCTACAGTAGGCGCACCAACACACACTCATTTTTTGGTAATGGCTTGAGTGTAGTGGTGCCCAAGGCTGCGAATGATACTATGAGCCCATGATTCAAATAAAGAAGATTGTGCATTCAGCGGTACCGCTATGCGTTCATCCAAAATTTGACAGAATCAGCTGATTTAGTGACGTAGTAACATAAATTCTCTTTCACCCAGTTTCGTTTCCGATTTTCAAATAACTAAAGATTGTGTGCGATAAATGTGAAATTTATATTAAAAAGCTATTTTAAAGAAAGAAAAATGAAGTGCCGCGTATTTATTTGTATGAATAATAGTTCAATAAAGGTATTTTTTGCCTGTTTGAATATTTTCTTTCTCGTCGATAACGTAGTTGATGACGTACTAACCAAAATGATCCCAGTCTCAGGGATGAATATTTTGCTGAATGTGGCTGAGTGCACAATCTTCTTTATTTTAATCATGCTATGAGCCCATGATTCAAATAAAGAAGATTGTGCACTCAGCGATATTCAGCAAAATATTCATTCGTGAGCATGGGTTCATTTTGGTTAGTACGTCATCAACTACGTTATCGACGAGAAAGAAAATTTGCAAAAAGGCAAAAAATACCTTTATTGAACTATTATTTACACAAATAAATACGCGGCTCTTCATTTTTGTTTATTTAAAATAGTTTTCTAATATAAATTTCACATTTATAGCACACAATCTTTAGTTATTAGAAAACCGGAAACGAAACTGGGTGAAAGAGAATTTATGTTACTACGTCACTAAATCAGCTGATTCTGTCAAATTTTGGATGAACGCATAGCGGTACCGCTGAATGCACACTCTTCTTTATTTGAATCATGCTATGAGCCCATGATCCAATTAAATATATACCGTGCTATGAGCCCGTGCACAATTGACTTCTACCTCGCCTTGCTTCAGAGTTTTGCTTTGACAGTTTCGTTCAGCATGTGCTTTTCAAAGGGACATGTTCACAATTGAGGTGAAGCGAGTAAAGCAAAGTATAAAGTTAGCCATCTCTCAGCTTTTTTACACCCTTGTGTGTGTGTGTATGTTTGTATATCTACACTTTTGCGATTTCGCGCAATTTTGTGAGAAGTGAACAGCGAAAAGTAAAAAATAACATTCGAATAAGCAGAAAAAAGAAAATTCCCCAAATATTTTACCAAAAATCAGGTTTATAAATTAAAGCAAAGAAGTGAAGTGGAAATTGTCAAAGTGTTAATTGTAGCAAGCATCTGGAATTTCGCTTTGCTTTAAGGTTTTTTCTATCAAAGTTGGAGCAGACAAAGCCAATTGCCGATAATTGCTGTAATGCGTTGTGTAGTATGTGCATACACTATATTCATTTTTAAGTGATTTTGATGATCATATCATTGAAGGTATTAGTATAAATGCATATATTATGCGATTTTGTTCTTGAAAAGCGTTTTTTAATTTACGTAGATGAAAACGCATTTAATTCTTCGCAGTTGGTACGGAATGAAAGCGTAGCCAAAGTGGAATGGCTAGACAGTCAAACCAAATTGCTTATCAATCTGTTCAAGGAGTACAAACCGGAGTTGGGGAAAAGTTTTCTATTTAAAACCAAACAGAAAATGTGGCGAGTTATTCAGTGTGAAATGGCAGAAAAAGGATATATTTTTACCCCAACACAAATTGAAAACAAATGGAAAAGTTTGGAAAGGAGCTTTAAACATTGTATGAACCACAATAAGAAGACAGGGAGGGACAGGCAAAAATTCCAATATGAAAGGTATTCCACTGTGTGACAAAAGTAGTACTTTCCTATAAATATAATTTTCTTTTAGAGAACTACGGGATGTGTTTGCAGAAAATAATGCCATATTTCCTCAGTGCCTTCTTGGTTCGCGAAAGAGGAAATTTGAAGATGATAGTGAATCGTCTGAAGAAAGACAAATTATTCAAAACGCTAAAAGTCCAACACATGAGTCGAAAAATGTTAATAAAAAGAAAAAGGATGACATAGGTTAGAAATTAACCCGCCTGATTGAGTTAAAAGAAGAAAAGCAGAAGAGGCTAATGGAAAAAGAAAATGCAAGGGCTGAAAGAGAAGCAGCTAAATTAGAAGCCTACAAAGCCCGCACATCAGTTTTAGAGAAGCTGCTCAATAAGTAAATATAGTCAAAGGTCTTATTTTTTTACGAAAGGTCTTATTTTTCACGAACTAATTTATATTAGTTAGCTTATCGGTTAATGGGTTTTCTAATAGTAAAATGAAGTGAAGTTTTTTTGTTGTTTAACGAACTCAAATAGGCAAATTCAGTTTTCGGAACAGTCGTAGTTTTGAAAACACCACTTATATCACTTCCATCAAAACAGTTGCGACTTCTGAATAAGCCCAAATTTTTTTTAAAATAATTTTAAACCCGAGAGCCATGAAATTTACTTCAGTATGTTTTTATTGAAATTTTTGTTTGTGAAATATTTTTATTAACGTAACTTATAAGTCCAGCGCATATTGATGTGTTTAAACAATATAAGTATGTATCTTCGTTTATTATTCAACTTTACATTTTACTCGGGACAATAAGGATCGTATGTTTATTATTTAATCGTTATTTATAAATTTTTATTTTCTAGATCATTTTTCATTTGATAATAGTTATATTTTAAAAAAGCGTAGAAGATCATTCTTGATTTTTATACTTAACTGCACGTCATACACAAAGCATTATCTATGTGTTTGTTCACGTGTACTTGAGGGGAAAAACCAAAATTTTTCGCGGTTATTACGACCGAAAACGTTTAAATCACAAAAATAACGATAAAGTGTGATGTAAAAATTCTATATCAAAATTCAACGATTATTTTTGATTAAAAGAATTAAAAATGATCTAAAAAAATAAAAAAATGTAAGTTCCTATCTTTTTGTGAACAAAATAAACAGGCTTGTTCAAAAAATTTCAAATCATACGATTTCCATAATATATTTCAATAAGTAAAATATAATTACACTGTGCACGAGCCTCGGAATTCAGCCTTGGGAATTGAAATAAGTATAAGGAAAATTTCAATTCTTTTATACGGAAATTTTCAGGGACTGTAATGGTTATGAGTTATATCTAAAAACTTGGTTTTTAATCATTATTTTCTGAGTTTTATTGCTCCATCAGAAAATAAAAGTTATTTTTTGAGTTTTATCTTTCGATTATAAAATAAAAGTTACTTTTTGAGTTTTATTTTTCGATCAGAAAATAAAAGTTATTTTCTGAGTTTTATCTTTTTGCTCAGAGAATTAAAGTTTCTTCAGTCTAATTTTAGTTGCAGCTGTCGATTTTGCCACATTAATACGTAGGTAAAATTTATAAACAAAAAAAAATTAATAATTTATTTATGTATATACTTTACCTATTTATATAGCGAAATCTACAATTGCAGCTAAAATTAAACTGAGAAACTTTTATTCTCTGAGCAGAAAAATAAAACTCAGAAAATAACCTTTATTTTGTGATCGAAAAATAAAACTCAAAAAGTAACTTTTATTTTGTAATCGAAAGATAAAACTCAAAAAATAACTTTTTTTTTCTGATGGAACAATAAAACTCAAAAAATAACTTATTTTCTGAGGGAAAAATAAAACTCAGAGAATAAGTTTTATTTTAGTAGCAGAAAATAAAACTCAGAAAATAAAGATTAAAAATCAACTTTTTAGATATAACTCATAACCGTTACAGTCCCTGAAAATTTCCTTGTAAAAGAATTGAAATTTTCCTTATCCTTATTTCAATTCCCAAGGCTGAATTCCCGGAATGGGAATTGGGGAATTCATTCCGAGATGAATGAAACTCTTTAAAAACTCTGCTTTTAAGTAAAGAAATGTTTATAAAGAATTTGGAAATCTTATGATTTGGAATTTTTTATGTATTTACAGTACATGGTTGAAAATTCAAAACGACTGAATTATATACTACAATACTTTCCTTTTTTTAAGTTACATGAATTATATGTATAAGGTACAAGTATTAGTATTTTTTGTTAATAAAATTCAGATATTTTTAATGCCTTGAGAAATTACAAAAAATGTATTCATTTATTTCTAAAAATTTGTTCGCAAAGTTCGTCTCGCCGTTTGGTTGATCTTGCTGCTACCATTTCCTCTTCCATTTCACTTTCAATTATACTTTCATTTCCAAATTCATCAAATAAGTTGTCGTTGCATAAATTGTGTAAGACAACACATGATCTAATGAAATGGCAGATCTTACTTAAACCTTTGAGTTTACAATAATAGAGCTGACGAAAGCGTTGCTTCAGTAAACCAAAGGCGTGTTCAATTACGATTCTGCCTGAGCTGAGGGTTCGGTTAAAATATTTTTGCTTGGCGTTTAAATGACCGTTATCGCGATAAGGTGTGATAAGGTTTTCCATACAGCCATACCCGCCAACGTCTATTTTTGAAAGTTTTAAAAATAATTTTTAAGCAATCCAGCTTCAAATGTGTCGAAATTTAATAGCTTTTGTAAATTTGACAATTGTTTGTTTGCATCAATCAGCTGGTTTGCACTAAATCACCACTTTTTCGTTCGCTGGCGCCTTTGCACTAAACTGCTCTGACAACTGTCAGATGTTGTTCTGCCCTACACTGTTCTACACTTTTAGAGCCTATACACACTTGCGACTCAATCGATTTAGTCGAATGTTGATTTGCATGGGAATGTATGGAAGCATTCACACTACATTCAATTAGTTGTACAACTGAAACAGTTGGATTTGCAGCCCAATTTCATTCCAACTGAAACAGTTGTACAACTGCTTGATCAGCAAGGCGCCCTTCTACGTATTCACACTTGAGACAATTTAGTCGAACGACTACAACAACAACAGTGATATTCGTAGTGAAAAGAGTTGCCATGCTGGCAGCACTACTTTTATTTCACTTTTGGTAAATTGTAGAGATTGAATATTTCAATTAATATTTTCAAAATGTTTAAAAACAAAAGGTTCGTTTCTTATTAACTACACCATTTCCAGATGGATTTTAGAAAGCGTTAACTGGATTTTAGAAAGGGGAAATTGGATTTTAGAAAGCGTTAACTGGATTTTAGAAAGGGGAAATTGGATTTTAGAAATGTCAATTGGATTTTAGAAAGGGGAAATTGGATTTTAGAAATGTCAATTGGATTTTAGAAAGCGTTAAAAGGATTTTAGAAAACAAAATTGGATTTTTGAAAGCGTGAATTGGATTTCAGAATGTGCGTTTAAAATAAATTTTACACAGAATTTTTCGAATAGAAATTCTTTATTGCGTATGAAAGTATAAATTAATAATTATTATTTCTAAAGTCCAATTTCCCTTTTCTAAAATCAAATCGACATTTCTAAAATCCAATTTTCCCTTTCTAAAATCCATTTGGCTATTCTAAAATCTAATTTCCCCTTTCTAAAATCCAATTGACATTTCTAAAATCTCATTTCCCCTTTCTAAAATCCAATTGACATTTCTAAAATCCAATTTCCCCTTTCTAAAATCCAATTGACATTTCTAAAATCCAATTTCCCCTTTCTAAAATCCAGTTGACGCTTTCTAAAATCCATCTGGAAATGGTGTAGTTATAGACAAGAATTATCTAACTAAGGATATTTACTTCCGTTTTCATATGTTTCTTGATATTGTTGTTCTCTTCAAATGTCATTAATCGCATTTTAAAATAGAAATAATGAAAATGAAATTTCATGAAAATTATTAATGGCTGATTTTTACTATTTTTCCGTTTCTTGTACTTCTGTTCGTTTCGCCTTTATGAGCGTAATTCCTTCCGTTTTTCTCTTTTCATTTACTTGACAGCTAGTTGCTAGTTTAATAAGAAACAAAGCCAAATAATGTATGCACTTTTTGTTTATTTTATTGTTTTTTATTTATTAATCAAGTTGACAGCTGACAAAAAGGTGCTTTCATGTAAGAATGCAGATAAACTTTAACAATTTAATACTTCATCACTTTATATGAAGACCACTAATGTAAAATTTGCTGAGTAAAATGTGAACATTGGCAACACTATGTCATTGTCAATCGCACGACTATTTAGTCTCAAGTGTGAATAGCTGCCACCGATTCGACTAAATAGTTGGAGTAGTGTGAATAAAACAGTCCAATTCGACCAAATCGATTGAGTCGCAAGTGTGTAAAGGCTCTTAGTGCACTCACCGAACAGACCTACTTTTTTGGAAATTCCCTACAGAGCAAGAAAAAAATCCCTACTTTACCCTACGCTTGTTTCAAATTTTCCCTACGTAATTCCCTACACTTTTTTTTTAGTTATTTCCATGCTAGAACACTGAAAAAACCGCACGGCAGTAGATGAACGTCTTTTCTTTTACTAAATAATGTAAATCGGCTGTTCTACTGCATACTGCATACACACTGGCTCTCAAAGAAATCAAAAAAAATTACAATAAAATACTGATGATTTACTGTTTTGAACAATTATTATAATAAAAAAAATATATGTATTAATGAGTTGTATGTAACATATATATCGCACGTTTTATGCAATAGGGATTTAACTTGATTTTCGATTTCTGGGGTTTTGCCATATATTTCAATAACTGGGTCATGTCTAGTCTTATAAAATACTCAAAACGATAAAAATGGCGGAAATAAAAGTGATTTTGTAGTTAGCCGTAGAAGGAAACTCTTTGAAAAAGTTTGCGTTTTCCAAAAAAAAAATTTTGTTTGAGTTAAATCCCTATTGAATAAAACGTGCGATATATAGGTAGGTATCCGAGGAATGGGAGCGCATCGGTCGCTCACTTCGTACCACCGCTGAGGAAACTATTGGATACCAGCGAGGCCGCAGAAAAAACACCTGGTACGATAAGGAATGCCACGACGCCTCGGAAAGAAAGAACGCCGCCTACAGGGCTACATTGCGTGCGGGAGCAACACGAAGCGTATGGGAGCACTATCGGACGGCTAAGAGGGAGGAGAGGCGACTTTTTCGAATGAAGAAAAGGGAGGCCGAAAGGCGCGAGTGTGAAGAGCTTGAGATGCTCGCGGGTAGGAATGATGGTCGAAAATTTTATCAATAAGTAAGGCGGATGACTGAAGGTTTCAAGACCGGGACAAATTCCTGCCGGAATGATAACGGCGATCTGGTAACTGATGTCCAGAGTGTACTTAAGTTGTGGAGGGATCACTTCTCCCTGCTAGATAACGGCGACAGTGAAATTGTGGAAGGAGAAGATGTTCGACCCGAATCCCCAATAGCAGATGATGGTAGGAATGCTCCACCACCCGATCATGACGAAGTGCGAATAGCAATGTCTCGGCTTAAAAATAACAAAGCCCCGGGAGCTGACGGCTTGCCAGCCGAGCTATTCAAACATGGCGGCGAAGAGTTGGTAAGGAGCATGCATCAACTCCTATACAGAATATGGTCGGACGAGCGCATGCCCGACGATTGGAACTTAAGTGTGCTCTGCCCAATCCATAAAAAGGAGACTCCACAGTACGCGACAATTATCGTGGGATAAGCCTTCTGAATATCGCATATAAGGTCTTAGCAAGTGTATTGTGCGAAAGACTGCAGCCCACCGTCAACAAGCTGATTGGACCTTATCAGTGTGGCTTCAGACCTGGTAAATCTACCATCGACCAGATCTTCACAATACGCCAAATCCTGGAAAAAACACATGAAAAAGGAACCGACACACACCATCTTTTTGTCGATTTTAAAGCAGCTTTTGATAGCACGAATAGGAATTGCCTATATGCCGCAATGTCTAAATTTGGTTTCCCTGCTAAACTTATACGGCTATGCCAAACGACGCTGACTAACACCACCAGCACCGTCAGAATTGGGAAGGACCTCTCCGAGCCGTTCGAGACCAAACGAGGTTTCAGACAAGGTGACTCCCTTTCGTGTGACTTCTTCAACTTGATGCTGGAAAAGATAATACGAGCTGCAGAACTTCACCGTGCAGGAAGCATCTTATACCACAAGAGTGTTCAACTGCTGGCGTATGCCGATGACATCGACATCATTGGCACTAACACTCGCGCCGTATATTCTGCCTTCTCCAAGCTGGATAGAGAAGCTAAGAAAATGGGTTTGGCGGTAAACGAGGACAAGACGAAGTATCTCCTATCATCACACAAAGAAACAGCATGCCTTGGCAGCCACGTCAATGTTGATAGCTACAAATTCGAAACTGTTAAGGACTTCGTCTATTTGGGAACCAGAATTAACACAAAAGATAATGTCTGCACTGAAATCCAACGAAGATTCACTATTGCCAATAAATGCTACTTTGGACTAAGTAGGCAATTGAAAAGTAAAGTCCTCTCTCGACGAACCAAAATCACACTCTACAGGACGCTCATCGTTCCAGTCCTCATGTACGGCCCAGAAGCATGAACTATATCAAAAGCAGATGAGATGGCGCTTGGAGTATTCGAGAGGAAAGTTCTTCGGAGGATTTATGGACCATTGCGCGTTGCCGAGGTCGAGTATCGATGGAGATTTAACAATGAGCTGTACGCAGACATCGATATTGTTCAGCGAATAAAGATTCAGCGGCTCCGCTGGGCAGGTCATGTCGTGAGAATGGACGAAGATGCTCCGGCCAAGAAAGTATTTCTGTCGAAACCCGCTGAACGCAGAAGAAGGGGGAGACCTCCACTGCGTTGGGAAGATCAGGTGGACAGTGATGCTGGCTCCCCAGTTATTCCCAAATGGCGCCACGCGGCACGAAACAGAAATAGCTGGCCCGCTATGTTGGATTCGGCCAAAATCGTCTAGACGGTTACGTGCCAATTAAGTAAGTAAGTAGACGTAGGCATATAAATATGTAAGGGAACGAAAAATTTCATTAATACTATCATAGGTACAGCATTTCTCTAAAAAATAATAAAAAAGTTATTGCGTCAAATACTTTGCTTTAGCCCATATGACACTACGTTTTTTCTAGTATTCTACAAGGTTTTTTGTGTGAAGGAGATGGTCAAATACACTTTTGCGTTGGTGTAAACGAGCAAGCTATATTGAAAAAACCAAACGAAATACCAACAAAATACCATCTAGTTGGTCGTAAAGCCCTATACGCAGCTCCCAAGAAAACTAAAAACTCTATGTAATTTGACGTACAAGAAATGCTCAAGAAAAATTTATTTCGTCATATTTTCTTTTGCGGTACGCAGTTCTAAAGAAATTCTACTACTATTATTTTAAGATTTTTTAGAAAAAGTGTACAACTGAACACGGGTTCTGCCAAGAAATAATGAATTTTCTATTATTTCTTCAAGAAACTTTGACAGAAGAGGTAAATAAACTCAAATGTGACATTTCGTTTGAAAATATAATCACTTTCCTACTACCATTTCAACGCTCAAGAAATAATGCAAATTTTTGCACTCAAGGATACTAAATATACATTTTGGTACTGATCGGAGACGGTTAGTGGGTGTCGTACAAGGGTCCTATATGGTTATCTGAACTTTGATCCTTTGCCACACCCCTTAACCGTTTCCGATCGGGACCAAAATTTATATGCGGTATCGATTTTGGGTATTAGATTTAAAAAAAATTAAAATGAAATTTTTTAAGTCTTCATATGGTAATCTCAACTTCGACACCTGTGCGACACCCTTTTATCAATCTGCGATCCGGACCAAAATTTATATGTGATATCTCTGATCGTTCTTTTACCGATGTAGGGGGTGCGACCAACGAAAATAGTTAATTCGATTTTAAGGACCGCCCTAATGCACATACAAACTTAAAGAGCACTTCCAATATTGTTTCTTATTGACTGCGCCGCAACAGTATACTGCGACGACACTGTTGATGTGTCAATCTCAACAGGCTCTAACACTTCACAATCTATGGTTGTGTTTGCTTTGAAATGAATGCATACATTATGCAAAGCACAACATACATTTACTATTTTTGCGGGTGTGTAGTGAAGTTCCCAACCACCAAGGATACATCTCCACCTGTTTTTTAGTACACCATTGGTACGCTTAATAATTTGCGACATTTTGCATGTGCTTCATTAAATTTCATTGCCACTGACCCTTCCTCTGGCGATCTATGTGGTGTCAAGAGCCACGGCTCCAATGGATAGCCAGCAT
Source organism: Urophora cardui (assembly GCA_960531455.1). Classification (NCBI taxonomy): domain Eukaryota; kingdom Metazoa; phylum Arthropoda; class Insecta; order Diptera; family Tephritidae; genus Urophora; species Urophora cardui. The sequence continues at coordinate 93,719,612 of OY482672.1, read as the reverse complement.
CTCCTAAGGATAAGTAAAATATTAGATATGCAGAAAAGTGCATTATAAAATAACAAATTACCCAAAAGCCAGAAATTCTTCACACCTCGCAAGTACTCTCCCTCAAAACGAGTACGCAAGTCGCTAGTATTCCAAATAAAAGAATAGTGACACGCACCAGGATGCGAAGCGTCTACGTAGCGAATTCTCATTTCGTTGTCACACAGTTGAATACATGGAAACATATAATTATGTACATAAATCACAGTGGTCGCTGTGGTGCAGTGGGTAGAGTGCTCGCCTGCTATGCCAGAGGTCTCGGGTTCAAACCACGGTCCGAGCCAAACAAATTTTTCTAATTAGTAAAAATCCAATTATTGGGTTTTTTAAGAGCAGCGGTCACCTCTCGGCAGTGGGCGGCATACCCTCCGAGAGTATTTCTGCCATGAAAAAGCTTCTCACAAAAAATGCATTCGCCGTTCGGAGCCGGCATAAAACTGTAGGTCCACCCAATTAGTAGGAAAAACAAAAAGGAGCACACCTCGAATTAGGAGAGAAGCTCGGCCATAAAACTCGTCAGAGTTATAATAGCGCCATTGTATTATTATTATTATATAAATCACACTGCAAATTACAGAGGCTGCTCGGTGTATACTTCCTTAAAGAAAAGGCTACTAAGAAAACCACTAGCGCTGCCTTGATCCCAAAGACTCAACTAGTCCCAAAACCCCAAAATGTTCCAAATACGGTCAATAATAATATTCGCCAGAACCATTTCAGGACATATTCCCAAGCCTTCAAAGGTATAGAGGAGCCTGCAACGCAGGAGACTCCCACTCCACCTACAAACTTGGAAAAAACCTTAAACAGTTTTGTGCAAATGATGCAAGATCATATGAAATCAATGCAAAATATGATGCAAGAATTAATTAGGAACCAAAATCTATTACAAACAATCTTAACAAGACCATGAATTCACTTAATATAGGTTTTTGGAATGCTAACGGCCTAAGCCAACACCGGAATGAACTCCAAATATTTCTAGAAAGATAGCAGATAGACATAATTTCTATCTCTGAAACTCATTTAACGGTCTTTAATAATTTTAGAATTGACGGCTTTGCGTTCTACGACACCAAGCACCCTGAAGGTAAAGCTAGAGGTGGAACCGGAATACTTATTAGAAAACGGATTAAGCATCATCTATTCGGAGATTATTACAGGAATTATATATACTCAACATCAGTGCACGTAGAAGATAGCGCTGGTGGGCTCACTGTAACTGCAATATACTGTCCTCCCCGTTTCAATATAACAGAATTCCAATTTACTGAATTCTTTTCCAAGTTGGGCCGATGGTTTCTTGCAGCAGGTGATTATAACGCTAAACATACATTTTGGGGTTCCAGACTGATAACACCAAAGGGACGAAATCTATTCAAAGCAATTTTAAGCAATGACCTAGCCATTATTTCCACTGGTCAGCCAACATATTGGCCAACTGATAGAAGCAAAACTCCTGACTTAATAGATTTTGGTGTAACTCGTGGAATCGAAAGAGAATTAATTAAGATAGAATCTGTAGAAGACGGCGGCAGAATAATAAAAAGACAAACGAATTTAGTTTAAAATATGTATATGTGAATTTATTAATTATTAAAGTTATAAAATTCCGTGACTGTACATTTTACATTATTTTCTTTTCTACGTGTGCGCGTGTTTCAAAACTGCTGTGCCCTCTTCGACGATACTTTTCTTTCTTCACAATTTGCCAAATCATTGCGTGATGGCCGCCAAAGGAAACGGTATTTTTCCCATGCTGCGCCGTGTTACCAGATACAGTTAAATGAATGTTACCAGATTGTTAATTACGCATTGAGGAATTACGCAGGAGTTTTCTACTATGTAATGACATCCCACCCACCGGTGGATCCGCTGGAGGATTCACTAACCATCAAAGCGGCTAGCTTACTGGCTGGACGACGTAGTAAACCGGATGCTGTGCGGACTTGGGCGCTTCTTACCTGACCATCTTTAGCGGTGACCACCGTCACCCGGCCTCGCTCCCACTGACTTCTTGGCCGCGCAGAATCAGTCACAATTACCAGTTGACCTGGTTGCAGAGGGATTGCTTCAGTCCTCCATTTCGAACGTCGAAGAAGTTGCGGCAAATACTCTACCGTCCATCTCTTCCACAACCGGTCCTTTAAATTTTGAACGATACGCCATTGTTTGCGAAGGCATATATTTTCATCTGCTGGACCAGGAGTTTGGGTTGAATTTAGGCATCTTGTCAAAAAATGGTTTGGCGTCAGTGGTTCTTCATCCAGCGGCGATACTGGCAACTCTGTCAACGGACGACTGTTTATTATATTTTCCGCCTCTATTAACGCACTCCTAAATGTTTCTACACGTGGTGCCTCCTGGCATAATACTCTCTGCAATAGGCGTTTCGTGCACTGTACGAGACGCTCCCAACAACCACCCGCTGATGGATTCGCCGGGCAATTAAATACCCACTCAATATTGCGACGTGTCATCTCACCCTTTATTCGGTCAAAATCAAATATACGTTCGTCTTCCTTTAGCTCTTTCTGTGCTCCAACAAAATTCGTGCCGTTATCACTGCGGATTCTCACTGGCACTCCTCGGCGGTTCACGAAATTCCTGAGACACAAAATAAATGGATCTGTCGACAAATCTTCAGAAATTTCTAAATGTATTGCTCTAATCGTCAGGCATGTGAACAGACAAACCCACCGCTTCTCTCTCCTTCGACCTATTGCCACGTGGAATGGCCCGCAATAGTCGACTCCGGCGTAGGAAAACGGGCGAACGTATTATGTTAGTCGATCGATCGGTAGTTGCCCCATGAGCGGTGTAGCTGGTTTAGCGTTGTTGAGTATGCATACGTAACATTCCTTTTTCACCGACTTAAGCAATGATCGAGCCTTTGGCACCCAAAATTTTTGTCTCATCTCGTTAATTGTAAGGCTATCGTTCTGATGATGAAGTCGGCAATGGTATTGTTTCATAATCAATCGTGTCACGTAGTGGTTTTGAGGTAGGATGACTGGTCGTCTAGCTGTGATTGGAAGGCAATAAGCGGCATCAATTCTACCACTCACTTTAAGCAAGCCATCCGCTTCGTCTATAAACGGCGTTAGTTGATGTAGTGAATTTGTTTTCGGCAAGCTTTGTTGTTTTCTGATGACGGTTATTTCGTTGAGAAACGACTCAAATTGTATTTGGCGCAATATTTTTATTTCGGCGGTGACGAGCTCTGCTGGGCCTAATTCTCCACTCATACGAACCTTAGACCTTGTGTTGTTATAAAACCGTAAAATCCATGCCATAAGAAAGACGAAAAGTTTACAAATTTCATAATATACTCAGCTGGGCTTGACAATAGTACAGATCGCTTAGCAGCTTCCTCCGTAATACAATGTTCTGACGTCATTTGCGGTATCTCTTGTGGTAAGTTATTTTCCTTTTCGTATAGGAACTTCGGTCCCGTAAACCATCTCTACTTAATGCTGCACTCGAATGACGTAGATGCTCGGGTCGCTTCATCTGCGACGTTTAGTGTCGTAGGAATCCAGCGCCATAATATAAAAACGACTTCTGCCGCAGCTGTAGGGACGTGGAGGAAATAGAGAGTGTTGAGCACTATCTATGCCACTGCCCCGCACTGTCGCTATCCAGGTACCGCTTCTCCATAAACACTTTTTCAAGTGCCTGGCGGAGATGGAAAATGCAAGGACACTAGATTTTCTGCGCTTCATGAAACAAACGCGCTGGTTTAGCTTCACGGGCATCTAATCTTATCATACTTTTGAATCTAATTTTTCCGGAAAGGTTTGTAAACAGGGATAAGGAAGCTAGGGCTCCCGTGTGGTATCACAATGGGCCACCTCGGCCTAAGTGTGTCCCCGCTTTCATGAATTGCGGAGACAGCCACCTCAACCTAACCTAACCTAATCCAGCGCCATTGATTTTCCGAAGTAGTGCTTACTATCTCGGCAATGCGATATGCGACAAACTGCTTGTAATCTCGATGTACTGAGCGTATCCAAAGTATTACTGTTTTGAAATCGCTCCAGAAGAAAGTACTACTCACATGAAAATCATGGCATTTTTCTAACGACTCCCTCAATCGACAACCCAAGACGGCGGCTTGCAACTCTAGGCGTGGTATGGTCATACCTTTAAGTGGCGTGCACCTGGCTTTCGCACACACCATGACAACGTCGATCTTATGTTTTTTCTTAATACGCAGATACGCCACGCATAAGCAAGAGAACTGGCATCGACGAAAATATGTAGCTGCACTTCTTCTGCGTCGGACAATAGAGGGGAGTAACATCTTGGTATCGAGAGATTCTTGACTGATTGCATGCTGTACCACCACTGCGACCACTGCCGTGTTAATTCATATGGCATTGGTTCATCCCACTGAACACGTTGTTTCCACAATGCTTGTAACAAGATTTTTACGCCGATGGTCGCGTTGGCTAAGAGACCAAATGGATCATATATTGACATGGCTAGGCTTAACAATTCGCGCTTGGTTGGAGGTCGGGCGTCATCAATAACGTCACGGGGAATTTTGTGGAATTTAAATTGAAATTCTAGACAATCGTTGGCCGTATTCCAAAACATACCTAAAATCTTCTCTGTAGTCGCTTGACGCTCCATCTTTACCATTTCGTTGCTGGCCGGTAGCCTTTCACCATTCAGATCTTGTTGGACAAATTTGTTGTTAGATATAAAATTACGGAGTTTGAAACCCGCGGCGGCATTGATTTTTATGGCTTCATTGACGACTTCAATTGCTTCATCAGCGCTAGTAAAACTCATAACAAGATCGTCGACGTATGTATTTACGATGACAGCTCGTGAACCCTTTGGCATCGTAGACTCAAACTTGGCGGCATTCATATTTTTTACATGCTCAGCACAGCACGGCGAACAAGCAGCTCCGAAGATCATAGTTGACATTTTGTAGATACGTATTGGTTCAAAGGTTTTACCATCTCGCCATAAAAATCGCTGTGAGTCTTGATCGGCTTCTATGATTTTTACCTGGGAAAACATTTCCTGTATATCACCCGCCACAGCGACGACACCTTGGCGAAACTTGTGTATAATACATATGAGTGGTTGGGCTTGTTCCGGACCCTTCAACAACATCGAATTCAGCGATATATCATTTGTTGTAGCGGCTGCGTCGAAAACGATACGGAGTTTTTGAGGCTTGTGAGGGTTTACGACTCCAAAGTGCGGGAGATACCAAGTTCTTGGTCCTTCGACTTCTGCTTCAGCAGGCGACAATTGCTTCGCATAACCCTTCTCCAGATACTTCGATATTTCCCTTTTATAATTTTCGGCAAAAACTGAATCTCTCAGCATACGAGCTTCAATGTTAAGTAATCGTTGTTTAGCCATTGAATAACTTGATGGTAGAGCTGTCGAGTCCTCTCGCCATAATAAACCAACCTCATACCTCTGGCCGAGATCCTTTGTTGTATCTGCTAATATTTTTCTGGCTCGTTTGTTATCGTCTGACTCTAAGACCAGTTTATTGTTGACACCAAAATTTTCGACGTAAAAATATTCCTCCACCATCTTTGTTAATCGTGTTAACGCTTCCGGCTTACCAACATGAAGAACTCGAGGCATGGCAAAGGTTTTCTGATTACGTGGTCCATACACTACCCAACCCAGCTTTGTGGTGGCAGCAATTGGCTGACCATCGTTATCGGCAATAATTTGGCTAGACACGCCCAAATGGCAATTATCCAAACCCAGTAGTAAAACAGGTTTAACATCGACATAGCTATGTATGGGTAGTTCTCTCAGATAAACATACTTCTTTTTATCAAATGACTGCCTCGGTAGGTTAAGATTTCCTATAGTCCGTATTCCTTTGAGAGTATGCTTATCACCCATTACCCCTTGCACATCACAGGACACCGTTCTTGACTTCTCAGTTGTTTGACCATCACTGAACCATTGCAGAGTCAGTGGTTTTGTGCGTCCTCTCAACCCCAACTGTATGGCGATGTCTTCCTCCAACAAAGACACGGATGAACCTTCGTCGTACATCGCGTATACCTTGACACTACCATGTGGACCGGTTAGCACCACCGGCAATATCTTGAAAAGGCTGACTTTAGTTTCTTGACGACAATTTAGTATGCGCTCCCGATCAGTAGGGGGTTGTGCCGACGTGTTCTTATCTTGATGGAGTACCTGATGGTGAAAACGTTTGCAACCATTAATAGAGCATGCTTTTCGACGACTACATTCTGACAAACCATGACCTGCTTGTAGACAACCAAAACATAAGCGATTCTGTTTTACCAAGGACCACTTGGCTGCGCAATCCAACGATATAAATTTTCGACATTCAAGCAATTTTCGACACTCTGACTTCTTACAACATTTACACACGGGCTGCTCTTCTCTGTTGTGCAGAAAACGGCGTGACGTACCTTTGTTAGATGCGGCTGGACGACTGGTGCCAGCAACATCACGCTGACGTGACGATGACGATGACGACGACTGACTGTTTCGCATAGAAATGTCCGCTACACCTGGCATAATTGCCACGATCTTGGCTAAGTCGCTCAACCAATCTGCAAATTTATCCACTGTTGGAAATGGCGAAATATTTGTTGCATGTTTACTCCATTCATACTGCTTAGATAGCGGCAGCTTTGAAATCAACTGTTCCAAAAGTGAAGGTTTCATAAGATGGTGTTCACATTTGGCCGATTTGAAAAATGCTGAAATGTTGCGAACGCGACTGGAAAATTCCAAAATCTGATCTAAGCGATTATCGTGGATTGTCGGAAACTGCTGTACTTTTGCAACTGCGCGCTTATTAACAAGTCATGTCTACCAAAATTAAACTTTAGCTCCTCCATCACCTTGGGTACATCGTCAGGATAAATTAACATTGACATTACGGCTCTTTTGGCATTGCCTTGCAGGGCTTTCTGCAACCGCATAAGATTTTGCCTGTTACTATACCCGAACTCTGTCGTGGTGTCCACATAGTTGGCATAAAACAATGGCCAATCCTCTGGATTACCGTCAAAGGTTGGCAACGGATATAGTCTGGCGGCGGATCCTTCGATGAACGACAGTGTGTTCAGTGGCAATGACGATGGTGGCTGTGACGGATTCCTAGGGGCTTGTAGTATAGGTGGGGGTAGGTGTACGTTTAATGGTGTCGTGTTATTGAGAGTATTGGCTGCTTCCGTTTCGATGCGTTGGCGGAGTTGGCGAACTTCTGCTTGGCTACAGCTGGTCTCGTCACGTAATTCTTGAACATTTGCGCTTAGTGCTGCAATGCTAGAGAGCAATGAAGCTAAAGCATCGCTCCTAACGTTAGTATGCGGTTGCTGCGTAGCTCCTTCACCACCGATGTGCACTACAGTCACGTCTGCCTCCGACTCAGAATTATTACCGTCCCCTTCTGCAGCCATGACTCTTACTTGATTCCGTGTAACCATTGCCAAATTACTTATATAAAAAAATGTAAAATATGCGGTTGATTAGTACGATTGACGGCGATAATGTTAAATACAAATTATTTTTCAAGTACACTTGCGAGGCGGCGTATCGATTGGCTGAATTATTAAACTGGGTTGCTAACGAAGAACATATACTGGGACGATGACGACGATTAACGTTGACGTTAACGATTGACGATGACAACGTTTTCGATGTGAAAAATATTAGAAATGAACGTTGACAACAATACTGATGACTGACTGACGAAACCAAATGATCGACGATTACGGTGAATTTTGAACGACGGAAATGACTATTAAAGATGAACGTTGACGATTGACAATTTGACGAGTTGACATAGACGAGAATTGAACATGACCATTAAATGACTGACGAAATCAACTATCGACGATTACAATGAATTTGGAACGACGGATATGACTATTAAAGATGAACGTTGACGATTACCAATTTGACGAGTTGACATAGACGAGAATTGACCATTAAATGACTTTGACGTAATTAACTATCGACGATTACGATGAATTTGGAACGACGAAAATGACTATTAAAGATGAACGTTGACGATTGACAATTTGACGAGTTGACATTAACGAGAATTGAACATGACCATTAAATGACTGACGAAATTAACTATCGACGATTACGATGAATTTGGAACGACGGTTTTGACTATTAAAGATGAACGTTGACGATTGACAATTTGACGAGTTGACATAGACGAGAATTGAACATGACCATTAAATGACTGACGAAATTAACTATCGACGTTTACGATGAATTTGGAACGACGGATATGACTATTAAAGATGAACGTTGACAATTACCAATTTGACGAGTTGACATAGACGAGAATTGACCATTAAATGACTTTGACGTAATTAACTATAAACGATTACGATGAATTTGGAACGACGATTATGACTATTAAAGATGAATGTTGACGATTACCAATTTGACGAGTTGACATTAACGAGAATTGAAAATCACCATTAAATGACTGACGAAATTAACTATCGACGATTACGATGAATATGGAACGACGGTTATGACTATTAAAGATAAACGTTGACGATTGACAATTTGACGAGTTGACATAGACGAGAATTGAACATGACCATTAAATGACTGACGAAATTAACTATCGACGATTACGATGAATTTGGAACGACGGATATGACTATTAAAGATGAACGTTGACAATTAACAATTTGACGAGTTGACATACACGAGAATTGACCATTAAATGACTTTGACGTAATTAACTATCGACGATTACGATGAATTTGGAACGACGATTATGACTATTAAAGATGAACGTTGACAATTAACAATTTGACGAGTTGACATAGACGAGAATTGAACATGGCCATTACATGACTGACGAAATTAACTATCGAATTTACGATGAATTTGGAACGACGGATATGACTATTAAAGATGAACGTTGACAATTAACAATTTGACGAGTTGACATAGACGAGAATTGACCATTAAATGACTTTGACGTAATTAACTATCGACGATTACGATGAATTTGGAACGACGATTATGACTATTAAAGATGAACGTTGACAATTAACAATTTGACGAGTTGACATAGACGAGAATTGACCATTAAATGACTGACGAAATCAACTATCGACGATTACGATGAATTTGGAACGAAGGTTATGACTATTAAAGATGAACGTTGACGATTAACGATTTGACGAGTTGACATTAACGAGAATTGAACATGGCCATTAAATGACTGACGAAATTAACTATCGACGATTACGATGAATTTTGAACGACGGATATGCTGAGAGACGCTGGACGATTACGACGAATTTGAACTTTTAATAAAGATGAAATTGACCATGAATAGACACTTGACGACGATAAATGTTGACTACAATGTATGGCCACGACAACTTAAAGATGAAATAAATTGATTTATTACACACGAACTATTATGTGAAATCCTTTAGCACATGTATTCCCAATATAGCGGCTCTGCAATTTAGATGACCACAATCTCCAACGGCGATAGAAAATGTTGTTCGGCTGTTGAAAGATCTTCAGCATTCAATTAATTTATGTACAACGCAAAATATTAAATTGGAACCACTTATTTTGTTTCGGCATTCTCAATTATTGTTGGAGGGCACAGTTTTGAAAACTTGTAGAAGACGGCGGCAGAATATTAAAAAGACAAACGAATTTAGTTTAAAATATGTATATGTGAATTTATTAATTATTAAAGTTATAAAATTCCGCGACTGTAGATTTTACATTATTTTCTTTTCTACGTGTGCGCGTGTTTCAAAACTGCTGTGCCCTCTTCGACGATACTTTTCTTTCTTCACAATTTGCCAAATCATTGCGTGATGGCCGCCAAAGGAAACGGTATTTTTCCCATGCTGCGCCGTGTTACCAGATACAGTTAAATGAATGTTACCAGATTGTTAATTACGCATTGAGGAATTACGCAGGAGTTTTCTACTATGTAATGATAGAATCAGCTTTCGATCTATCATCTGATTACTCCCCTTGTGTTACAACTATTGATATAATCCCATCTTTCAATGAATTGAATTCGAGCTTAACCAATAAATTTACAAACGGGCTCAAGTACAAAAAATGTATCAGTTCTCATACCAACTTAAATACAAGCCTTAAATCAACAGCCGAAGTAGACTGACGTCACAAATATCCTTCAAGTACAAGAATTATCTAAAGAAGGATATCGCAGTAGATAAGCTGATTGGAATTGTGTATGTATACTAAAAAGTGTGAATGTCAGATAAAACGAATTGGCAAAAATTTTACCTTGAAATTCATTTCTCTTCTCTTTCACATTGACATTTTTAAAGAAAACACACACATAAAAACGGAAGTAATATAACCTCTATTTGGATAAGCCTTGTTCAAGTAGCAGCAAAAGTATCAACGCACCTACAGCCTAACACTACCCAGAGGAGTGTCCCTAATTATTTCAAAGGAAACGATATCACCGATCTCATTCACAAGGAAAGGCAAATTAGGAAAGACTTTCAGAGGTTACGCTCTCCAACTTTGAAATACGAACTGAAAAAATGCACGAAAGAGCTCCAGATGCTATTGCAGGATAAAAAAGAAGCAGATTTTCAAAACAGAATGAAGTCCTTAACAGCCACATCTTCTACAGACTACTCATTGTGGCGGTCACTGAAAACTTTCAAAAGGCCAGTTTTGCAGGACCCTCCAGTTCGAATCGAAAACGGTGACTTTGGTCGAAGTGACCAGGAAAAAGGAACCGCATTTGCAGCCCAACTTTCGCGGGTATTTACTCCTAATCCAGGGAGCAATTTCCTCCCAGAACATGCCCTTCGCTTACCAACAGTCTCACTCCAATTCAACATAAATGACCTGAATAATGTTATCTGTAACGACATCCAGAATAATAAGGCACCCGGACACGACAGAATAACCGGTGAAATGGTAAAACAACTCCCTCCAGTTGCTACCAAGTTATTATTATACGTTTTCAATAGTCTCCTGCGACTAAACTACTTTCCTGAATCTTGGAAACTTTCCGAAATCATTATGTTTCCAAAACCAGGCAAAAACCCAAATCTGTTAAACCCTTACAGGCCAATTTGCTTAACTTCAATATTTTCCAAACTATTCGAAAAGTTGTTGCTGAAAAAAATGCAGCCCATCCTGGACACACGCGGGACAATACCAAGTCACCAATTTGGTTTTAGGGAGAAACACGGTACGATAGAGCAAGTGCATAGAATAGTAACTCAAATACGGTCGGCTTTTGAAACCAAAAAGTATTGCACTGCACTATTCCTAGACGTAGCACAAGCTTTCGACATGGTATGGCTAGAAGGACTATATATCTTCTCTTCTTCTTGATTGGCGCTTAACCGATTCTGGCCGAGTCCAACAGAGCGCGCCAATTGCCTCTGTTTCGTGCAGCATGGCGCCACTTGGGAACACCTTGGGAGACAGCATCGCTGTCCACCTGATTTTCCGAACGCAGTGGAGGTCTCCCTTTTCTTCTGCGTTCAGCGGGTGCCAATGATGTTGTACGCTCTTGTGGTATAAAATGCTTCCTGTATGGTTAAGTTCTGCAGCCCGTATTATCTTTTCCAGCATCAAATTGAAGAAGTCACACGAAAGAGAGTCACCTTGTCTGAAACCTCGTTTGGTCTCGAACGGTTCGGAGAGGTCCTTCCCAATTCTGGCGGAGCTGGTGGTGTTATTCAACGTCGTTTGGCATAGCCATATAAGTTTTGCAGGGAAACCAAATTCAGACATTGCGGCATATAGGCAATTCCTATTCGTGCTATCAAAAGCGGCTTTGAAAACCCTTTTTCATGGGTTTTTTCAAGTATTTGACGTATTGTGAAGATGTGGTCGATGGTAGATTTACCAGGTCTGAAGCCACACTGATAAGGTCCAATGAGACTGTTGACGATGGGCTTCAGCCTTTCGCACAATACACTTGCTAAGACCTTATATGCGATATTCAGGAGGCTTATCCCACGATAATTGGCGCGTATTGTGGAGTATCCTTTTTTGTGGATTGGCCAGAGCACACTTAAGCTCCAATCGTCGGGCATGCGCTCGTCCGACCATATTCTGCATAGGAGTTGATGCATGCTCCTTATCAACTCTTCGCCACCATTTTTGAATAGCTCGGCTGGCAAGCCGTCAGTGCCCGGCGCTTTATTATTCTTAAGCCGAGATACTGCTATTCGCACTTCGTCATGTTCGGGTGGTGGAACATGTCTACCATCATCTGCTATTGGGGATTCGGGTCGTAAATCTTCTCCTTCAGCAATTTCACTGTTGCCATTATCTAGCAAGGAGGTGAAGTGATCCCTCCACAACTTAAGTATGCTCTGGACATCAGTTACCAGTTCGCCGTTATCATTCCGGCAGGAAATTGCCCCGGTCTTGAAACCTTCAGTCATCCGCGTGATTTTTTAATACGATACGAAGTGAACGAGCGATGTGTTCCTCAGATACATCGTTTGGTGAAGGATTGCGCTCAGAGAGCAGGAGTGAGAGCCGAGTGGTGTATTCATTGGCTGTCTGCGTCATGTGCAGCCTTTCGACTTCAAACTTTCCTTGCAGTCCTGTTGGCACATTCTTTGCTGCACAGAGGCGGGTGCGTACCTTGGCTGCTACAAGATAGTGGTCGGAGTCGACAGTGGGACCACGGATTGTGCGCACATCTAGGATGCTGGAGCTGTGTCTGCCGTCGTGACGTGATCAATTTGATTTCGCGTATTTCGATCAGGGGACAGCCGTGTGGCTTGGTGTATTTTTTTGTGCTGGAATCTGGTACTGCTAATGACCATGTTTCGTGACCCGGCGAAGTCGATCAGCCTCGTCCCATTGGGACTGGTTACGTCGTGGAGACTGAATTTTCCGAATGTGCTGCCAAAGATACCTTCCTTACCCACCCTGGCATTAAAATCGCCAAGCACAATCTTAATGTCGTGATGGGGGCAGCGGTCATAGGCATGCTCTAACTGCTCATAGAAAGTGTCTTTGATCGCATCGTCCTTCTCTTCCATCGGGTCGTGGGCGCAGATGAGAGATATGTTGAAAAATCCTGCTTTGATGCGGATGGTGGCTAGACGCTCGTTCATTGGCGTGAACGACAGTACTCGGCGGCTGAGTCTCTTTCCCACCACAAAACCAACACCAAATATACGCTCCTCTGCATGGCCACTGTAATATATTAGGCCCGTCACATAGCATACGTCAATCCGTCTACGTCGACGTATGTGACTGACAGCTCACGTACTTGACGGAGAGGTCGCCACATAGGAAACGTTGGCGGATATACACAAATCAGCTGTTTGATTAACCTTTAACTACAGAGGTGGTGGAAAAAATTTAACTCTTTAGAATATTTTGTAATTTCTCTTTTAAGTTGCCCTATTGAAATTCAGTTTTCAGTAACTTCACATCTCCTGATAATTCTTGACCATTTTGTTTTATGGAGGAATGTTATACAAATGAGAAGAAACTCGAAAAGCAAATTGCAAAAAAATTGAAATTCAAGAGTAGCTAAAGGTTAACAATCAAAAGCAATCAGCTGACATAGCGACGGATTGACGTATACCAAAAGTTGACTTTTGGGCAACTTCGGTACGTTGCGGCGACGAATCCGTCGTACGTGTGACGACGTACGTTTAAATGCCGACATTTTACTGAGCTGTCAGTCACATACGTCGACGTAGACGGATTGACGTATGCTATGTGTCGGGGCTATATAGCGCAAAGCCCGCATTTCTTCTTGCCTTGCCCCTTCCAACGCATCTCTTGTATGGCGGTGATGTCAGCTTTCACTCTTCCGAGGACATCAACCAGCTGGGCAGATGCACCTTCCCAATTAAGGGTGCGGACGTTCCAGGTGCATACCCTCAAATCATCGTCCTTTAAACGTTTGAGAGGTGGTCTCATCCGAGGCATTGTTGGATTTTTCATTGGATAGGATTTTTTAAGTGGTGGGTCCCAAACCCGACGCACAACCCGCCCTGCGGGAGTTGTATATTGTTACACGTTTATATAGCGAGCCGCTTGCTCCAAGACAGACGGCCGCTCGCAGCCGCACCTTCTGGTGAACAGACGCTGCAGTTATTCCCCTCAACAAGCCCTTAAACCGAATATGTCGGAGTGGCCTTGTCGAGTTGTCGCCTTCTCACTTTAGTTCACTACCAAACGGGTGTTCAGTGGCTATCCAGAGGACACAGCGCGCAAGTCGTGAGCTGCTTGCTCCGCATGCAAAAGAATCGCTCTGGCCACCCCCAGGTGGATGGCAGTCAGAAGCTTTCCCCACTTACGTGGACTTCTACACACGGAGCCATCCCCCGTACAATATATGCCTTATTTTAGAGAACTTTCTAACGGGAAGAAAGTTTCGAGTAAGGCAAAAAAGTTATACCACTGAAAGCTATCCAATCTTCGCCGGAGTTCCACAAGGTAGTGTTTTGGGACCCATTCTATATTTAATATTCACAAGTGACTTGCCCACTAATGAAAATCTCGCTACTTCAACATTTGCGGATGACACAGCAATACTTAGGCACTCTGCACACGGAGCGTACTGCTTTAGACGCGTATTAGATACTACAGACGAAAGCTGTACGCTTTGATGTCGCGCACGTATATTTCAATTGAGGGCTGCACACGAGTCGTCAGCTTCATGCATTCGTCAAAGTATGCTGGCTACATATCGCTTGGCGTAAAGCAGTGCTGGTAGCTAGGCGTACTACACTTAGAAAAGAGGAAGAAGAAGATGTTTGTTTACATTTTTCCACTTGGTGGAATTTATGAAAGCAGTAAAATTTGTGTAAAAAATCGGAAAAAATGAGTGTATAATTAAAGAAAATGGAAGATTCCGTAAAATTTTGTATCTTTTCTATTTAAAGCTTCGAAATTTAAATCAATTACCGTATGATTAATTTGTTTGTTTGTTTTGTGCAGCGAAGTTTCATGTCGCTTCGTGTGCAGATCTTGAGGCGAAGAGAAATCGACGCTACATGAAATGTCTCGTACGCGTCTATGACGATACGCCTCGTGTGCAGAGTGCCTTAGTGTGCACTCAAATCCCTCAACGACTGCCAGACGGTTGCAAAGCCATCTAAGAATTGTAGAACAATGGCTTTCAGATTGGAGAATTAAAGTCAATGAATCTAAGTGTGTACAAGTCACTTTTACTCTAAAAAAAGATACCTGCCCCTCTGTCTCAATTAATGGTAAAATAGTAACCCAAAAAGATTACGCCACCTACCTTGGTGTTACCTTAGACAGAAGGCTTACTTGGAAATATCATATTGATAATAAGATAATGCAAGCTGAAAATAAGCAATTTACAATGGATCATTGGTCCAAAATCTAAATTAAGCATAGACAACAAAATACTTTTATTTAATATGGTGATAAAACCATCCTGGATAAATGGAATACAGCTTTGGGGTTCAGCATCCAAATCCAGTCTAGAAAGAATACAAAGGCTACAATCTAAGATATTAAGATCAATATGCCGGGCGCCTTGGTACGTGAAAAATTCCGCTATACACAGGGATTTAAAGATTAACACAGTTGTCGAAGAAGTAAAAAATATACAAACTAACTACGCCACAAGACTAGACAATCATCCAAACATACTGGCTAAAAGCCTGTTAGAACAGAGATACCTCAGGCGGTTAAAGAGAAAGGATATCAAGCTAAATTGTGACCAAGGCTAGAGCCACTAAAATTAAAACTTCGAATAACCTATCCTATTAGGCCGTAAAACCTCTAAATTACAAAAAGCAGCTTACTGAAATTCCTTCCATTCAGAAAGCTACAACAGCATTTACTAATACACATGTATAACATATGTATGATTGTGTTCCGGACGAGCCTATCCCATTAGGCCGTAAAAATTCCTAAGTTCATACACACAGCTTATTAGAATTCCTTCCATTCCGAAAGCTGCAACAGCACTTACTAATGCAACACACGATTGTGTCATCGATAAGCCTGTCCTGTCAAGCCGTATGAACTTTTAGTACTATACAATCAGCTGCTTGGAATTCCATTCCATTCCATTCCGACGGCATAAATACATATATAATGAAAATGAATAACATAATGAACGAATATAAAATAAAAGAACATACATAGTCTTAGTAAAAACAAAAACATTCACATACACATAATAAATGTGTTCATAAGTATTTATTTTATATCAAATAAAATTTTCATCCATATGTTGTTTGAAGCAGTGGCAACGAATAACGTCATTGTATTCTAGGTTAAGATTCTATAAAAATTGTCATTTTCTCCAAGAATGATACAATAGGGGTATTCGCTATACATAGCATAACCCTAGCACGTAGCACGGATTGCACGGATTGCAAAGTTTTACAACGCACAACAACAAAATACAGGCGACCAGAAATATGCTAGACCTCAAAAATAAGCTACAGCAAAACCTATGTATATTTATTTGCTATAAAGTGTAGGAAATTAATTGCGACCCTGCGTCAGCTGACATTTGCCAATTGCTAATTTCAATTTCAATTTAAGCATCCAAATTTTGCGTGAAATGTTATGTTTTGTGTGTATTTATTAAATTTACTATAATAAAATGATTTATTTATTAAAAAGTGAGTGATGAATGCGTCCGCTTGGCAAAAAAGAAAGGCTGCTTCTTAAAATTTTCTACGACTGTGCAATAGGGTGCTCTCTATGTATAGCATATATTGGTCTAGGATATTTGCAATCCGTGCTATCTTGCTATCGTGCTATGGATAGCGAATACCCCTAATAAATACTATATCCGAAAAAAACTTTTTTATTTATAATAAAAAGCAATGTATTGAAAAATTTAATTAAAATTGATGTTCAAATTTCTTTGTTCTTCTATTTCTTTTTCCACTAATAAAGCTGCTGTAGCAATGGAATCCATTTTTTAACTACTTGTTATATTCTTTCTGAAAATATAATCTAAAACTTAGTGAAAATATAAATTTGCTGTCAAAAAAATACATATTATTTCGCACAAACACTACCTAACACTGATTCGAACATGGTTTAACACAAGGTTGATCCATAAGGTTACGGCAGTGCGGAAAAGCAACCCTGCAATACATTTTGTTGTTGCCCGTTTTGCTATCTCAATTGTCAAACGTCCATTTTCAATTGGCCAAGCAAGACATGCATACAAGAAAAGCAACAAACACATAAAGTTTGACAATTTAGGTAATGAAAAAAATAGTCAGATGTTTCTACCGAGATAACCTTAATTATCAACCTTGGTTTAACACATGACAACACTTATGTTCGAAACGGGTGCAGTGAAATAATGCCCGTGGAATTAACGCCCGCGTTTTTTCCTTTCTTGAAAAAGAAATAGCGCCTGCGAATAAAAAGAAATTCAACCCGTGGGTTTTATTTCCATTCAGAGATGGAAAGAACGCCCGCGCGGCCTATTCGGCGATGTCGGCTTTAAAGACTCTGCACACGGCATTTGAAATTACGTTGATTAGCCGAAATTACTTTCCGAAATCACGCGAATTCACACACGTTTTTGAGTAATTTCATTTAGTCGGGTTTCAGTTACGCTGTTCCTGCGCCAAATAAAAATTTGTACATGGTCAACTTAAATGAAAATATCATTAATAAAATACTCACACCAAATTAATTTTTTTATAATTAAAGAATCGCTAATGTAATATACAATGAGAATATTACTAAGAAACCGTCGCGAACAAATTTAATAGCCGTTTTTATTTTAGCGCAGATGTATATGCGCTAAAATAAACTCAGCTAATGTGAAATATTAGCAATGGGTAAAGATGTTTTCGATTATAATCGATAAAATTTAGAGAAGAGACCGATTCTAGAGTAATTTCGTGAGTATTTTCGCCGAAATGCGCATTTCAAGGGTAATTTCAGCTGGCATTTTTGTATGGCAAAACAACGTTATTTAAGGGTAATTAACGCCGAAAACACGATTTTTGCCTAAATCACCCTTAAATCATGCCCGTGTGCAGAGGCTTTTATTTCCCTTTCGAAAGGGCAATTAAGCCCGCAGAAGTTTTTTTTTAAATATGGTGTATTAGTGGGAAAATCGCCGCAGGCGAAAAATTGGAATAAAAAATCGCGCGATTTTTTATTCCAATTTTTCGTTTTCTTCTAAATATGGTATATTATTATTGGAAAAAGCGCCACAGGCGAAAAATTGGAATAAAAATCGCGCGATTATTAGTATTATTATTGGAAAAAGCGCCGCAGGCGAAAAATTGGAATAAAAAATCGCGCGATTTTTTATTCCAATTTTTCGTTTTCTTCTAAATATGGTATATTACACTGCTCTACAGCCAAAAAATACTCTGAACGCGCCATCCTTTCTATATGTAAAATCAGTCGTTGATTCCGAAAATCGGGTTCATTTTTAATTCTATGGGAAGGTTTTTGAGATATCGGCAATTTACCGTTATTTGGCCAATGGGTACACTTAATCCAGTATAGCTCTTTAACACAGTGAGTTATCTTCTTTGGGGTGACACCATACGAAAGAAAATTAAATTTCCTTTTCACGGCTCCTATAACATTTTTCTCTAACTCTTATAGTTTCTGAAATATTGACGATTAAATTTTAATTTTTTCGATTTTTTACGATTTTTTGAAGAAAAAATTGACTTTGTCAGGCAATATCTTTAAAACCAATATTTTTACCTTCGGTTTTACTCCTTTTCATGAAGCTCCATTCTATTACCAAAAAAATAAGCTATCAACGATGAAAATCCATTGTAAAATGGAAAAGTTATAGGTGATCAAGTAAATACAGCCAGGTCGCGCAATGCCTCTGCACGCGTACATTCTATGCATATTGTACCAATACCTACACATCTGCAGTAGCAGCACATTGGCAGCGCGGTAGATACAAGCCCATTTACGGGTATAACATGCATAAAATATACCCGTGTAGAGGCATTGTGCGACTTGGCTGTATTTACTTGATCGCCTATAACTTTTCCATTTTAACATGGATTTTCTTCGTTGATAGCTTATTTTTTTGCTAATGGAATGGAGCTTCACGTAAAAGATTAAAACCGAAGGTGAAGACATTGGTTTTAAAGATTTTGTCTGACAAAGTCAATTTTTTCTTCAAAAAATCGTAAAAAATCGAAAAAATTAAAATTTATTCGTCAATATTTCAGAAACTATAAGAGTTAGAGAAAAATGTTATAGGAGCCGTGAAAAGGAAATTTAATTTTCTTTCGTATGGTGTCACCCCAAAGAAGATAACTCACTGTGTTAAAGAGCTATACTGGATTAAGTGTACCCATTGGCCAAATAACGGTAAATTGCCGATATCTGAAAAACCTTCCCATAGAATTAAAAATGAACCCGATTTTCGGAATCAGCGACCGATTTTACATATAGATAGGATAGTCACGTCCAAAGTACAGACAAAAAATTTCATTTTGTGATCCAGTGTTATTAGTGGACGTTGGCTCTGTGTGTAGAAGTCCACGTAAGTGGGGAAAGCTTCTGACTGTCATAATGCAGTTCATAACTTAACCAGACCTGTATCCTCCGGTTAGCGTTAATCAGAGGTTGAGTAAACGGCCCTAAGTGTGTACAAGTCACTTTTACTCTAAAAAAAGATACCTGCCCCTCTGTCTCAATTAATGGCAAAATAGTAACCCAAAAAGATTACGTCACCTACCTCGGTGTTACCTTAGACAGAAGGCTTACTTGGAAATATCATATTGATAATAAGATTGATTGTTGGAGTGTTTTTGTGAAATTAATAAAAAATATATGTAACACGCTAATCTTTTGTGAACGACTTGACAAGTAGACATTTTATTTCACACCAATTCGTTTGGCTTGAATTTACATTCCACATAAAATAGTTCCACATATTGGAACATATGCATTGTTACAGCAGGGCTGCTTTTCAAAGTAGTATTTCAACAGTCCTCCTCAATGCAGATGTTCTCACATTAATAAACATTTTAATTGAGACTTAACATTTTCAAAAATTCTTTATGCTTTTTCTTACAAAGATTTTTGTTAACATGTCAGCTATCATTTCATTAGTAGATATATAATTTAATTTTATATCACCTTTCTCAACAATATTTCTAATAAAATGACACCTGATATCGACATGTTTCGTTCCACCATGATGTACAGGATTTTTTGCCAAATTCTGTGCGCTAAGATTGTCACCGTATATGAGATTTTGTGTATTTTCATCGCCACAACCAATTTCGATAATTACTCGCCTTAAGTGTACCGCCTCTTTCGCTGCAGATGATAGAGAGATGTATTCTGCCTCAGTACTGCTCAATTCGACGCAATCCTGTTTTTCGGATTTCCAGGATATTGCACCACCAGCTAAAAAGAATATATAGCCAGTGTACGACCTTCGATCGCCCTTGTCGCCGCCCCAGTCTGCATCTGCGTACCCTTTCAATGGTTAGTTGCATGCACGATAATGCAACTTCATATCTAAAGTAGATGCCAAATATCGTGTAATATATGTATTATACCCGCTTGGTGCTTACTATATGGGTCTTTGTTACGCTGTGCTAATTTTGCTACAGAGTGCAAGATGTCTGGTCGCATACAAAGTGCTAACCACATCAATGCCCCAATCTTAGATTGATAAGTCGTTTGATCTATTTTCTTGCAATTTTCCTTATCGCATGCCACCTGGAAACCTGCATCTAAAGGAGTTGCTGCCGTTTTGCACTCACCAATACCATGTTGACGTAATAAATCTTTTATGTATTGTGGCTGACCAATTGATATGTCACCCAGATCACCATCTCGCTCAATATGAATACCCAAAAACATTTTAACTGGGCCTTTGTCGACGCATTCAACTTTTTTACATATATTCGCTTTGACGTTAATCAATATCTCTTTTGATTGGCATGCTAAAAGAAGATCATCGACATATACAGGAATTAAACAAAGTTTACCTTCAATATCTTTTTTATAGAGGCATCGCTCGCTTTCGCATTGAATAAAACCCATCTCACGCAATGCTGCATCCAGTATAAAATTCCATTCCCGACCACTTTGTTTTAGACCGTAAATAGCTTTGTTTAATTTGAGAACCTTTTTGTTGTTGTCGCTGCGATAACCCTTTGGCTGTTTCATGTAAACTATATCATTTAGCTCGCTGTTGAGGTATGCCGTGCATACATCCATTTGGTGAAGGTACATTTGGCTAGCGTAGAACTAAACTGGTCTATCTAACATTTTTTCAGAAATCGAGTTATGTACATTTTAGAACTTGAAAATCATAAATTTATCCGTGCAAAATTGATGTAGGTCTTATTTCTGCACCAAAGTGTCCAAACGCTAAAAATGTCACGTCCTTTTGTCATTTCAAGAAATTCTAAAGTGGTCCAAGTAGCATAGACTACCATACACCAGTATGATCTTACGCCAGATGAGTGGATGAAATTGGGTAAAAATTTGTAGGAAGCATGCTCTTTTTGATGTTAATAATATGGTGGGGAAATTTATGTCATTTGACGAACTACGGCCAATGTTCAGGGACTACCAGAGTATAGTAGACGACGGCGCAAAAGTTTCCCAAATGCAAAAGGCAAAATTTGTCAAGGGTGAATCTGTGATTCAGTTTAATGATGATTATTTTGAAACATAAATCCGTCGATATAAAGAAATCTAGCGTGAACCTACATGATTTCATAGAGTTCTTACAGAATTTTACACCAGATCAAGGCAGCGACATACGCGTTTTGAAATTGAAAAAAATGCAGGACACAAAAATTGTTGAAATTTGAACCACCTTTTACCTGTCTCTCCACATGTAAGCCGCAGAGATGAAACAAAAACAATCTAGAAGATTTTCTACCATCCCGCCGTGGATAAAACTAGGTTACTGTTACTTTTAATGCAGAGGTGATCATTTACGAACATGTGTATGTTATTTTTGCAATTAAAGTACTTCCTTTCATATAGTTTTTGTTGTTTTATTCATATAATTTCCAATTTGTAGTTCAAACTTCCTTAAAAATTAAAAATTCTTAAGTGGTCTATGTAACAAGTTTTCTTGTTACAAACAAATTTTATATAAAAAACGTTTCTATAATAATTTTTTTTTAATGCAGAATGTTAACTATTAAGCTAACATAATAATTTACAATATTCACTTAACATACATCAACAATCGCACACCGCACTAAAACACGTTTCATCTGTTTTCTCCACTTTTGTATTTTGTTAGATAGACTACTTTAGTTATACGCTAGCCATTTTTAGCTCCGCCGCCAACGCCAAAATAAGTCTTATTGTTTCGAAACGACAAACTGGTGAATATGTGTCAACATAATTTACGCCATATAGTCCAACCATTGACCGACGGCGTCATATCTCTCAGTTACCTCACGCAATAGTTGAAAATCGACACCATTCACGCACGTAAACGCACGCATACCCAACGCAAGAATCAGTTGTTTTCCTTTGTTTACATTCTGCATTGTTTTTGGTTTGTTTGGAATGAGTTGAATAACAGCGTTACCATTGTACAGCAAAGTATACATGCAGTTTTTGATTTCGTAGTAACTTGTGTTTGGTTTCGTAGTAATTTTTCTTGAAAATCGTATTATTCATAGAATTTATTAATAAATAAATTTTTAAATTGAAAATGTTGTATCATGATAATTTAAAACCAAATATTAATTGCAGTTTTGTTTACTTCTGACTCCGTGCTTCTACATTTTCTACTACTATTTCTTAAAGGCTTTTAAGAATATGTACATTAGGCATATAACAAATTTTGACGAAAAATTTGGCATACCACCACGTGGTGGCAAATATTGTACAAGTAATGAATATCACTTTTTTAGGTGATTTTGGTTCAAAAACGTTCCGCGCAAAAATGGATTTCTAAAAAAAGTCAGATTTTTTTTTTATTTTTTTTTTTAATATTTTTATTTTTACATTTTTGTCAATTGTTATATGAAATAAGTTTTAAGTTTAAAGTATATGATGATTTACACAATGGTAAAATGTCTTGCACAATTTTAATTGCACGCTCTGCGCAGATGTACAAAACTTTTTTTTGTTTTTTTCAGCAGTTCTGATAAAAAAGTAATTTCGTTTTGCGCGGAAACTTTATTGCATACTTTTTTATGCTCTATTCGACTATAGTATGCCGTTTTTCGTATTTGCAAAAATTGTAAAAAAAATTGTAATAGTCAAATGTATTAAATGCAACAGTCAAAAATATCCACAATAGTCAAATTTAGTAAAGAAAACACAGCAGGAAAAACTTAATTTTCTTCTATTTAAATTTTTATCTCCATATAAAAACAAATAAAAACGATTGATACAATATGTAGTAAAATTTAGTAAAAAAAAACGCCAAAAAACCTTCATTTTCTCTATTTACATTTTTATTTCCGTGTAAAAAAACGATTGCGGCAATAGTCAAATTTAGTAAAAAAAAAAAAACGCAAAAAAAAACTTAAATTTTTTTATTTCATTTTTATCTCCATATTATAAAAAAAAATACACTTATGTTAACATAATTTTATAATCGGCAACATTCGGAATAGTTATTGAGGTACTTTGGGAGCATATTGAAAGATTCGTACTAATTTACTACAAAATGATCGCTCCGGCAACCCTGTTGCAAAGAGAGCAATCAGCTGACACGTTATTACGTGAAAAATCAAACTGAGGTAGGTTTCTACGATACGTGCGTTAAAGGGGCCTTCGTCATGCGTTGGTGAGTGGGCATTTACACTACAACTCCATAAGACAGGTTGTGTCAGCTGACACGGGCTACGTGCGTGCGTCGTTGACTGGTTGGGCTAATACTGTTGCGAACAACCTTTCGCAACCAAACGCGCTTTGTAACGTTCGATGTTACCATGTAATACTATGTTCATGCTGGATTTGAAACGCAACATTTTGCATTTTCGAAAAGTGCTCATGCTGCCGCGTTTTGTAAATACGCTTTTGAGAAGTTTGAAACAAACGGAGCTAATATCCCAGATTACGCAATCAGGTGTTGAGGTTTATTTTTTTGTTTTGTCTAGTGGTGCAGTGGGTAGAGTGCTCGCCTGCTATGCCAGAGGTCTCGGGTTCAAACCACGGTCCGAGCAAAACACCAAAAAATTTTTCTAATTAGTAAAAATCCAATTATTGTATTTTTTTAAGAGCAGCGGTCACCTCTCGGCCGTGGGCGGCATACCCTCCGAGTGTATTTCTGCCATGAAAAAGCTTCTCACAAAAAATGCATTCGCCGTTCGGAGCCGGCATAAAACTGGACCACCCAATTAGTAGGAAAAACAAAAAGGAGCACACCTCGAATTGGGAGAGAAGCTCGCCATAAAACTCGTCAGAGTTATCTATAATAGCGCCATTGTATTATATTAATAATTAAAAAAATAGAACAAGAATTTGCAAAATATGTAATAATATAATACACTAATTTTGCAAACCAAACGTACCAACCGCTTTGGTATTAATTTTGATCTCTGTTTTGTTTACTTTCGTTCATTACATTTAGAGGCTATACACACTTGCGATTCAATCTATTTAGTCGAATTGGGCTGTTGTATGCAAATCCAACTGTTTCAGTTCTTCGACTAGTTGAATGTAGTGTGAATGCTTCCATACATTCCCATGCAAATCAAAGCCCGACTAAATCGATTGCGTCGCAAGCACGGTATATATATTGAGACGGTAATGCCAGTAGGCGGAAATGTCAAATACTGCTTACGTCACAGGACCAATAAAGCCGCGAACAACCAAACAAACAGCTGTGCCAATTGCAAAAGGAAATGACGTATGAGGACCTGATACTTTTTTCTAAAACCGAAAGAAATATGGCGTCCAGCGAACTGACATGACCTTTTAATTGGATCATGGTCGCAAGTGTGTATAGGCTCTTAAGCTGAGTTCCCGTGGCAGTGATCCAGATCCGGATACAAATTTTGCAAGCAAATGCAACAACAATTTTGTGATCCTGGTATTTATCTGGATAAAAACAATCTATTACAATCTATGCGGATCCGAAATTGATACAGATAAACGCCAGGAGCACAGAATTCTTGTTGCATTTGCATTCAAACTTCTATCATGATCTGGATCAACGCCACGGGAACTCGCCTGTAGAGTGACGTCATCATGGAGCTCGTGTGCCCATGCTCATGCTGCTCTATATGCGTAATCTTGTAGGTATTTCGTTCTTGTGTTGCCACTATTTTCGATTCGAATGGCAAATTTTTTGGAAGACTTCAGGGTTGCTTTCTGCGTTAGCATTCAAAACGCAAAAAAATAGTTGCGTTAAGTTGCATTTTGGTGGTGGCATTTGTATGGAGAAATGTAACATTTAATGTTGCGTTTTGGACTAAACGCAAAAATGCCTCCGAAACGCAAAACGCAGGCTCACCATGAACACTATATAAATCTCGTTTTATGCTATATACCCACTTGCAGCCTATTACCGATTGCCCTTCAGGCATATCTACCAGAGACCGTGTTTTATTTGCTGTAAGTGCTTGATTTTCACGCTCCATCGCATCTTTCCATAAACCTGCTTGCTCACTAGCTACTGCTTCCTCAATTGTTTCTGGTACCTCCACATTGCTCGTTTCCATGACTTGCAACACGTTATATTGTTTCTTTGGACGGCCTGGCTTACCTGTGTAGATTAACTTGGGCCGACCTGGTCCGTGCTTTGGTTTCTGTTCATCAGCACTAAAATACTCTTCGGTTTCTTCCTCACTATGGCTTTCGCTTATGACATTGCCACTCACGTTGTTATCATCACCATTATCTCGATGTCACTATTTGGCATTCGAGGCTGCTGCTCGCTCTCAAAATCAAATTCCACTGTGTTATTGCCAACACCTTCAACGACGTTTGTTTCATCAAATAGTATGTCACGCCTTTCAATTACTTGCCGTAACTAGGTACACGAATTTCGATACGATACGATACCAAATCGATATTTTTTGCATTTGATGCCGATACTTTTTACTCGATTCTTTTGCAACGATATTTTTTGGTATCGAGTACTTCAACCACGGTATCGAACAAATGAGTACATTGAGTGATGGAAAATTAAAATTGTGTCATATTTGTCTAAAAAATTGTGCAACGCAAAATAGTGCCGAAAATCGGTCGAGTGTGCAGAAGTGACAAGCTGCTTCCTAAAGAGCCGAAAAATGCACAAGCACGAGTAATTTTGCATCACTGGTACATATCGAAAAATAGGTCTGATCCACGTGCTGAAATAATTGCAGGATTGGGCTACTTCGTAAGGTTTTTTGTAAGAAGTTGTATGAAGTTACCGAAATCTGTTTATTGATTTTCACATTAAACGAGGCGCACACTTACCACTGAAAATAGCTAACAATTTGCAATTACCATGCGATTGAAATAATGATAACTGGAGATATACATAGGATTATATGTTTTTCATTTTCATACGATAATTTGACGTTTGCAAATAAAAAATCGTGATTTCAGCGAAAAATTGTCAATATCTTTTTTCTCTCACTTTACTAAAAATACGGTATAAACAAAAAAGGATATTTTTTCCATTAATGCCCATATGACACTACGTTTTTTCCTGATATTCTACAAGGTTTTTTGTGTGGAAGAGGTGGTCAAATACAGTTTTGTGTTGGTGCAAGGGAGTAAGCTATGTTGGAAAAAAACCAACGAAATACCATCTAGGCGGTTAAAAACCAATGAGCCAGCTTGTATTTCGATAGGTTTTTTAACATTCGGCACTTTTTTCTGACAATTGTTTCAATTTGACAACTATAAAATAAATTATTTTTAAAATATAAAATATATAAATACAAATTTTAAATTTGCCTCTTGTAAGCTTCTGCTTTGGCCGTAAGGGGAAAGGAGAAGTCCGATAGAAAAATCATACTGCGCAATGGCTTCTCTGTATAAAATGGAATGCACAGCTATTCTGCCACTTGAGTTTCATCTTTTTCTTTTGTTTCGATAATTTAAATTCAAATTTCCAAAAAAATTCAATGATGGATACATACATACATACATATAATCTCAATAAAAATGAATTGTTAATGTTATTTAAGATGTTTATTTTTCAAAATACTAAATATTTTGCAAATATCTTTTTACAACTGTGATTGCATTAAATACACCTGTTGTTTTGTAAAAGCTGTTGGTTTGTAAAAAGTGTTTTCAAGAACTTAATAAACTTCTATAATTTTTTTAATCAGCTTGAACTATTCTTATGAGTTGGAAAAGGATTTACGTCAAAATCAAAACTTTGGAACCAGCCATGGCATACTACGCCATGGAACTAGCACGAATACAGTGATATGCGTATGCCTCAGTATGCAGTTTTCTTGCGTTTTTGGTAACTTTCTAGAAGACGGTGCAACTTTAAACCGTTTTAATAAATATCTTTTAAATGTGGAAAAATCTTTTATCTCCGCTTTCGAATTCATAATCTAGAGGTCAGAACGCGTCGATTGGTACCTCCTTTAACTATTTTAGAGGAAATTTTAAGGTTGCACCTTCTAGAAAATTACCGCTTTCGATACCGATACTTTGAGTATCGAGTAGTTTAGTTTCGATATTATCGGGTTCACGATTCTTTTTAACCGATATTTTAAATGAGTACCAGATCGATGCTTTTGATTCGATATCGTGTCCCTAGCCGTAACTCTGCATCGTATAATCGGTATGCCTTCGATACTCGCGAATACCCTACCATTCTATATTCCTTGCCCTTTGCACGAAATTTCTTCGATTGGGTTTTAAGTAATGCAACCGCTACTGAGCCAAAAACTTTTAAATGTTGTACTGACGGCTTTCTCCCGAACCATGCTTCAAATGGTGTTTTATTATTTAGCGCTTTTGTTGGTGCTCTATTGCGCAAATACGCTGCGGTAGACACAGCTTCTGCCCACAGTGCCTTACACATACCCGAATGTACCAGCAAACTTCTTGCCATCTCAACTAAAGTGCGGTTAGCCCTCTCCGCTACACCATTTTGCTGCGGGGTAAAAGGAACTGATGACTGTCGTACAATTCCGTGCTCTTTAAAATATTCATCAAATGCCTTGTTGACAAATTCTCCGCCATTGTCACTTCTTACCGCTTTAATGACGTTGCCTGTTTGCCGTTCGACCATTTTTGCAAAAGATACAAATGTTTCAAAAACCTCAGCTTTCGATTTGATAAAATAAACGAAAATTCGCCTCGACATATCTGTGTGTATCACCAACGCCGTCGGCGGCACCGAAATGCCGAAAGCCACGGCACCGAACTCGTCGAAAATGGCATCAGCAACCCCGACGGTTCGAAGTTCAGTGTAGCCAAATATGTGAACTGTGTTCGAATCAGTGTTGCCAAGTACTGATGCGAAATTCAAGACAGGTAGGCGCAGCGGCGAATTCAAAAACTACTTTTTTTATTTAGAAAGGTACAATGTAATGTCAAAATCAAAGCAAATTCACACTATGGCCAACAGGAATGGGCGAGTCCCAAGCGAATACAGATTTTAACCAAGGCGAAGCATTATTTTGACATTAAACTATACCAATTACAATATTAAAGTTCTGAATTCACGTATGCGCCTACCTTTCTAAATCTGCCTGGTAGAATTGAGCCGGATTTTCTGACGTTTCTTATCTTTCTGATAAAAGCAACGTTAGTTTATTTTACTAAAAACTATGGGCCGTAGTCATAGTCGTTCACTAAAATCGGTTTTAGTTAAAATCGGTATTAAATTTAGAATGATGTTTAAAAGAGTGGTGTGTCATAGACCAGTTAGAACAACGTTTTTGCTAAAATGAAACGGAACAGGGTTACCCATATAAAATAATAAGAATCGCTCTGTAATTTTGAGAAATTTCAAGTGTTTTAAAAGTTCACCCTGTGTCAACTTTTAAATTGAAAAATTCACCCTGTGTCAACTTGTAAATTGAAAAGAAAAAAGTAAGCGCATCTATCTATTCGACTTTTGATGTTTGCATATTTGGACTTAATCGTATATTTAAAATACGCTAAAAAACAACTAAAAGTGAGTTAAATTTTGAGATAAAACTACACACTTCATATATATCAAAATGAACTTGTAATTTTAGGGAACAACAAGGTCTCGTGCACCGAACTGGAGCGCAGTAGAAAAAGCTTGTCTGCGAGAAAGCATTGAGTGCCACCTGCATATTTATTAAAATGTCTTCTTTATACGTTTTATTTATTTATTTTTTATTGTATTCACGTACTCTCTTTCTATTTTTATAGTTTTCATGACGAATTCCCAGCTTAGAACAATATTTTAAGATTTTAAAATGACATTCACCTCATTTTAAAGTTAGAACGCTGTTTTAGTGATAAAACCGATTTTAAGTCGACTATGACAGAGATAAAATGACGTTTATGCTAGCATCATTCTAACGGCCTTATTCCGGTGTGGTAACATAATTTACTTTACTGGTTAAATAAAGAATCTGGTACTTTAAACACTCTTTTCGTATTCTGGCAGCAGAAAATTAAGTTACCACCTCAATATGTGGTAACATTTTGTTACCATTTTCAGCCCGATTCCATTCCGTTCGTATGGAAATGCTTTAACAGCGTTACCATTTGTGCCAGAATACCAATTGAAAAGACGGTAACAATTTTCAGCAACATAAATTACCAGTAAAGTAATTTTCCGGTAACGCTCGGAATAGCAGTGTAAGTGTGTTAAAACACTGTTTTAAATCGACTATGACTACGGCCCTATTTATTTAAATATTAAAATAATGGATTCTATTCCGATAGTGGATGAAGAAGAGCAAAGGAATCTGATAAACGAGAGAAAGTTTTTAAGGGATCTTAGCAATCCTTTTACTTTAAGTAAACAAGCGTAAATTTAATTAAAGGCTGAAAATAAGAATAATAGTCTTCATTTTGCCTGAAAGAAACCTTTACCTTGTCCTTTTTTCTGTTTTTCATAGAATTATTTTGAACTACATAAAAGCAAATTGTATACAAAAACAGGGGAAAATTTCAATAACAATGTACCCGGCACCGGAATTTTTCGTTTCTTTTTTTTGGCGATAGATCACTAAAATGCAAACGAAATCTTTCGGAAACTTATAATTCATTAATAACACAGTATTTTTGCGTAGAGCACCTTTATGCACCGCACCGCGCTTTGAAAAGTAACCCTCAGCCGACAGAACTCCCTTTCTGGAGTTAGATCTGGAGAGATTTACAGTAATTTTGCGTAGTCGGGAGTATTATAACTAGTAAAATTATCATTCGCAGAACTTTTACTGAAGGATTCATTGAAACATTCTTAGTGGTTTGAAAATAAATATAGCGGGCGCATTATACTTAAGCCGACCTTCCACCACCTGCAATATTTATTTGAATCGTCTTTATTGAGACGAAAGTTTTTACTGAAATGGTAAGTTGTTGGTAATACACATTCATAATTCGTTAGTTGCTTTTTTATAGTAGTCAAACAATAGTTATCAACTTCAAAAAATGCATTATTATTCTTTAGTGAAAATATATATTAATTTCCAAAACCTACATACACACGTATTTAAATCACTGTTATTATCATTATTTCACAATTTTTTCTCTGAAGTTTTTCTTTGCATATAACAGCAATTCAATCTCGGTGGAAAATGCAATGGACTCACGCCATGTTTGTGGCTTCTCGCGACCGGTTGATTAATATATATACATATATTCACACTTATTAACACTTATTCAAACTTCATACATGTATTTACACAATTTACTTAAACTTTTATTGCAATTTTTTGATATTTTGTTAATATCGCCGCAACCAAATACTTGCGGCAAATTTCGGCACGAAAAACTGTCAAAATTTTCGTTCATTCGGTGTTCATAATCCCGATTTACCGAACTTCGAAAAATTCGGCACGCCGTCGGTTATCATAATGCCGATTTGCCGAAGACGTCATTTCGGTACCGCCGACGGTGTTGGTGATAGTGGCAATCATCTATAATAGGGCCCTTACACGATCAAATCATTTGATCAAATCGCGTGTCTGTGTAATTTGATCAAATCGTTGTCAAATAGCTCATCAAATAGCCCATCAAATTTCATTCTAGCTTTCTATTATTTACAATAGATATTTTATCACGTATTAATGCTGATATTTCTTTTAATTTGTTTATAGAATTAAATTTTGGAGCACAAAATGAGTGACACTGACGATTGCATTGCATATATTTCGTTAGCATATAATGCAACACACGTTTATTTACATTTGAAATTTGATCAAATGGTTGCAACACACGTCAAATGCTAATTTGGTACTGAAATTTGATCAAACAGCACCTTACACGCATCCACAACGCACGTCAAATAGCCATCCGATTTGATGGAAAACAAAAATTTTTGATTTCGGTCAAATCGGCATCAAACACGTACGTGTGAAAAACACATAGACAATTTTACTACCACAGATACACGATTTGATCAAATATTTGATCGTGTAAGGGCCCTATAAGCTTAGTATCCACCTCTCAAGAAACGCAAAAGTTCCATATAAAATTACGTACAAGAAATGCTCAAGAAATTTTTCTTGTGAAACTTTCTTGAGCGAGTATCGATCTCTCAAGAAATTTGATACACTTTTTTAATACTATTTTTCAACGTAATGCGAACACAGCAAGACAGGTTTTGCCAAGAAATATATCATCGAGCATTTATTTCTTAAAGAAATTTTGACGTTTGTTGCGTGTTGAAAAAAAATCGTGAAAATCCTTAGTGAAAATGGCAAAAAAGATACGAAAAATAAAATGCACAATTTTTCTAATGATGCAAGGGCATAGTTGGCATCGATTTCTCACAGTTCAACAGTAATATAAGGTCATCCTCGTCGCTTTCGATGATTTCCTAAAATAACAACAAAATAAAACTATTGAAAACATATATTTAAAGCTTTTATTTAATATTTTTTAAGAACTTACTTTGCTTATGTTTACAAAAATGTTTATTTTGTTTACGTTTTTGATGCTCTTCTTCATTTCACTTGGTATTCACGGTGGATTACTAAACGTCAAAATTTCTTGCCTACTACTATTTTTTACTCAAGAAATAAATCCAAAAATTTCTTGAGCTGTTTCTTGAGAGGTCGATACCAGCCTATAAATGTTATAAAATACTTTGATCCACCTAGTGATTTTGTACCGAATGGCGCGCATACGTCTGTATGTTTTAAATCAAGCAAATTTTTCGATCTACCCTCATTAGTAGTAACGAATGGTTGTGTGTGTATTTTTGCCATCATACACGTCTTACATGTTGGTTTTTCTGAGAAATTCACCTCTTCCATACCACGCACCAACGATTTGTGTTGAATTTCACTCAAACTTGCATAATTTAGATGTCCATACCTATTATGCCATATAATTGCGTTGTTGTGTCTTCTTTGTGTAGCTCCAAAAAACTTAGCAGTGATTTTGCTCTCAACCATAAATAAATTGTGACTTTGCTCAAGCCGTAATATATCAACGCCATTCTTTTTTACTGTTGCTAGCCTTTTGTTGAAGCTGACTGTGCAGCCCGACTCGACTGCGCGACCAACAGAAATAAAATTTCCCCTCATTGTTGGAACGAACAAAACTTCATTTAACACGACGTCGCACAAGTCTGTTGAAATTTTTACTTTGCCTTTACCTTCGGCTTTGATTTTGTTCTCACCAGCCAACAAAATCCACTCGTTGTGCTCAACCAAATTAACGAACATGTTACGGTCGCAACACATAATATTATGAGCAGTAGCGCCACTATCGAGACACCATTTCGTTCTGTCAAACATACTGCTGTTCGATGCGCCTAACACAGTAAAAGAATATTGTTTTTGTTGCTTTTGTGTCTTCGATCCGTCCTTCTGATTTACTTTGCAATTTGCTTTTATATGTCCGCTCTGTCCGCAACGAAAGCAAATAACATTTTTTGTTTGTTTGCCTTTCCATTTCTTTTCGTTGCCTTGCGCCGGCTTCGCTGCATACGCTTGCTGCGTGCCACTATCAACTTTTGTTTGTGTGTCGTTACATACCCTGCGTTCGCTTTCTTTTAAGAGCTTCATCTTCAAAATTTCTATTGTAGGAAGTGCGTTCCTTGTCTCCATTGCGATTACGAAGTTCTCATACTCCTTAGGAAGACTGGATAACAAAATTATACTCACAAGTTCATCGTTTAACGAAATGCCAACTTCTGCTAACTTATCTATGACTGTTGTGAACGTGTTCAAATATGCTGGCATTTTTTCGCCTTCAATAAATTTTAAGTTAAGCAGTTTTTTGTATAACGATACTTTCCTGACAGGACCACTAGGTTGATACACTTCTTTCAGTCTCTTCCATGCTTCTGCCGATGATTTGCAATGTTTCAAATAATTAAGCTGTGACGGCTTAACGCTCAATGTGATCATCGCCTGTGCCTTTTCGTCTTGTGCCATCCAAATCGCAGCCTGTGCCGCCACCTCAGGCTTCGCTGTTTCGCCCGAAGCAACTTTCCACAACTCTGCATGTACGAGTACACTACGCATTTGGATGCACCAAGAATCGAAGTTATTCTCGTCCAATTTTTCTATTTGGTATAGAGAACTCATCTTGAAGATTTTAATTATTTTACTTTAACACGAACTAATTACACAGTCGAAATGTGGGACTGGGCCCATAACCTGTTGGAGTGTTTTTGTGAAATTAATAAAAAATATAACACGGTAATCTTTTGTGAACGACTTGACAAGTAGACATTTTATTTCACACTCATTCGTTTGTCTTGAATTTACATTCCACATAAAATAGTTCCACATATTGGAACCAAGGATGGGCATTTTTGCATTACCATTCAAAGTGCATTACCATTCAGTAGTGAATGGTAATGCAAATGTGATTTGCACTACCATTCAATAGTGAATGGTAATGCAAATGTGGCTTTCACTACCATTCAGTAGTGAATGGTAATGCAAATGTGGTTTGCACTACCATTCAGTAGTGAATGGTAATGCAAATGTGGCTTGCACTACCATTCAGAAGTGAATGGTAATGCAAATGTGGCTTGCACTACCATTCAATAGTGAATGGTAATGCAAATGTGGTTGCACTACCATTCAGTAGTGAATGGTAATGCAAATGTGGTTTGCACTACCATTCAGTAGTAGGAAGGAAGTTTATGGGATATTCTACACATAGAATAAGGCTTAGAAAACTGATTGGAAACCAACGCGGCATTGCAATATATCCTGTGTATATCAATAGGTTTTAAGGTTGTTAATAAATTTCTTTTAAACACGTAGGTAAAAAAATACATATACTTATACAGTGGCTCAGAGAGGTATTTTGCATATGGCATTTGTAGAGAAAATATTGGAAATTCGCCTATTTTTTCGAATTCATTTGAAAATTTTTGACATGATCTGATAGCTGAAGCTTCATACTACACAAAAACATTAATTAAAAAACATAAACACATTTCATCTTTAATATAAAATTATCAATTTTCTAAGCTAATTCCATGTGTAGAATATCTCACAAACTTCCTTCCCGTTATTAAATAGATTGGCTACTTCATGCCTAAACTACGATCATAGGTTTTCACAAATCACACTTGTAGTGGGAATGCAATGAATGGTAGTGCAAGCCACATTTGCATTCGCATTCACTACTGAATGGTAGTGCAAGCCACATTTGCATTCGCATTCACTACTGAATGGTAGTGCAAGCCACATTTGCATTACCATTCACTACTGAATGGTAGTGCAAGCCACATTTGCATTACCATTCACTACTGAATGGTAGTGCAACCACATTTGCATTACCATTCACTACTGAATGGTAGTGCAAGCCACATTTGCATTACCATTCGCTACTGAATGGTAGTGCAAGCCAGATTTGCATTACCGTTCAATAGTGAATGGTAATGCAAATCAAATTTTCACTACCACTCATCGGTGATTGGAGAATGCAAGGCTGAATGCAATCAAAATTGAATGCACTGTGCCCAACCCTGATTGGAACATATGCATTGTTACATCAAAGAACGTAAATCTATAAGAAGGGAGAATTCGCTACTTGAAAAGTGTACCGAATAGGCCTTCTCGTTGTAGTGACCCGCAATCGAGGAGTTGTTTTGAACCCATATTCGTGGCGAATTCATAATTCTATTTCTTTATGTACCCCGATTCCATTCTTATTCCGATGGTTCCAAGGTGAGAGAATGGTTGGAATTGGTGCCTTTATTAACGAAATTATTTTATGCAGTGATTTTATTTTAATAAAATATGTGTAACTAAATAAATTATAAATTAATTAATAGTGAGTGTTAGTGGTGATGAAAATTAAAGTGAAAGAAAAGCAAATGACAGAAAATTTGCTCAATAATAAAAGTGAGTCAAGTGAAGTGTCGGCCATTGTGCAATTCGAATAGGAAATACATACATATATTTACATAAATACAAGAAAATATTCTTCCACAAGTATTATCTTTGCCTTTTATCAAAAAATAAACTAATTTTAATAAAATTTATAGTGAAATTGTGGACAATACTAGAAAAATAAGTGTATTGAAAATGTAAATTGGTGTAGAGAAAAGAAGCAGTAGGAAAGAAAATAAGTGAATAAGTGTCGGCCATTGCCGAATATGTGTAGCAAAACAAAAACTGAAAATGTAAACAAGAAATCTTCCTTAAAATCGACAAAAAAGTATTTTGTAAAGTTTTAAGTGAAATAATATGGCAAAATAAGTGTTTTTATTATTTATGTGTTGAATAATATATCTATACAACCATAAATAAGTAAGCAAGTATTTTGTTTTCACCCAATATAAAGTGAAATTTCTGTTTATTTTTAACAAAACTTATGTTAAATTTATATATATGTTGCATTTGTTATAAATGATATCACTGCATCTAAATATAATTAGGCAGAAGTTTTGTTGTCAACAAGAATATCTGCCGTCACACATATATATAGATAGGTACATATGTATCTTCGTACATATATGCAAGTATTCCAATCCCATTAGAATCTTATTCTAATAACTCCATTAGAAAATCTAGCAAAGCAATCAAGATTACGGTTATTTCTCAGAACTTTCAACCTGTTGAAGGGGAGTATAATTAGGAGGAATTTTGCGAAAAGGGTGAGATTTGAAACAAAAGTTCAATGTTTTACATTATACTGTGTGAATAAGGCACTCTGCACACGGAGCGTACTGCTTTAGACGCGTATTAGATACTACAGACGAAAGCTGTACGCTTTGATGTCGCGCACGTATATTTCAATTGAGGGCTGCACACGAGTCGTCAGCTTCATGCATTCGTCAAAGTATGCTGGCTACATGTCGCTTGGCGTAAAGCAGTGCTGGTAGCTAGGCGTACTACGCTTAGAAAACAGGAAGAAGAAGATGTTTGTTTACATTTTTCCACTTGGTGGAATTTATGAAAGCAGTAAAATTTGTGTAAAAAATCGGAAAAAATGTGTGTATAATGAAAGAAAATGGAAGATTCCGTAAAATTTTTCATCTTTTCTATTTAAAGCTTCGAAATTTAAAGCAAATACCATATTATTAATTTGTTTGTTTGTTTTGTGCAGCGAAGTTTCATGTCGCTTCGTGTGCAGATCTTGAGGCGCGGAGAAATCGACGCTACATGAAGTGTCTCGTACGCGTCTATGACTATACGCCTCGTGTGCAGAGTGCCTAACAAGTGCTATTTGTGATTTGTGCCAAAATTTTCAATTTAATAACAAAAAACAGTAATTTTCATTACTATCCATAATATTAAATAATGCCTTCATTTAGAAAGTGTTGCGTTGTGAACTGTGGTCGTGACAGTATATCTGATCACACACTTAGATTTGTCTTGGTGCCTGTGAATCCGGCCCTTAAGGAAAAGTGGCTTGCTAATTTGAGGCTGCCGCCAATGAAGAATAAGCTGCGGTACGTTTGCAGCATCCACTTTGAACCAGATCTTGTTGGTAAAATGCTCAAGAGAGGAGCTGTGCCAACCAAACATTTGGGTAAGTTACCACAGAATCTTTTATTTAATTTCAATCAAAGAAAAAAAATTGTATGTACATACGTACAAAGATGGGTGCATATACTAGAATTATGTATAAACTAAATAAAAATACAAGATATTTATTTCAAACGACATTAAGTGACATATTGCCTTGCGAAGTGCATGTGATATGTAGATATGATGTGATCTGATGTCAAAGATATGACATCTGATCACATTATTTTATTTAATACATAAGTTCATGTGGTGAATCTGATGATGTGTGTTAAAAATGATTTGTCCAGGGACCAATATAACCATTAATGTAATTTTTTGTTATGACGTAGTTGTAAACTCGAAATAGTACCTATTGCCGAAAAAGTATTAATTAGAAAATAAACCATAGCTAACTAGAAATCAGGCTCAGAATTCATTAAGCAAATACTCAGATGTATGCCTTTTATTCACACAAATATGAGTATACATATATATATGTATGTATGTATATATATTGAAATATTTATTATTACCTTTATCACTTACATACGTTTAAAGGGCACGACGGGGAACCAGCGCAGAAATCAGTTCTTTTGTCTTCACGCACTTGCTGCGTTCAAACATGCAGAAGAAATGACGCAACAATGTTCGCTTTTCCAAAAAGCGATGTTCAAAGGAGCGAGTGGATAGAGGCGTGCAAATTAAATATTCGAGATGTTTTCAGCAAAAGTCTCTTCGTGTGTGAACGCCATTTCGACAAGAAATGTATCAACAATAAACGTGTATTAGATGGAGCCATTCCAAATTTAAATTTGGAAGAAGAGCATGTAGAACATCCTGAGAGTGAACCACATATGACATTAGAGGAATTCGTCCACTACTCTGAATTAGAAGAAAAGCGCCAGCTATATGATATTCCTCACAGTTATGAAGGATTGGAACCGGTATGCGACCATGAAATATTTGCAAAAACTGAACGTGGTCATCGAGCCAATGCAATAAAAATGCAAGAAACAATTGATGGTATGCGGATACAAATTGAAGAGCTTACGGAATCTATTAATGATTTAAAAAGAAGAGCAATCATTGCAGATGGTGGCTGCAGCGAAGACGCAATTAACTTCGCAAGAATGATTACCGCTGGGAATAAGAAATGGTATACAGATGAGGAAAAATCACTGGCGCAGAATATAAACTATATGTCAACGAAATCTTATTCGTTTATGCGCAATGACTTGGGGTTCCGCCTCCCCCATAAAAGGTCATTGCTTGAATGGCGCCCCATTCGTTATATTCGCCCTGGCTTTGACGAAAATGTCATAAAAAATTTAAAGAAAATGATTGAACCTATGTCGGAAAATGAACGAATATGCTCGATAGTATGGGATGAAATCAGCATAAAGAAAGATTTGCAGTACAATAAGTTCACCGACGTCATTGATGGATATGTGGATAGCGGCGATGGCAAACGCGAACCGGAAATCGCGGACAAGTGCCTTTTCTTTATGGTGAAAGGCATACTTGGAAAGTGGAAGTATGTGCTTTCATACTATGTGTCACGATCGGCAGTAGCGGCAGAACAACTAAAGGAATTAATAGAGCAAAATATAATAAAAGCATATGACATTGGATTGAAGGTGAAAGCCGCCATTTGCGACCAAGGATCGACGAACCAAAGCGCATACAATATGTTTAGAATCTGCCCAGAAATTCCGTACATTTGGTATAATGGCGAAAAAATACATTTTTTATTTGATTACTGCCACTTAATAAAAAATGTAAGGAATAATTTCCTTAATGTTGACGGGGTGACAACAATTTATGGTACCGCGAGGAATGCAGTGGTTCGAATGTTGTATGATAACGACAAGGGCAATGAGAATTTTAAAATCTGTCCGAAACTAACAGAAGCACACGTATATCCGAATAGTTATGAAAAGGTGAACGTTTCGAGGGCCGTGCAATTGCTCAGCCACTCTGTATACGCTGGCATCACATATTTGGAGGAACGAAATATGTTCGGCACAAACGAAGAATTCTTGGCCTGTATAGACCCGACAAAACAGTTTGTTAAAACAATGAACGACCTGTTCGATGAGCTGGACTGTAAATTCATTGGGAATAAAAACCCTCTGAAAGGTCCAATAAGGAAAGGCTCACAACAGAAGATTGGACGCATGTTGAAGTATATAGAGTACTTGGAGGGACTTAGTTTCCACAATACGAGTAAATGCGTCAGGGGTTTCATCATAACGTTAAAGGCGATGATAAACCTATCAAACGATTTGTTTACATCACCAAATATTGATTTTGTTTTGTCGGGTAATTTGAATTCCGATTCCTTGGAAATTTTTTTTATATGATAAGAGCGAGCCAGGGCATAAATATCCATCAGCACACGATATTCAATATATTGTAGCCAGGCTGATGTCTATGAAAATCCTTCGACACAACTTCGCGGATAAGGGAAGCAATTGCCAGGATGATGACGACGTATTCCTTGATTGGGATATAGAGAACAACACAACGAATAAGAAAAAAGGTCCAGCCGTGGAAGAGGGTATAGTAGAATACATTCCAGATGAGCTGTTGGTCGAAGATCCAGATATTTCCGAAAGTCCAGCCGTGGAAGAGGGTATAGTAGAATACATTCCAGATGAGCTGTTGGTCGAAGATCCACATATTTCCATCCAAGCCGAAAATCCAGCCGTGGAAGACAATATAATAGAATATATTCCAGATGAGCTGTTTTTCGAAGATCCGCATGCTGCCATCCAAGCCGATAATCCAGCTGTCGAAGTACTACCAATGGAAGAAGATATGGTAGAGGACATTCCAGATCCGCATCCATCTGAAACCGGTGTAAAACGATATTTCGCAGGGTATACCATTTACCAGCAGGTAGTTAGAAAAATAAAATGTTCCAGTTGTTATAAGAAACTGGTAAAGGACAGAGTTGACCTCACCACCTCGGAAGCATTGATGAGAGCAAAAAATTATATCGAACAAAACCGATTGGTCAATCCGAATGACTTTGTGTTCGAAATGTGTGTGAAACACATGAAGTGGTATCTCGAGATTTTTCGAAAAAATTCGCACAAACAGGGCGTGAGAGAATTAATAAAAAAACATATAGTAAGAAAGACGAATGAAGCCATTCCAGAGTGGTTTGGTGAACGTACGGAATGCGCTAAACATCGCTTACAATTGCTGGACTTCATGGTGACAGTACTTTTGTTTAAAAATGCAAAGTGGAAGGTGCAAAAAACCACAAATGATTTGAGACGAGCGAAGTACTTAAAAAAACTTAAGAGGCTATAATTGCTTAGCTACACGCAGAAAATTGTGATGGCTAGCTCAACACATTTTTACGCGTTATATGCGGTACCGTTTGTTTCGCTACACATTGCACTGTCGGTGTGAAAGCTATATAAAGCCCATACCACACATTCATATCTATCACGCAGAGACTTATCGAGCAACAGACAACCTGACATTGCAGCAGTTGAACGCTGACGGTTGTTGATTGAAAATTTGCAAGAATCCAAAATATGGGCCAATTAACATTGCATGTCATTGCAATGGAGTATATACACCAGTACCTACATTGGGTTAATTGATGGAGTACCTAACATAACTGCATATGTATGTATACACGTGGTTCGTCGTCATCGCCATAAACATTTGGTTTTCGTTGTCATGTTAGGCTAACTCCGAGCCGATGCAGATACGTGAATCGGTCGTTTGGGCCATGTTAATGATCGCTTTGAAAGTACTCCAACCTACCACAAATGGACCATATAATCCAATGATTTTTGCAGGGCATCAGCCGAAAGGATTCCTCCACCACAAGGACATCAGTTACACAAATCTCAACTTACAATGGTATGTGTACATAGTATATGTATATGTATGTATGGATGTATATGAAGATATGTATGTACATATTTCTAAAAATCGGGATTTTTTCTTTCTTCTCATTTCAGCAAGTCATGCATGATAAAAATCGTCAACATCTAAATATGTATTTAGGTATATACATATACATACATCACAATGAGATTCCTACATTTAATTAGTGCAGTGATACACAGGACTCGTATGTGTAGCCGAGTATCTCCCTGGAGGTGGTGTGAGCATGACCAAATTAGTGGCACTTATATAGGTACCCTGCAAAAAATGCGATCACTCCGGGATACATCCGGGACAACTCGCAAGGGAGCATGCGATTACTACCCATTTGTATCTCTTTATATGGGTTGAAGTGTTCTCTTTTGTTTGAGCATGTCCTATGAAGAGACTAATTGTACCCAGTTTGTACCCGAACGGGTAGCAAAAGCGCACAATTGTACCCGTTTTGTACCCGAACAGGTAGCAAATGCGACACATCCATTTGTGCGACTAATTGTACCCGTTTGATACCCTTTCGGGTACAATTCGTCTACAATTAGTATACATATGTACCCGTTCGGGTACAATTGGGAACAATTGTAGACTAATTGTACCCGAAAGAGAGCGCTCCCGGACAAATCTTTTTAGAGACTCGTCGCACACTTTTTTACAGGGTAAGTCACAATTGTATGTGTGTATGTATAAATGTATGTATATAGGTACATATGTATGGAATGATGGGGATGATGATGGACTATGATGACGGCCGATGTCAATTGGATTGGATGGACCAACGGAGCCTTTTTTCTTTTAATTTCAGTTTTTTTCTTCTCATTTCAGCTTCGTGCCGTTGTTTTGCACGCAAATGTTGTTTAATTTATTTTTGATATGAGCCTAGCCTTTTGGAGATGCTTTTTTTTCTTATCAAAATGGATGTACCTACCTACATAGAAGTATTTTCAAAAGGCAGGTGAAAAAGATTCTGTACATAGTACGGAATTGATTTGTTCAGAAATGACTAAATCGTGTGAGAAATTGCGATTTATAGTGGCATTTCGTAATTCTTGTTTAAATTTGCTTTTCGAAATTTCAGAATTATGTAGGTACATAGGTATAAGAAAAAGTTATTGAATAAAGTTAAAATTCCATTAAAAATATAAATATAACCAAAAAGTAATCAGTTCTTATTTATTTTGGCTTTAAATGCAAGGGTAAGTGAAATTTATCAATTTGCCATAAATCCCATACGATTTACATTCGCACGTATCAACTCAAAAGTATACATACATATATACATATGTATATGCAGCCACAACAACCACTAAGGACATGAATGAAAACAAGCAAGTGTAAAAATACTACAAGCGGTTCATTCATAAAGATGGAAATGTCGCAACAGAGCATAAAACTGTCAACAGAGCCTTTGCTCACATCAAGATTTTTATAAAATTGTAAAATTTGGAGTCGAGCTTATTTTCAACCATCCATCAATGTGGTAGTTTCTTATTCATATATGAAGAAATAAGTCTTTCATCTGTATTTGTGTAGTAAGTTGTCGCTTAAAGTGCAAAACAGCATATCACTCTACTATAGGTATGCGTGCGTATGCGGTTTTGCTTTCTAACGACGATGCATGATCGGACATTATAATAGCCGATTGATATTTGTCAACATTATGTACTTGTTGTATGAAAAATATACCCAGCAAACATTTATGGTTGAAATTGATATGAGGGAGTTGTGTAAATCCCTTTCCAATATTTAATGTACCTACTGTTGAATTATCTACTGTACTAAAAATGGTAAATATTACTTGAAATTAACATATTTCCACCCTTAGTCAGGCTTTTGGAAAATGGAAATAACTAATTGATATATGTTTGGTAACATAAGAATTCTCTCTTTCTCGAAGGTGAGAAAAATAAATCCATCGTGCATGCTGGGTATGCCACATGTCGTGAGTTTACCGATATGTTCATAACTGGATTTACATATATATGTACATATGGATATATATACCCACCAAAAAATTTAAGCCTTATTTAAGAATTAAAACCGCAGGTTTAAAGGCTTGGAAACGCTTATCCGCCATGCAAAACAAGGCCTCGATAAGTATGAGAGAATTAGAAGTAGACAGAGTGAGTGCATAACGGAAGCAGAGCTGCCAGCCAAGAATTATCTAAAGAAGGATATCGCAGTAGATAAGCTGATTGGAATTGTGTATGTATTCTAAAAAGTGCAAATGTCAGACAAAACCAATTGGGAAAAATTTTACCTTGAAATTCATTTCTCTCCTCTTTCACATTGACATTTTTAAAAAAAAACACACATATCAAAACGCAAGTGATATGACCTTCTTTGGAAAAACCTTGCTGCCAGCGTATTCCTCTTTATACCTGATTTGTCAACAATAACCAAATATTTTTTGTTGGGTATATGCATGGATGTTTATGAACACATGTATGCATGTAGATGGGTATCAAATATTTTCATGTTCGTTTTTTG
Source organism: Urophora cardui (assembly GCA_960531455.1). Taxonomy (NCBI): domain Eukaryota; kingdom Metazoa; phylum Arthropoda; class Insecta; order Diptera; family Tephritidae; genus Urophora; species Urophora cardui. The sequence continues at coordinate 93,676,167 of OY482672.1, read as the reverse complement.
TTTCATTTTATTTCTTCTCCCTTCATTTATTCCTCCATTTCGTATTTATTTCATTTCGATTCCATTTTTTTTCCTTATTTCCATTTCGCGGCGAAATAGCAGATAATTCGCCGTGAATCGAAGACGAAAAATAGTGCGAGGCAACTCCTGGATTGCCGGTCATGCACAATCACTCGCTCGACTAAGTTCCACTTGCGAATTCTCCCTTCTTATAGATTTACGTTCTTTGGATGTAACCATGTGCATGACCGGCAATCCAGGAGTTGCCTCCGCGAAATAGAAAGAAGTATATGGAGGAATAAATAAATGGAGGCAGAAAGAAATGAAATGAAAGAAACACGATGCCCATGACCCCTGTCGGGAAAACCTCTAGTTCATAACTCGTGAGCAGCTAGATCATTTTTCGACACTACTAGTGCGAGCACAATCTCTTTTGCGTCATGCAAATTGCATGTTAACAACTGGTGAATATAACACGGGGGTGTAAATTATCCACCGCTGGATTACCTATTCGATAGTTCAGAACTGGTTAACAATTTTTGCAAATTCTACAGTTATACATCTGTTCACTATTTATTGATTTCCCTACAAGGACGCTACAGGTCTTCATACACATCTATCTATACATATCTATCCATATGTATACCCCATAAACATTTTCTTTAATTCTCAACTTGTGATGCATTTGAGAACTAACATTGTTTGACATATTTTGATCTGATGTTTATTGAGCATGTACATGCAAACATGAAGACAGCGGTAGACTCACAGCATTTGGCATACCCAGGTGCACGAAGGTGATACATATTTTGCTTACCTTGGAAAAAGTACCCAAAATATGTACCTACATAATTTTGTTATCATAAAATTTTCTCAAGGCTTGACAAGGGTGGAAGAAAATTTGAAATGATTCAAACCATTTTTTGAAACAGTAGGTAATTCATAATTGAATTTATATTAACATCAGAGGATTTCTTAACTGGAAAACAAAGATGATGATCATATAGAAAATATGCACTTGTTTTCGAATGGATTTCTGTCCTAATTAAGGTACAATAAATATTGGAAAAATATATATTCACATTAATTTCAAAGATAAATGTTTACTGGGTATATTTTCATAGCATCGTCGTTTGAAAGCAAAACCGCATATGCACGCATACGTACAGTAAACTGATATGCTGTTTTGCACTTTAAGCGACAATTTGTGACACAAATACAGATGAAATAAAGATGTCTTCGTACATGAACAAGAAACTACCACATTGATGGATGACTGAAAATGAAACAGTTAGGAAGGAGAACGCAAGTCAAATATGAAATGTCATGGAAACATGAGCAAAGAGCGTATATGGATAAGAGGCTGCAGTCTGAAAAACTTCACACTAGATGTCACATTTCGCGCGAGATGAGACCCGCGAAGTGTGACATCTAGTGTGAAGTTTCACAAAGAGCGTATATGAATGAAGGTGTAGTCCGTTAAAACTCACACTAGATGTCACACTTCGCGGGTCCCATCTCGCGCGAAATGTGACATCTAGTGTGAAGTTTTTCAGACTGCAGCCTCTTATCCATATACGCTCCTTGACATGAGTGCAAAGGAATTTGACAGCTATCGATACGAAAACAAAAACAAAAGGCTAGTGTGCGTGTGTATTTTGAAGAAGAGGAAGAAGTCAGTTCATCGGATGAAGTCTCCATTATTTACCCATGAGCCCGACTTCAAATTTTATAAAAATCTTTATCTGTCCAAAGGCTCTGATGCCACTTTTATGCTTTGTTGCGACATTTCTATTTCTATGAATGAACCGCTTGTAGTATTTTACACTTGTTTGTCCTTTTCATTATGGTCTTTGGTGGTTGATTTGAATGTGCATATATGTATGTATGTATGTATATATATTTTTGCGTTGGTACATATATGTACGTATGTATGTACGTGGAAATGAATAAGAATAGAATCGAGGCACATAAAGGAATAGAATTGTGAATTTGTCGCGAATATGGGTTCAAAACATATATATAGTACTTCTATATTGATAGTATTCTATCTGTGCAATGTGTATGAATGCATCCAAAAATTTTGTGCAACTGGCAGTTCTGCGCATGCGCCTCAATTACATTTAATGTCATCTGGGAATATGTGTGACAAATACATTCAATTGAGTTCAGAGGCGTTTGAAAAAAAATTGAAAGGCATCATTGTGTTCTAGGGGACTTATACTTTGATTTTAGTTTTTGAATTTGTTTATAATTAATATAAGAAATTTGCCACATTTATTTTAAGATGCAAACTTTTGTGAATTTGGTTATGAAAATTAGTGGACATGTTCTAGAAAAATCTACTTTCTATGCACTCATATTTTTATGAATCGGGGCGGAAAGCGTTTAATGTTAAAATCCTGTGGTCCGATCCATGGGCATTATACCAAAAAGTCGAATTCTGCCGTTTGAGGGTTATGTTTGTAAAGTATGTATATACGTTCGAATTCCGCCAACACGGTGAGTACTGCGAATTTCTAAACTGAATAACAGGACAATTTAGACAACGAACTTTTGGACACAGCAACATATGAGGACCGAAGTTCAGACTACGTTACTCTCCAAACCGACCTCAACAGGGGACCACAGGTAATAATATAACAAGACGGATGGAAGAAAGGACTACGAACCAATCGCTATATGTTCCACATATTTACAGGCGGATAAAAGTTGGACGGGTGGGAGCTGCAGTGTTTTGTCCGGAGCTTGGGATTAAAAAATCCTTTTTAGTCCCGGACTACTGCAGTATCTTTCAGGCATTGATACGTGCAGGCGATTCCCAGTGTAATCGCTTTTTTGGAAATGGTTGCTGCAGATTCGAATGTTTTTAACAACGTCGTCAGGCATCAGACCGCACGCATGCATCCATTGTTTGCAAATGCTTTCGTCTTTTGGAAATCTATTTACATATGTATATATATATTTATATAACCAATAATGCACTCAAAACGAAATACGTATGTAAAGCTATTTTATTTATTTTATCACTTTTATTATCACAAATATAGCACCGCTTCGACATTTTTTAATTTTTTAATACGAGAATCAAATAATAAATATGTGAATTCCCTATAATTTTTTTTTATGTGCCGTCACTGCGGTTTATTTTGAATTCATATGTCATTTTTCAAATTTGATTGCTCGGTTTTCTCTTTCTTTTTTTTATATGTCTGTACTGTAATGTTGGCTGATGGAACTCGTAGGTATTACGAATATAGGAGTACTATATATATGGTTCAAAACAACTCCTGGTTTGCGCGTCACTACAACGAGAAGGCCTATTCGGTATACTTTTCAAGTAGCGAATTTTCCCTTCTTATACATTTACGTTCTTTGGTTACAGCAGGGCTGCTTTTCAAAGTAGTATTTCAACAAAGAACTGAAACAACTGAAAATAAGCAATACAATGGATCATTGGTCCAAAATCTAAATTAAGCCTTGATAACAAAATACTTTTATTTAATATGGTGATAAAACCATCCTGGATATATGGAATACAGCTTTGGGGTTCAGCATCCAAATCCAGTCTAGAAAAAATACAAAGGCTACAATCTAAGATATTAAGAACAATATGCCGGGCGCCTTGGTACGTGAAAAATTCCGCTATACACAGGAATCTGAAGATTAACACAGATGATGAAGAAGTAAGAAATATACAAACTAACTACGCCACAAGACTAGGCAATAATCCAAACATACTGGCTAAAAGTCTGTTAAAACAGAGATACCCCAGGCGGTTAAAGAGAAAGGATATCTAGCTAAATTGTGACCAAGGCTAGAGCCACTAAAACAAAAACTTCGAAGAGCCTATCCTGTTAGGCCGTAAAACCTCTAAATTAGAAAAAGCAGCTTACTGAAATTCCTTCCATTCCGAAAGCTACAACAGTATTTACTAATACACAAGTATAGCATATGTATGATTGTGTTCCGAACGAGCCTATCCCATTAGGCCGTAAAAATTCCTAAGTTCATACACGCAGTTTATTGGAATTCCTTCCAATACGAAACTGCAACAGCACTTCCTAATGCAACACACGATTGTGTCATCGATAAGCCTGTCCTGTCAGGCCGTACGAACTTTTAATACTATACATTCAGCTGCTTGGAATTCCATTCCATTCCGACGGCAAAAATACATAAATAATGAAAATGAATAACATAATGAACGAATATGAAATAAAATTACATACATACATACATATGAACATACTCTAAGAAAAACAAAAATATTCCCATACTCATAATAAATGTATTCATAAGCATTTATTTAATGTCAAATAAAATTGTTTTTCATCCAAATGTTATTTGAAGCAGTGGCAACGAATAACGTCATTGTATACTAGATTAAGATTTTATAAAAATTGTCATATTCTCTAAGAATGATACAATAAAAACTATATCCGAAAAAAAAAACGTTTAAAACCTCTGTGAGGACTTTGCTTAAACTCGACTGCGCTAAGGACACATCGGAATCCTTTCCAACACCGGTTTGGTAGCTGCCTTCTGCTAAAAATCGCAAAGTTCCACTTAATTTTATAATTGGAGATACAGCAAACTGTTTTTTTTGCAGTTTCAACAGCCACTGTAAATACTTCCAACAGGTATTGGAATGCTGGTTTATTCATTCTGTAGTACTTTTCAAATCTACAAAATTTGTACCGAAAAGGTCTTTTTTATTTACACCTACAAGTAACACACTTTCAACTTACAAGGATTGGGGCAACTCAAGCGGATTCGTGCTATCGCGTAGTTGTCTTCGCGCAATCCTCTGTGACACAACTCCATACTCCACCTCCTCTGCTACCAAATGAAATGCGATGGAATGCATATTATTTTGCAAATTTAATCTTTTTTGCTGATTTTCATAAAATAAATAAACTTATGTGCCTACACTCAAAGAAATGGTCTCAGTAAAATCAACAATTTGTTACGGTTGTAATTGAATTAACATAATTCTAGTCAAATCGATCAGATTTTGGTTAAATTAACCGAATTTTATGTCAAAAAAACTAATTTTGTCATTCATTTTGACAGAGGAAAAACTGTTTGCTTCAATTCAATAGATATTTGTCAAATTGATCGATTTCTGGTTAATTAAACTGATTTCCCAGTTAAAGCAACTAATTTCACAAGTCATTTCAACAGAAAAGAACAGTTGATCGTCTACAGTAGTGCATCAGCCAATTTTAAAGATATCTTTACGCTCATGGGTCTCACCGCCGCTCATACGCTGACCCGTATTCTCATTCGCTGTGGTGCAGTGGGTAGAGTGCTCGCCTGCTATGCCAGAGGTCTCGGGTTCAAACCACTGTACGAACAAAACACCAAAACAATTTTTCTAATTAGTAAAAATCCAATTATTGGGTTTTTTTAAGAGCAGCGGTCACCTCTGGGCAGTGGGCGGCATACCCTCCGAGAGTATTTCTGCCATGAAAAAGCAGAAGAAAAACAAAAACTGTAGGTCCACCCAATTAGTAGGAAAAACAAAAAGGAGCACACCTCGAATTGGGAGAGAAGCTCGGCCATGAAACTCGCCAGAGTTATAATAGCGCCATTGTTTATGTATTATTATTATATATGTGAAATTTTCAACGCGCTTGTTGAACAGTGCGAATACATTTATTAAAATTACAAAATAAATTAAACTAATAAAACTGCAGTGCGAATAATATACCTACTATACCTAATTGAATTTGTTTAAACTAAAGGTAAGTATAAAAGTTGATCAATGTGTTTTTTGTGAAATTTTGAATTTGACTCCACTTTGGTGCACCAACCAAAGTGCCGTTAGTTTTTCAAGTGGACACATATATGTACTTATGTATGTTTGTACATACAGAAACACCTGCATAGCAGGCGTTCGATTGTGTCAAAACGTTTTTACAAAAAATTGTGACCTAAACTCAATAACATTATGTATTTCGCAGAATCGGGCATTGGTACAGATAGGCTTCAATATTTCACTGAAACGGACTTGGAAAAAATATTTCCGGACTTGAAATACTTGAGTATACAATTTTATTTGAAACTACTTAATTTGAAAAATGTAAGTATTACGCGATGCGTATTGTTTATACTTATGATTTTTTTTTAATTTTTGCTCACTCACATTTTATTTTAGAACACATTTGCAAGTGCATATTTCAATTGCTCAAAGTGACATTTTTGATATAGAGGTAACATCTGCCCATTAATACTCTTATTGTACCTAAATGAAAATATACTGACTGTTCTACTTATTTTCAGAAGTTGCAACCAATTTTGGAAGAAACACCCATTGGTCGAGATGCTCTGGAATATTATACGCAAAACACAACTTTGAGACCACAGCATCAGCAAGCAATTGTAAATTGTATTGTGGACTACATATATTATTTCAAAGGGTCAAACGCTACAAGTGAAGAACCTGCAAAATAATAAAATAATAATAAAACCCAAAAATTAAAAAAAATTACTGCATTTTGTTATTTCAACAGATATTACTGTTAATTTTAAATCTACAGTAGCTTTGTTCAATAACTCAAAATTTTTAATTGCTTTTACAAATAGTTGCGAATTTTATGTTCAATAACTCAAAAAATTTGCAAAAGAGAGCCAAAATTAAGACTCCGAGCGAGTTGAAAATAGTTGCAAGTAAAATTTTCACTTGCAACTACTTGTAGCTTTAAAAAAAAAATAGAAGCGTCAAAAACATATGATCACAAAAATTTCAATTGGAAATATGCAAACATTTTAATCGCAAATTTCTAATTGCATACTAAATAAATTAGCGCAAAAAGGAATCTTGACGATGTTGTGGAATATCCAAAGCATATTTTCGTCTTCCTAATTCAGTTATTTACATTCATTTTCAATTTCAAAGATTTCAATTACAACCTAACCTAAAAATCAAATTGTGAAAACACGCATCAGCTGTTTTCTTGCAAATATTTACGATTTTGTGTTCAATAACTTAGGTTGATAATTTTCTCTTTTTCTCGTTTTTACTCTTAATTTGTCACTGACGCTCTTCTTTCAAGTAAAGTTGTTGAACAAAGCTAGTATTTTCCATTTAATTTAACAGCGTATCCTGTTAGTCTCAAATCAACAGAAATGTTGGTTATTTCAACAGTCGGCACTGTTAATTCCAATCTGAAATAAATCCTTTGTTAATTCAAACGTCTACGTCTTTAATCTCAAGTCAATAGGAATTTTTGTTAATTGAACTGCACACCTGTTGATGTTAGACAAACAGATCTTTCGTTGATTTAACTGCTAACACTATGTTCAAGCTGGATTTGAAACGCAACATTTTGCATTTTCGAAGATGGCTTTTCGAAGTGTTCATGCTGCCGCGTTTTGTAAATGCGTATTTGAGAAGTTCGAAACAAACGGAGCTAATATCCCAGATTACGCAAAGTGGTGTTGAGGTTTATTTTTTTGTTTTGTCTAATTAAAAAAATAGAACAAGAATTTGCAAAATATGTAATAATATAATACACTAATTTTGCAAACCAAACGTACCAACCGCTTTGGTATTAATTTTGATCTCTGTTTTGTTTACTTTCGTTCATTACATGTAGAGTGACGTCATCATGGAGCTCGTGTGCCCATGCTCATGCTGCTCTATATGCGTAATCTTGTAGGTATTTCGTTCTTGTATTGCCAGAGTGTTGCCACTATTTTCCATTCGGATGGCACATTTTTTCGAAGATTTGAGGGTTGCTTTCTGCGTTAAGCCGGGTATCCACATCACAAGAAATGCTAAAACTCCATATAAAAAAACGCTTAAGAAATGGTCAAGAAATTTTCTTGTGTCAAATTTTCTTTAGGCAGTTTCCACTTCATAAGAATATCTATTACAATTTTTGACGAAAAATGAGGTTGGCAACGCTGGTTTTGCCAAGAAATATATACGATTGTATATATTTCTTGAAGAAAAAATCAAACGTCAAAATTACTTAAGAAATAAATGCCAATTTTTTCTTATGATGTGGATACCCAGATTTAGCATTCAAAACGCAAAAAAATAGTTGCGTTAAGTTGCATTTTGGTGGTGGCATTTGTATGGAGAAATGTAACATTTAATATTGCGTTTTGTACTAAACGCAAAAATGCCTCCGAAACGCAAAGCGCAGGCTCACCATGAAAATGCTATAAAAAGGTCAGTTAGGCGGAAACAATTTTATTACGGTTGATTCAACCGTTTGCTGCAATCGATAAAAATTTACCGTAAAATTGGTTGTATTAACCCCTATTTTCATTAATCTGACCGACATTTTTCTTTCGGTGTATATATTTATATTTGTGTCGCAACGAGAAATGTCAAATTAGAGCAAAACAGCTGATTCGAAGTTCGTAATTCCGCCTCCCTGTTTTTTGGGGAAAATTATTTTCCTGGGGAATTTATAATTGGAGGATTGAAAGATGAAAATATGAATTTTTTCAAAAGCTTATATCTTGAAAAGTACTAATCTAATTTTAAAAACTTTAGATGGATAGAAAGGTAGTAAATTGACATTTGATTTGGTACCCATATTTATACGAAAATTTACAAAAATTAAAAAAAAAATAAATTTTGGTCCCTTTTTTTTTAGAAAATACGTAAATTTTTCGTAAAAATCCCTATATGCAAATTTACGTTTACCAGAAAGAGCTTTAAAATACCTCTATTTTGATGTATAATTTGTAGGAAAAGTCCGCATAATTCTCATTCTGGAGTGCTTTTGTATGGAACACCTTCTTGCGTTAGCGGCCTTCGGCTGCGCTTCAAAAAAAATAACCCTCAGCCCGCAGAATTCTCTTTCCGAAGTAATATCTATGGCCCGGTCCACAGTGCTTATGCGCAGAACTCTTTTCTGCGTTGGCGGCCTTCGGCCATTCAAGTCCGGTCGTGTGTCATAACCGTGGCTACCGCCACGGTGATGTCCTTCTGCGTAGGCGGCCTTCGGCTGTGTTTAAAAAAAAACCTTCAGCCGGTAAAATTCTCTTTCCTCTTTTTCAGATTAATTAGTGGGAAAGGCTTCTGTAATTCCACTTTTGCACATTACAATCAAATATTACCAAACAAAGTCAAATATCAAATTAAGGGTGAAAACAGAATCGGAACGTAACGACACGACATTGCGAAAACGACAGCCTGTCAAAATTAAAACCCATGCATTCTTATGAAAGCAATTATAATAAAGACGACGCGACACGACGTCGTCCACCGACAAAATTACGTTGTCGTCAACTTAGGCCGATTTCTAATTTTGGTGACGACGACGAGCGGACGATAAGTTGCCACTGCATTATAAAATATGAAAATTTTGACAACTCAATAAATCTAACGAAACTTTACAAAAAAAGCAGAAGTATTTATACACAACCAAATGTAATAACAGTTTAAAGCATTCAATTAATAAATTTAACTACTTAATTTATTATTTTACATTAAAAAATTACGATGTGAACCAAAAACTTTTTAGCTGTGAATGAAAAACTGTAATGTGGCAGCAACGAGCCTTCTGTAGGGGCGGTCGTTGCCGCATTTATTATGTTTCAGTCGCTGGCTTCGCACCGACATTTTTACATCAAGGTACTGTCGTTGTCGCAATGTCGTGTCGTTACGTTCCGATTCTGTTTTCACCCTAAAGGTGATTTTGTCTTCCTTATTTTAAACAAATTTTAATAATTTATTTATAACGCATTGTTTTAAGAAAACATACATTTTCCTAAATCAAATGGTAATAATTTTGTTTTTTCCATTTTTTACAACAATTTTAAATAAATATATGTAAATATGTATATCATCTGAAAGGTATTTTAATTACCTTTTCAACCACGTAAAAAATGTCGAAATTAACCCCTATACTTCAAACGGCGACCGAAAAAAATTTGCTAATGAAAGCTGTTGCGAATTTCAAGCGCCAAAACGGAAAAGGGCTACTTCTTACTGATGTAGGAATGAACTCGGATGCCCCTGTCTATGTGAATGAGTCGTTGACAAAAGTCAATCATGAGATTTTTAAGTCAGCTCGTCAACTTAAAAAACGTAAAAAAATAGTGTCAGTTTTACTAAGCAGGGTTTGGTTCATATTAAACGAAAACCAAGTGACAACCCCGAAGTCATCTACACCAGTGATACCCTGCAGGACCTCTACGACATACCTCTCGAGCATTCCTTTCGATCTATTGATACTGAGTCGGCCCAAGGCGTATACAATCAGCTTCCAAATTAGATTTAAGGAAAAAAGCTGGTTAAATTTAAAACTTAAATTTCTAAAATTTAAATTCAGTGCATATAATGACTTAAAATTTTTTTATAGTTATGATCACAGATTATAAACTGGCGAGTTCCAAAGACAGCTTATACACTACGTTGCGCGTCCTGAATAAGCAAGCCGTATGACTAAAAGTAATTCACATAAACGCGCAAAGTCTATATGGAAAGCTAGATGAATTCAGATATATTTATGAAAGTTCGGACATTGATGTTTTGTGTGTTTCTGAAACTTGGTTTTCATCTTATCATACTGATGATATGGTAAAAGTGGAAGGCTACCAACTTTTCAGACCTGATAGGCGTGGTCATGGTGGTTGCGATATATGTTAGAAATAATTTATCTTTTAGATTATGTTGTAGCTCTGTCATTTGTGATGTCGAATCTATATTTGTAGATGTGTTTTCAGGTAATAATAAACTTCTTCTCGGATGTGTTTATCGGCCCAATCGTTATGTAAAATTTACTGACTTTTCAGAATATCTTGAAACTTTACTCGAAAGCTACAGCAATATTATAATTGCAGGTGATTTTAATAGCAACCTACTTGAAGGAGACAACATAAAAATAAATATGGAATCACTAGGTCTTTTTCCAACAAATACCTCTGTACCGACACATTTCACCAACAATAGTAGTACTTTGTTGGACATTTTTTTTTGTGAATGATCTTCAGAAATTCCTCTTCTACGATCAACTCCCAGCATCTAACTTTTCGAAGCACGATTTAATATACTTGACCTATGATTTTAAAACAACAGAAACCCCGATTTCTTTTACATATCGTGACTTCAAGAACATTGATTACAACTCGCTAAAGGATTCAGTGGAGGTGGTAGACTGGGGTCTTATACGAAACATGGTATCTGTAGATGACCAAGCAACGTTTCTACAGAACAATATCAACTATCTGTTTGATGATTTCGTCCCCGTCAGGTATAAAATAGAAAAACAAAGTAGTAAGCCATGGTTTAGTTCAAACATCAAACGCCTTATCAATAAACGTAATATTGCCTACACTCGGTGGAAAAGGTACAGAACTGCTGAAACGTTTACCCATTTAAAGTTAGCTCGAGCTAATGCCAATAAAGCAATTAGGACAGCTAAACTTATGTTCTACAAAGAAAAGTTCAGTTCTGCAATAAACTCAAAACAGACTTGGAGTACTATTAAGGAAATTGGAATAAGAAAAACTAAAAAAAGTCAACTCATTTCTGCTGATGCTAATGAGCTTAATAAAAACTTTGTGGAACTGTCTTTTAGTACAGCTAATGTTTGTCTTGACAATTATAGTAAACGTGTTAATGTTGATTATAGTCCATTTGAATTTTTGTGTGTAGATGATTGTGATGTTGCCCAAGCTATACTATCTATAAAATCCAATACAGTAGGATTCGATGGAGTTCATGCAAATTTTCTTAAAATAATCCTTCCCATAATTCTGCCGCACCTTACCTTTTTAATTAACTCCATCCTAACAAAGTGCACTTTTCCAAAGTGCTGGAAAATGGCTAAGGTAATACCAGTTCAAAAGAGGAATAATGAGTACAGACCAATAGCCATATTGCCCTTTTTATCTAAAGTCGTCGAGCGCTTACTACATAAGCAAATTCTTGCATATGTTCAAGAGCATAAACTTTTGACGGAACGCCAGTCCGGTTTCAGGCCGAAGAGGAGTTGTACAACTGTTCTCCTTGATGTCATAGAGAGCATTCGGGAGCAAACCGACACAAACAATATCACATTCCTCACGCTCCTAGACCATTCCAAGGCGTTTGATTCTGTTGACCATAAGCTATTATGCTGCAAGTTGGAAAATTTATTCAACTTCTCCAGTCGTGCAACTTCCTTTAATTTCTTCCTATCTTGGTGACAGAACTCAAGCAGTCAGCATTGGTAGCATAAAGTCCGATTACCTTCCCATAAATAGAGGAGTCCCGCAAGGCTCAATTATCGGTCCCTTGTTATTTGTGTTATACGTAAATGACCTACCTAATGTTCTCAAGTATTGTAATGTTCATATGTATGCTGATGACGTTCAATTATATGTTTCTTGTCCTCCTGACTGTGCTGACAATTGCATTAAGAGCTTAAATTGCGATTTGAATAGTATAAGTGAATGGGCTTCCATAAATGGCCTTTGTCTTAACCCAGATAAATCAAACTGTGTTGTAATACATAAAAAGTCATTTGTGACTAGTGATCTAGGTAATATAGCTTTGAGCAATTCATTAATAAAATACGTCAGCACGGCCAGGAACCTGGGTATAATATTTAATAAAACATTGACATGGCATGATCATATTTTTAGCACAGTAGGTAGAGTGTATGGTATGCTTCGTACACTATGGATGACACAGTAATTTACTCCTCTTAATATAAGACTACTCTTAGCTAAATCGTACTTAATACCTACGCTAATATACGGATGTGAGATATACGCAAATTGTGACTCTGTTTGTAGACAAAAATTAAATGTTGTTTATAACAACATTGCAAGATATGTATTTGGGCTGAAAAGACTTGACCACGTAACACGCTGAAAGGTTGCTAAATATATCCTTCGAAAATTTATTGAAAGTTAGGACGCTGTCGATCCTGCATAAAATAATATATACTAAGGAACCTCAGTATCTTCACTGTAGGCTTCAATTTCTTCGATCCTCTAGGACTTTACTTATATCACACATAAAGCATCGCATTCTTACATCCGAACGGCAATTTTATATCCATTCAATTCGTCTTTGGAACTCACTTCCCATTAGACTAAGGCAATTAAGCAATGCACTGCAATTCAAAAAGGAGTTAACCAGCTTCTACAATAATAATATGAATAATACTTTATAGCTTATATTTTAGTAATATTATTTAAATTAAATTATATATACATATTTATACATAATAATAATGTTTATAATATAGGGTTGTGTTTATATATATTTATTAATGTGTGTTAAATTCTTTTTTTCGTAATACAACTCAAGTATGTATGTACCACAATTTTAACTGTGTTAATTATATTCTGTGACTAGCACTCTAAAATAATTTTATAATTGTTGTGCTAGGATGTTTAAAACAATAAATACAAATACAAATACAAATACTTTGCGAAATATAAGCATTTAAAAATATTTAGGCGATTCACAACCTGTCATATTACGTCATATCGTCATAAGTCATAATATTTTGTTGAATGTGTACTAAATAAATACAACTCTGCACGATATGTTTTTGGGTTTTGTTTACTCCTTCACAGTGCTTCAGAAAAGCTTTTTATAACTATTTCCCTACAATATTTTAATATGACATATCACTTTATGACACTTTGTGAATCCCCTAATTGAATTTTGAAACTTTGCCCACCTCCCCCCCTTAACTCCACGCCTATATATTTGCACCAAAAAAAAAATATATTTTTATACTTACCTTCAGAAGCTTTATCGATCCCAATATAAATTTTGTCGATTTGCAAAATGTAGCTATTCTGCACTTAAGCCAAACCCTTGCGAACGCATAAAATGATAAACTCAAAGAATGATCGCTAGAGAAAAAAATTATAAATTCAATGAGCGCTCATGAACGCATAAAATGACAAACTCAAATAATGATCGCTAGCGCAAAAAATATAAATTCAATTAGCGCTCATGAACGCATAAAACGATAAACTCAAAGAGCGAATTTAGCAGATAAATTGTACGATAATTCACCGCTATGAGTGATCGATGGCTGTTGTGCGTTAGTTCGCTCGCTATTTGAGTGGTTATAAGTTTTTCTTTGAATATTTGTTTGCGATTTTAGAAGAATGTATTTTTGAGCGTTCGTGAGTTTTTCCGTACCCTGGTCATAACCGTGGCTACCACAGTTTATATCTATAAGTTGCGACACTCTCAGCTGATCGGTTGGCATGTTGTGCCTGTCACCATGCAGTGCTGTGCAAAAGTTACAGAAAAAATTCAAATGAATTTTGAAATCTTAAATCTTTGAAATTATTGTGTGAATTGAATTTCTAATGCTATATTTGTAGCGATAATAACAAAAAATTAACATACTTTTGAGTTTTAATTGATTTTATTAGGAATTTTGGCTATTTTCTTGTGAAGATTTTACTACGTTTGAATACAACACTGTGTTTCTCATTCTCCCATTGATAGATAATGTACCTGTCACTTTTTGCAACAACAATTCCCATGGTTGAAGTTTGTTTTGATACTTAATTTATTATTTTACATTAAAAAATTACGATGTGAACCAAAAACTTTTTAGCTGTGAATGAAAAACTGTAATGTGGCAGCAACTAGCCTTCTGTAGGGGCGGTCGTTGCCGCATTTATTATGTTTCAGTCGCTGGCTTCGCACCGACATTTTTACATCAAGGTACTGTCGTTGTCGCAATGTCGTGTCGTTACGTTCCGATTCTGTTTTCACCCTAAAGGTGATTTTGTCTTCCTTATTTTAAACCAATTTTAATAATTTATTTATAACGCATTGTTTTAAGAAAACATACATTTTCCTAAATCAAATGGTAATAATTTTGTTTTTTCCATTTTTTACAACAATTTTAAATAAATATATGTAAATATGTATATCATCTGAAAGGTATTTTAATTACCTTTTCAACCACGTAAAAAATGTCGAAATTAACCCCTATACTTCAAACGGCGACCGAAAAAAATTTGCTAATGAAAGCTGTTGCGAATTTCAAGCGCCAAAACGGAAAAGGGCTACTTCTTACTGATGTAGGAATGAACTCGGATGCCCCTGTCTATGTGAATGAGTCGTTGACAAAAGTCAATCATGAGATTTTTAAGTCAGCTCGTCAACTTAAAAAACGTAAAAAAATAGTGTCAGTTTTACTAAGCAGGGTTTGGTTCATATTAAACGAAAACCAAGTGACAACCCCGAAGTCATCTACACCAGTGATACCCTGCAGGACCTCTACGACATACCTCTCGAGCATTCCTTTCGATCTATTGATACTGAGTCGGCCCAAGGCGTATACAATCAGCTTCCAAATTAGATTTAAGGAAAAAAGCTGGTTAAATTTAAAACTTAAATTTCTAAAATTTAAATTCAGTGCATATAATGACTTAAAATTTTTTTATAGTTATGATCACAGATTATAAACTGGCGAGTTCCAAAGACAGCTTATACACTACGTTGCGCGTCCTGAATAAGCAAGCCGTATGACTAAAAGTAATTCACATAAACGCGCAAAGTCTATATGGAAAGCTAGATGAATTCAGATATATTTATGAAAGTTCGGACATTGATGTTTTGTGTGTTTCTGAAACTTGGTTTTCATCTTATCATACTGATGATATGGTAAAAGTGGAAGGCTACCAACTTTTCAGACCTGATAGGCGTGGTCATGGTGGTTGCGATATATGTTAGAAATAATTTATCTTTTAGATTATGTTGTAGCTCTGTCATTTGTGATGTCGAATCTATATTTGTAGATGTGTTTTCAGGTAATAATAAACTTCTTCTCGGATGTGTTTATCGGCCCAATCGTTATGTAAAATTTACTGACTTTTCAGAATATCTTGAAACTTTACTCGAAAGCTACAGCAATATTATAATTGCAGGTGATTTTAATAGCAACCTACTTGAAGGAGACAACATAAAAATAAATATGGAATCACTAGGTCTTTTTCCAACAAATACCTCTGTACCGACACATTTCACCAACAATAGTAGTACTTTGTTGGACATTTTTTTTTTTAATGATCTTCAGAAATTCCTCTTCTACGATCAACTCCCAGCATCTAACTTTTCGAAGCACGATTTAATATACTTGACCTATGATTTTAAAACAACAGAAACCCCGATTTCTTTTACATATCGTGACTTCAAGAACATTGATTACAACTCGCTCAAGGATTCAGTGGAGGTGGTAGACTGGGGTCTTATACGAAACATGGTATCTGTAGATGACCAAGCAACGTTTCTACAGAACAATATCAACTATCTGTTTGATGATTTCGTCCCCGTCAGGTATAAAATAGAAAAACAAAGTAGTAAGCCATGGTTTAGTTCAAACATCAAACGCCTTATCAATAAACGTAATATTGCCTACACTCGGTGGAAAAGGTACAGAACTGCTGAAACGTTTACCCATTTAAAGTTAGCTCGAGCTAATGCCAATAAAGCAATTAGGACAGCTAAACTTATGTTCTACAAAGAAAAGTTCAGTTCTGCAATAAACTCAAAACAGACTTGGAGTACTATTAAGGAAATTGGAATAGGAAAAACTAAAAAAAGTCAACTCATTTCTGCTGATGCTAATGAGCTTAATAAAAACTTTGTGGAACTGTCTTTTAGTACAGCTAATGTTTGTCTTGACAATTATAGTAAACGTGTTAATGTTGATTATAGTCCATTTGAATTTTTGTGTGTAGATGATTGTGATGTTGTCCAAGCTATACTATCTATAAAATCCAATGCAGTAGGATTCGATGGAGTTCATGCAAATTTTCTTAAAATAATCCTTCCCATAATACTGCCGCACCTTACCTTTTTAATTAACTCCATCCTAACAAAGTGCACTTTTCCAAAGTGCTGGAAAATGGCTAAGGTAATACCAGTTCAAAAGAGGAATAATGAGTACAGACCAATAGCCATATTGCCCTTTTTATCTAAAGTCGTCGAGCGCTTACTACATAAGCAAATTCTTGCATATGTTCAAGAGCATAAACTTTTGATGGAACGCCAGTCCGGTTTCAGGCCGAAGAGGAGTTGTACAACTGTTCTCCTTGATGTCATAGAGAGCATTCGGGAGCAAACCGACACAAACAATATCACATTCCTCACGCTCCTAGACCATTCCAAGGCGTTTGATTCTGTTGACCATAAGCTATTATGCTGCAAGTTGGAAAATTTATTCAACTTCTCCAGTCGTGCAACTTCCTTTAATTTCTTCCTATCTTGGTGACAGAACTCAAGCAGTCAGCATTGGTAGCATAAAGTCCGATTACCTTCCCATAAATAGAGGAGTCCCGCAAGGCTCAATTATCGGTCCCTTGTTATTTGTGTTATACGTAAATGACCTACCTAATGTTCTCAAGTATTGTAATGTTCATATGTATGCTGATGACGTTCAATTATATGTTTCTTGTCCTCCAGACTGTGCTGACAATTGCATTAAGAGCTTAAATTGCGATTTGAATAGTATAAGTGAATGGGCTTCCATAAATGGCCTTTGTCTTAACCCAGATAAATCAAACTGTGTTGTAATACATAAAAAGTCATTTGTGACTAGTGATCTAGGTAATATAGCTTTGAGCAATTCATTAATAAAATACGTCAGCACGGCCAGGAACCTGGGTATAATATTTAATAAAACATTGACATGGCATGATCATATTTTTAGCACAGTAGGTAGAGTGTATGGTATGCTTCGTACACTATGGATGACACAGTACTTTACTCCTCTTAATATAAGACTACTCTTAGCTAAAGCGTACTTAATACCTACGCTAATATACGGATGTGAGATATACGCAAATTGTGACTCTGTTTGTAGACAAAAATTAAATGTTGTTTATAACAACATTGCAAGATATGTATTTGGGCTGAAAAGACTTGACCACGTAACACGCTGAAAGGTTGCTAAATATATCCTTCGAAAATTTATTGAAAGTTAGGACGCTGTCGATCCTGCATAAAATAATATATACTAAGGAACCTCAGTATCTTCACTGTAGGCTTCAATTTCTTCGATCCTCTAGGACTTTACTTATATCACACATAAAGCATCGCATTCTTACATCCGAACGGCAATTTTATATCCATTCAATTCGTCTTTGGAACTCACTTCCCATTAGACTAAGGCAATTAAGCAATGCACTGCAATTCAAAAAGGAGTTAACCAGCTTCTAAAATAATAATATGAATAATACTTTATAGCTTATATTTTAGTAATATTATTTAAATTAAATTATATATACATATTTATACATAATAATAATGTTTATAATATAGGGTTGTGTTTATATATATTTATTAATGTGTGTTAAATTCTTTTTTTCGTAATACAACTCAAGTATGTATGTACCACAATTTTAACTGTGTTAATTATATTCTGTGACTAGCACTCTAAAATAATTTTATAATTGTTGTGCTAGGATGTTTAAAACAATAAATACAAATACAAATACAAATACAAATACTTTGCGAAATATAAGCATTTAAAAATATTTAGGCGATTCACAACCTGTCATATTACGTCATATCGTCATAAGTCATAATATTTTGTTGAATGTGTACTAAATAAATACAACTCTGCACGATATGTTTTTGGGTTTTGTTTACTCCTTCACAGTGCTTCGGAAAAGCTTTTTATAACTATTTCCCTACAATATTTTAATATGACATATCACTTTATGACACTGTGTGAATCCCCTAATTGAATTTTGAAACTTTGCCCACCTCCCCCCCTTAACTCCACGCCTATATATTTGCACCAAAAAAAAAAATATATTTTTATACTTACCTTCAGAAGCTTTATCGATCCCAATATAAATTTTGTCGATTTGCAAAATGTAGCTATTCTGCACTTAAGCCAAACCCTCGCGAACGCATAAAATGATAAACTCAAAGAATGATCGCTAGAGAAAAAAATTATAAATTCAATGAGCGCTCATGAACGCATAAAATGACAAACTCAAATAATGATCGCTAGCGCAAAAAATATAAATTCAATTAGCGCTCATGAACGCATAAAACGATAAACTCAAAGAGCGAATTTAGCAGATAAATTGTACGATAATTCATTTTTGAATGAATTTATGCATTGAGTTTATCGCCACCGCTATGAGTGATCGATGGCTGTTGTGCGTTAGTTCGCTCGCTATTTGAGTGGTTATACGTTTTTCTTTGAATATTTGTTTGTGATTTTAGAAGAATGTATTTTTGAGCGTTCGTGAGTTTTTCCGTACCCTGGTCATAACCGTGGCTACCACAGTTTATATCTATAAGTTGCGACACTCTCAGCTGATCGGTTGGCATGTTGTGCCTGTCACCATGCAGTGCTGTGCAAAAGTTACAGAAAAAATTCAAATGAATTTTGAAATCTTAAATCTTTGAAATTATTGTGTGAATTGAATTTCTAATGCTATATTTGTAGCGATAATAACAAAAAATTAACATACTTTTGAGTTTTAATTGATTTTATTAGGAATTTTGGCTATTTTCTTGTGAAGATTTTACTACGTTTGAATACAACACTGTGTTTCTCATTCTCCCATTGATAGATAATGTACCTGTCACTTTTTGCAACAACAATTCCCATGGTTGAAGTTTGTTTTGATGAGAATACAGTGAGACACAGTGAAAGTGAGCCATCATTTATTTACAAATTTTTATTATTAAATATCTTTGTTACCAATTACTTGACTTTCCTAATTTCTTTGCAACGGAAAACTTTCAACAACATGCCAAAAATTATGAAAAACAAAAACGTACACACATGTACGCCACACAATCAAAGTAATTTTTCTAGCAGCTCTAATTTAAATACTTAAAGTTTCTCTCAAGAATTATTATTTTTCTCTTATATATTTTTACAGTTCACATTTTATATTATGTGTTAATTATATACAAAATCTATATAAATGGGGATTCAGCAATTTTTTCCCGATTTTAAAAGGTGTACTTATCAGACAACATACGCTAGAGCGCGTAAAAATCGTGTTTTGTTAGATGAATAAAACACATTGCATGCTAATAAAATTTGTATTATATTTAATTCATTAGGGATAGAGTAATTGAACTGTTGAAACAAGGCAACAAGAAAACTACATTGGATTTCAATTCGGAAATTATAATTTTCTAGATTTGAGAATTATGTCCCATTTCGTTTGAAATCGCTATGATTCACGACTGCTTCTCGTCGTCCTCTAACGTTAGAGATTTTAAAAAAGGACTAGTTCTTGAGTCATTTCAAACCGATATCTAACCTAAATGTTTGTTGGGTTTCGCCATGCAATTTGCTAAATTCAAACAAATTTTAGTGTTGATGCAACATTGCGCAATTTTAAAATATACAATATGATTCAAATATAAAATTTTTTTCCTAAATGTCATTTGGAATTTGGTTTATTTAACATGATGATAGCGTCAATATACATAAACTAAAAAAATGGTAAAAAAGGAACGTCAAAACTATTTTGAAACATACACAATTTTTTTGAACATGTAGAGTTCTGCTTTTCGTGCAAAACGCAATTATTATTTTTTAAATAAAAAGAAAATCTGCTGCGTGGAAGAGTTTAGCGTTATTGGAAGTGCGTGATAATGGCATTTCCATTTATATTTGCAGTTTGCAGGTGCGTTAAAGGTGAAACGCATTTTTATTTCTAAGTTTTTAATGTAAAATATTTTCTTCTTTCTCCTCATAGTTTGCACCCTTTTTTTTATTGAATGTACAAAAATACATATATAGTATTTTTGTAAATTGTAAAATCAATCCAGTTAATTTAACAATAAATTTAAGTTAAAATCAAACCATATTATTGCTAATTTAACACGACCATTCCGTGTTAATTTAACTAGCTTAAATTGCAAAATTATCTAGTTAAAAATGTAAAAAAAAACAGGAAAACTCAATATTATTTTAATGTTAGTTCTACACATTTATCTGTTATTTTGTGCGCACTTGGACCGATATGCGCAAGAAAATTAATGTATATCGCACCCTAAATCATAAAGTGGCACAACTCAAAATTCAAAAATTTTCAGGAGACAAAAGGCTTTTTTCCTTTATAAGCAATGACATGGCAAAAGGCGACGTATAATGGCTATTTTTCAGTCAAAAGGGACCCCGAATGAAAGGTTTTTTTGTTGGCAATCGGTAGAAAAGTCGATTTAAAAAAATTTTGAGTTGTCACTTTATCATTTAGGGTGCGATATATTTTTATTAAAATCGTTTTCGTAGTGAAGAAAAAAATTCAGTAAAAACGGAGTAAATCTTAACTAATTTTCTCCCATTTTCGTAGTAAAAGCAATTCTACGAAATTGCACAGCATTGGTTACGTTCAGAAGTCGCAACGGTTGAGCACAGCTGTTGTGTAGATATCACTAATCGGAAAGTGGTACAATTTGCGCTTTCTGAACGAGCTGATACATTAAATAAGCAAATTATTATTATAATTCTTCACAACGTAATCGCCAATAATTTCCCGGCTTTGAAACATTTTTATTACATTCAAAAATTCATAAATACTATTTATATTTTTGTACAAATGTCAAAATCGTAAGCTCAGCATGTCTAAAGTGAGCGTAAAAAATTTATGATGGAAAAAAGTCTTCAAACTCACAACATGCTGTGTTGATCAGAAATACTCAACGTTGCGTTCAGAAGATAAAACACAAAAGGTGCGCAACTGTTGCGCCACGGTTGCGCCTTCTGAACGTAACCATTGATTCCTTCATTCTCTCCATTTTCGCACAAATACATATGCATTTTTAAAACTGAACAAGAAGAAGACCATTTGAGTGACCAAACTATATAGTATAAACCAGGGATGGGCACACAAACACATTCAAACAATCTCCGAAAATTATAGTCCAGTTAGTCGAGGACGTAAACCCGTGTACCGTGTCAGCGTATCCAACCTATTTAATGGGATTTGTATGTAACCGATTATTCAACGGCGTACGATGCAGAAGTCCGTACCGCAGAAATCAAAATCATTTTGATTTCTTACGTAAAAACGTGTCAGCTGATCGCTCGCATGGTTGCAAGGTAGAAGGGTTGCTGTTGAACATTTTTAGTTATTAAATATTTAAACAGTAATTTTCACAGCATTATACATCAACAAGATTGTAAAATGTTATCGAATATACATATATGTGTTCACATGGAAAAAATAGTATGTCTACTTAAACGAACCATTTATTATTACTTTAATTTTTAAAAAGAAAGGAAAGAAAACGTTTATAAATTTTTTTTAAATCCCAAACAAAATGTATATATATATATATATATATATATATATATATAAATTAATAACAAGATAATAGCTTTGTTCAACAACTCTACTTGCAAGTACTTGCAAAAAGAGCGTTCAATGTCAAATTAAGAGTAAAAACGAGAAAAAGAGAAAATTATCAACCAAAGTAATTGAACACAAAATCGTAAACATTCGCAAGAAAACAGCTGATACGCTGTTTTGACAATTTGAATTTTAAGTTAGGTTGTAATTGAAATTTTTGAAATTGGAAATGAATGGAAATAACTGAATTAGGAAAACAAAATTCTACTTTGGCTATTCCACAACATCATTAAGATTCGTTTTTGCGCTAACTTATTTAGTACACAATTAGAAATTTGCGTTTAAAATGTTTGTATATTTCCAATTGAAATTTTTGTGATCATATATTTTTGACACTTCTATTTTTTTAAGCTGCTAGTAGTTGCAAGTGAAAATTTAACTTGCAGCGTTTATCAACTCTCTCGAGGTCTTACTCTCTCAATTTGGCTCTCTTTTGCGAATTTTTTGGGTTATTGAACATAAATTCGTAACTATTCGTAAAAATATGTAAAAATTTTGAGATATTGAACACTCCTACTAATGAAGATATTACTGAAAATTAAAGCAAAAATTGTATTTATCCACAATGGTGGCTGTATTTTCTTAATTGATAACTCTTGGTGGTCTTCTTCTGCAATTTTTCTACATTAAAAAGTTATAAATTGCCACAATAAATCTGAGTTTCTGTAACAAAATCAATTAAAGTGATGTCACACTAATACGATCCACACTTTGTCACCACCTATTTATACTAGAAAAGATATGAGTTACAGAAACTCAGTACAGATTTCTTAATTAATAAAAAGAAAAAAAAACAAAAAAAAAAAATTTGTGCAAAAGTGAAAATAAGTACTACAAAATATAAATCGGAAAACGCGACGCGTCCCAAAAATAAAAATAAAATAAATAAGCAAGACTTCCAAAAATTATTAAAAAGTGAAATATAGTAGACGCGTCGTGCTAAAAAACAAAAAAGAAAAAACTTATTAAATAACAATCAGTGAAAATTACGAAAAATTTGTTAAAATATACATAAATTGAAAAGTAGCGCAAAATTTACACACAAACATACAAAATATAGAATAAGAGAGCATAATAAAAACATACATATATACATATACACGCGCCAAAGTAAGAAATAACACCACTAGGGTGGTCCAAAAATAAAAAAGGAAAAATTTTAAGTTGCGAAAAAGATCGCACACATATGTGCAATCCGTAACCAAAAAAAAAAAAATTAATACAATTGCGTGAAAACACACAAAAAATTATACACTTACTAAACAAAAAAAAAAAAGTTAAATTGAAAAAAAAAATTACGTAGCAAACAAATAAAAAATAAAACTACGAAAGGAAACAACACTCAATAAATCCACAACAACCACGGCGTCCACATCATCAAAAACCCACATCCATATTAAACATAGATAAAAGGAAGAGGGGAAAAAAAAACCAAACACAACACACACACAAAAGGGTTTGTACAAAAAAAAACGCAGTGCCAAAGTAAGTACAACCCTAATGAAACACTCCCAAAGGTGCATAAACAACGGAATTGGTCCCGCTATCCTCAGCAAATAAATTCCCTCCGTCTATATTTACTCCGAAAAAGGAAACATATGTGTAATTCCCGATATTATACATATATACATAAATTCACAAATTTTAAACCGCTAATGTCTCTGATGAAATAAATTAACCGCTACGCTCCAGCGGAATCTCATACCCCGGCAAAATTATTAACAGCTATTCTCTCCGCTGTCAAACAACAATTATATCTCGTATTTTCATCTCACACTTTCCATTTAAATTACTCCATTAAATACTAACTCACCCCAAACCCACTACAAAGAGACTACTCACCCCAATATAAACAGGCCCCCCCCGAGGCCGCTCTAAATAAATAAAATTTGCTCATAAAAATAAACTAATCGCGATACTCATTCCCAAGGGTTCACTTAGCAATAAATTGCACCACCCAAAAATACTACAGGGTGAATACCAAATACCAGCTCCATATATACATACATAATTACGTATATACCCAATAAACACAAAAGCGAGGATGATATCGTGGCGAATTCGAGAAGAATTCGCGGAGGTGAATGTAATTTTTCGGACTCGTATCGAGTTCGAGATGGACTCGAGAAAAATCAATTATCGCAATAGCATTTATTAATTTTATTAAATCTTGCTTTACCCGAAGAAATTCCCTGTTGGGCTTTAATTTACCATTTAAAACTCTACTCAAGAGATTGAAAAGCTCAGATGATATCGTGGCGAATTCGAGGTGGATTCGCAGAAGAAGATTTTCTAGAATGTATTCGCCAATGGGCATAAATCTCGAATCGCCAACGATCCGAGAATATAAAAATGCGCGAATCGCTAATGAGGGGTGACTCGCCTGGGAATTCGGATTCGCCGATCTATCGTCGCGAACTATCGCCGCGATAATATAATCAGAGAAGAGAATTCGTCTCGAATTCGAGGCGAATCCGTTGTGTTTATTGGGTATTTACCCACAAACTCCCCAATAAACACAGACGCGAGGATGATATCGCGGCGAATTCGAGGCGAGTTCGCGAAAACAGATTTTCGCGAACGTAATATCTCGGACTCGCCTCGAGTTCGCGGCAAGTTCGAGAAAATCAATTTTCGCGATATTAATTTTTTCAATTTTTTTAAAGTTGTTTTGCACTAAAAAATCATAGTTCTGAAATTTTACTTGAAAAGCTTTTGTTATTCATGAAAGTTAAACTTTCTTTATAACAATATTTTAAGTGCTTTGTATTATTTTATACGGATTTAACCCATTGCCAGTAAACCAAACTCTGAACTCTTAATTTTTCGAAACGCCATTTATAAAATCTGAACAAATTTTCGAATCGCCAACGATCAGAGAAATTAAAAATTCTCGAATCGCTAATGATAAAAAATTCGAATCGCCAGCGATCCGAGAATGAACAAATTCTCGAATCGCTAGTGATAGGTGACATGCCTACGAATTCGGATTCGCCGATCTATCGCCGCGAACTATTGCCGCGATAATATAATCAGAGAAAGCGAATCCGACGCGAATTCGAGGCGAATCCGTTGTATTTATTGGGTCCAAGTGAATTATTCCATTATCCACTCTTTCGCTTTCTCATAGGCAAGTGCAGCTAGTTAGTTGGTGACATACATATTTACACACAAACAAACGTGTATGCAAAACTAGCTGTATCCCCAAAAATATTTGCCAACAACATTCCATAGTGTATAGCATACAGTTAAATGGCTCTGGGATGCGTAGTCGAAATTCGATAAAAATAAAGACGATATGTCATCGGCAAATGTCAAAATCGGGGACAGATTGGTATGGCGGCGACTTCCGGGGGTACAGATTGGTATGGCGGCCGGATGTGGTTGTTGGAAGAAAAGGGACCATAATGACATGGTCGTAGCAATCAAGACAGAAACCCAATTCCGGAATTGGGAATTGAAAAAACCAATTCATAATTCCGAAAAGAAATTAAGGCTGAGTTCCTAAAACGCAATTCCCGGAGAGAGCGTAAACGCCAGCTATTCCACGAATAACATGTGCAAGAATGTAAAATCAACAACCTACAAAACAGAAAGAAGAAGAGCATCTTCTATTGCTTTCACCATCGTTATTGTGCCATAACAGCAACCCTGAAATCAGCTGAGCACAGCTGTTCGACCTTTTTAACACACATCCCAGAGTCAAGTTCTCCGTACACAATGCAACATTCGCTACCGAGCTATCAAACCGTACGGTCTCATTTTTTTTTCGTTTGTGCATATACATATATACACTCGCTGAACAACCGCTCGTTACATTACAAAGCTGTGAATAATATTCCGTTATTTTTTCTCTATTTCTTGTATTTGCATATTACGCTATAATTAAATTTACAAATTAATTGAATAAAATCACATCTATCAAAATGCCCCCAGGGGCCACCAAGCTGGGGGATAATAGGTTTGCCCTATTATATCCATCCCCAAAAACGAAGAGAAAAAAGCCAACGCCAATAACACTCGATATTTTTCCGGAACTACCAACAACAAAAAAGGACGATCCCAAATACCTCATCATGAAATCTCAAGATCCAAAAAAACCAGTTGCTTCAACACATTGCTTCGCCGTTAACAAAGGTATTCAAGCCATAAGTAAAGAGGTAAATAAAGTTTCAAGTCTTGGAGATGGCAGCCTACTCCTCCTCGTAAAAAATCAAAAAAATTCTGATAGATTTTTATCCACAAAAAATCTTCCTGGTTTGGTGGAGTTGAAATTTCTTTACATGGATCTCTAAACTCCGTCAAGGGTACGATCTACGCCCCATTTATCTGCCAACTACCTGACGAAGAAATAATAGAAGGACTCAAAGATGAAGGCGTTATTGCTGTACATAAGTTTACTAAATTAAGCAATAATTCTCGTATTACAACAGGTGCTTTGTTACTTACATTTGACAAATATACACTACCTAATCGCATTGAAGTAGCCTGGCATACCCTCGATATCCGTCCCTATTATCCCAATCCCATGCGTTGTAAGTGTTGTCAGCTATTAGGTCACACCACCAAACGTTGTAACGGCACTCCCTCCTGTGTAATCTGCAACCTTCCCCCAAACTACTCCTCTCCCGCTCAATGCTCCAGAGTAAAATGTGCCAACTGTGATGGTGATCACCCCTCATCTTCTAACGCTTGTCCAAAATTCATTCAATCTAAAGAAATCCTCAAGATTAAAACTATACACAAATGTTCAATGCGCGAAGCTATTAGCCTTCACAAATCCTCCCACCCAACCACCCCTATAACCTCTACTTTTGCCACTGTTACTGCATCTAACAACAATTTCTCTAAATCAAATAGTACCTCTTCAAACATAGAAAAAAACTCTAACAAAATATTACCTGTTAATAAAATAAATTTTACAACACCAACAAATAACACTAACAGCACATCATCCTTCTCTACCATTATGGTTGACAAAGACTTTACCCAAACCCCCTCCCCCTCGTTCTCCTCCCTTAACAATTCTCCCTCGCCGCCATTCTCTCCTCTCTCCATCAACTCAACACCTACCCCTTCCCTCCCAATATCCTCTTCACCACAAAAACTTGTACCCTCCCCCCTCTCACCAACCTTTCTCCCCCCTCCAAAAAACCATACATAATTTTCTTTTACGGCCTTATTCCGGTGTGGTAACATAATTTACTTTACTGGTGAAATAAAGAGCCTCGCACTTTAACACCCTTTTCGTATTCTGGCAGCAAGGAAATTAGTTACCACCTCAATACGTGGTAACATTTTGTTACCATTTTCAGCCCGATTCCATTGCGTTCGTATGGAAATGCTTTGACAGCGTTACCATTTGTGCCAGAATACCAATTGAAAAGATGGTAACAAATATCGGCAACATAACCTACCAGTAAAATAATTTTCCGGTAACGCTCAGAATAGGACTGTTAATATAAATTAATCTTATTTCACCTCCTTTATACCAACACAATTTTTTTTTCTCTTTCCTTTCCCTTTCAATGATTACAATCATTCAGTGGAATATTAACGGTTACTTAACTCATAATCCCTCCATTATCTTATTAAATGAAACGCTTTTACCAACTAATGTATCAGCCCATACTCCTAAAGCATATATTGGTCATTTTTTCAACTTACCTTCCAATACCACTAGCAAACAAGGTATCGCCATATTAATTAAAAGATACATACCCCACGACGTTCTCCCCACACCTGCATCAAATATTGCATCTCTATCAATAGAAATTTCCTCTCCCAACAAATTCGTAATAAGCTGCGCCTATTCTCCCCCCAGCCAAAATTTTTCTTTATTAGATATTTCTAACCTCTTTCCTTCTCACTCTACCCCCTTTTTACTTGCTGGTGACTTAAACGCCTGGAGTCCCCTTTGGGGCTCCTCCTCAACCAATTTTAAAGGCCGCCTAATTGAGGATTATATACTTAGTGCTAGCTGTATTGTGCTTAATGATGGTTCCCCTACCCACTTCTCCACTCATTTACCCTATCAAAATTAAGATATCTTCGTTAAATTCTCCCATCTTCAAACCCAGAATATTTTTTAAAACTGACTTAGCTGACTGGCCCCAATTTCAAAGTCAATGCATATTAAACTCTGATAATCTTCCTCCCTCTAACAATATTTCTCAAGAAACTTCTAGAATAACTAAGATTATAAGATCTGCTGCTAACCAATCCATTCCCCAAACATCTTCCAAACCCCGCAAAAGTAACCCTCCATGGTGGAATAGTGAATTATCAAATCTCAGACTAAACAAACAACACGCGTGGCACCAATTCAAACATAATCGCTCCACGTCTAATCTAGTAGATTATAAGAAAGCAAATGCCCTTTTCAGGAAAAAAGCCAAAGCAGCCAAAATCAAATCGTTTCAGTCTTTCACCAGCAACATTAACTCTTCCTCCGATCCCAAACAAATATGGGCAAACATAAAACGTCTAGCTGGTAACCCATCTTCTACACTCATCAGTTCCCTTAACACTCAACAAGGCAATCTAATATATCCAAAGGATATAGCTCTAGAACTTGCCAAGCATTTTTCCTACTCCTCTTCTGATGTCAATTTCTCTTCTGAATTTTCTGATAATAAACGCTCTCTACTCTCACATAACTATCTAACACCCTCTCCCTTTTCTCAATCAGCCAAATATCTTGACTCAGACCTAACTCTATTCGAACTCCATAATGCACTATCTGCTGTCAAAGGAAAAACACCTGGTATAGACAAAATATCCTACCCCATTATAAAAAATCTCCCTCCTGTTATCTTAACCCGCCTCCTTGCCCTTTACAACAACATCTTTAAAACGGCCTCTTTCCCCCAAATCTGGAAAACTAGCGCAATTATTCCTATCCTAAAACCCAACAAACCATCCGGCGAAGTCACCAGTTATCGTCCTATTTCCCTTCTTCCATGCCTAGGTAAACTATTAGAAAAAATTATTGCAACCAGACTTTCCTGGTTCCTTAATTTTAATAACCTTATACATCCAAGTCAGGTCGCTTTTAAAAAAGGCCAAAGCACCCTCGACGCCCTCTTACACCTCGATCATTACATTTCTGACGCTTTGTGCAACAAAAACAACGTCTCACTCCTTTCCCTTGACTTCGAGAAAGCTTTTGACCGAATTGGTATACATATAGTCTTAAGACAACTTATTAAATGGAAAGTCGGTCCTCTAATATTCAATTTTATTAAATCCTTTCTTTCTAATAGAAAAATTACTGTCCTAATCTCTAATACATCCTCTCCCATTCTTCCCCTTGAAAATGGCACTGCCCAAGGATCCCCACTCTGGTATTTACCATAGCCTTTGACGAAATTAGCTCTATCCTTTCAAATTTCCCTAATATCCAACATCAATTATATGCTGACGATCTTCTTTTATTTTCCAAATCTTCTGATCTCATTTCGGTATCCTCTACGTTTAACACAATCCTATCCCAATTATCCTCATGGTCCTGTTCTTCAGGCTCTTCAATTTCTTACTCTAAGTCTAAGTTATTACACATTTATAAAAAACGAAATTGTCAATTCCCTTCTATCTCATTCAACAATGTAAATATCCCATGTTCACCTACTTTTAAATTTCTTGCATTAATAATAGATAGTAGATATACATTTAAACAACAGTGTCAATACCTTAGAAATAGACTCTTTAAAAATTCAAATATTATTAAGTATTTATCATGCAAGCGCTCGTTCATTGGCCCGGAGCTTCTCATCAACGTCGTTAAAGCACTTATATTATCTCCAATCAACTATGCTCTGGAAATATATGGCAATCATTCCAAAAATAATATAAAACTTCTTGCTGCTCCATATCACTCAACTATTAGAAGATCGTTACGTGCCTTTCCGACATCACCAATCAAGAACATATTAGCAGAGTCCGGTTTACCCTCTCTTACCGATAACACAATGGATAACATCTCCAAGCTATATCCCAAGATAATTCTCAGCTCCAATCAAGTCTTACGGAAATCTTTTAATTCAGCCACATCTCGCAACCGTACACCAAAAATTCAATCTGCTATATATAGATGCGCAAACTTCGCCAAAGCCAACAATATACCGTTGAAAATATCACAATTTCGCAAAATTCGTCATCCTCCATGGTTAATCCCAAAAACATGCTTTATTAATAACCTTACCCTCCTACCGAAGAGCATCACACCAAGGGAGGTTTATAACTCACAATTCAATGAAATCATGGCTAAATATAAACAAGAACATTGGAAATTCGTCTTCACTGACGGGTCAAAAACTGCACAAACATCTTTTGCTGTTGTTACCGAAAAAGGTGAACCAATTTCACATGGATTACTCTTTCCATTTTGCTCGATATTTACTGCTGAAACCACCGCTATTTACAATGCACTTCAATATGCTACAAAAAACTCTGGATTATATGCACAGATAGTTTATCCAGCTTCCAAGCCATCCAAAATCCCAAAAATTCCACAAATATAATTGCAACAATCAGAGATTCTCTCATTTCATACTCCGGGAAAATAAAAATTATGTGGCTGCCAGGTCATACCGGAATAACTGGCAATGATCATGCTGACAGATTAGCTAAAGATACTGTGACCATCCCTACGCTCACGAGCTTATTCTTCACAAAACCAGATATATATTGTTTTATTAAACAAAAAAGGCATTCATTGTTAGCACTCGACTGGATACATTATAATCATCAATACTCCACATTTAACCCTACCAGGATCAAACCTCATTATCCGTCATCTATACCCACAAACATCATTACCCTTATATACGTCTTCGAATTGGACACACCATCCTAACACACTCCCACCTTCTCAATGCAACCAGAACCAATTGCTGTCCTTTTTGTAATACAGCAGCAACTGTTATTCATCTTATGAAATTCTGCCCAGGACTTGAAGAAAAAAGACAAGCTTTCTTTACCGATGTCAGTCCCATCTCTCTTCTCTCCAATCCAAATCAGAACAATATTAAAACGATATATGGATTTCTTAAAGAATCTGATTTACTCCGAAGAATTTGATACAAAAAAACATTGATTTACCGGACAGCCGATAGCCTATGAAGCTAGCGCTGCATTATCTAGTAGTTTATACATATGTATGTTATTTACATTTTATAAGCTTAAATAAATAAATAAATATAAATAAAAATTTGCCAACAATTTTACATATATATTATTTGCTCAATACCTGCACCAGAGTTCTGCTTCGATTAGTTTGAAGTTCGGGTATAGCATACAACTCATTGTGTACGTACGTTTGATACCCGGAAAACCGTAAACCATAGGTGCCCACGAAGCTGCTCGCGAGCACAGCGCTGTCGCAGAGCGATATATGTATACTGACGTGACGTAGCACAGCACTGCTTCAGTCGACTTTGCCATTGGTTGTTTTTCTTCTGAATTTTAGCTCGTGGTTGCCAGCTGCGTAACCGTTACGCGCAATTATGAATGCAAGTAAATAATTTTTATTTGCGAAGATGTCCACAATGTGTGATGACGTGCACGAATTAGAGTTCTTTATTGTCAAAAACTCTAATTCCGAATACGATTGTAGCATAATGGTGAGGTATGCTGCCTACGGACCAAGGAGCGTAGGTTCGAGTCCCGAGTAGCGCATTTTTTTTTTTGTTTGGGAGAAATTTTTCGCCTCACGTTTACAAAGCATTGGGCCATATTAATAAAAACCAAGCAAATGCTTTTACTCAAGATTTTATAAATTTGACATTAATTTGTATGAACCAAATTTCAAAATTTGAGTAAAAGGTCTGAAATTTTAAACAAAAGCAAATGCTTGGCATTTATTAATATCACCCATTGTATAAAAATTTTTATTAAGTATTTCTTTCCAAACGTGAAATACAATTATAAAATTAGGATTCCTTTTCGTTGGTTCAGCACTTACTATTAAATGAATTACAAGTTTTATATTAAAGATTTTCGAAACGTTTTGCTTACTCAAGTAAGTTTATTGTAAACTTATAACAAATGTATTTTGGTTATTGGGATATTTATTATATTTTCATATACATACGTATGAATATGATTTTTACAGAAACATTGGTGTCTAATACCCTGCAGTAAAAATCCGCAATGAATCCTTAATGAATCACTGATGCATTCGTATAAAGACTGATGAATTTTTCATATAAATGGTTTGCTTTCCTCAGAAAAAAAAAAACAAGAACAAATAAAAATATACTGAGTTATGACGACAGTGATGAATATTCAACAAAGAATCATCACTGATCCCTCAGCAGCGAAACAAATTTACTGCAGGGTACTTTTGGGCAAGGCTGTATATTTATATTTATCATTTGAGTGTGAGATGTATTTACGTACAAGTATTTTAAATAACAAAGGTGGAAAATTATCATTAGCCTAAAATCATCATTAGCAAACAACAAACACCTCAGTTCGGTGCCATTACAGGGAAGTGGCAACTCACGTTTCTGGCGACCAAACGCCATGCTTCAACACTACGACAAAATGAGACTGTATTTGTGTGGGCATCTATGCCGTAAACGTACGAGCTACAGCTCGTTTGTATGCTTTCATACTAAACAACACAGCGATCGAACGGTTTGGTTTGAAACAAACATATGTACAGGTTGAACGATACAACCGCTGTATGATCACACGAGTATACATACATATGTACATACTATAACGAACCGATCGATCAGTTGAACGATCGCGATCATTGCATGTTTATACGATCATTCGACTGTACGAAAAACTTAAAAGTGGTGTTTACAAAAAATCTAATAAAAGAAAAGGCCGCAGTGAAGTGTGGGAAGTTTTTTGTGAAATTGAAGACGAAAACGGGTGTCAAATTAATGAATTTGTACAATTCGGCCGTGTGCCAATCGGTAGAAAAAATGACATTTTGACATAAGGGAGTAAAATTTTGACAGTATTCGTGGTGGATTTTAACGTCATAATTTTACCTAGCCCAAAGTATCAACCGATCTTTATGAAATTTTCACAGTAGATTCATGTGGTACTAGCGCACATAAAAGGGGTATATAGAATTTCGAAAAAGTGGGAACTTCCCGGAATATAGGCTCAAATGTGGACCCAGAGTGACCCAGCAAGTGTTTGAGCAATATGGGTATCAAATGAAAGGTGCTGAGCAGGCCTTCAACATAGAGTTATTTTCATTACGATGCCTAGGCCGGGTCCCCAAATATGGGTCAAAACGTGGACCCGGATGACCCTCGAATGTTTCTAAGCGATATTGGTATCAAATGAAAAGTGTCGAGCAGGGCTTAAATATACAGATATTTTTATTGTTATTTTTTGAGTCGGTTTCCCAGAGATGGTTCAAGTAGTAGGCCCGGATGGTGACGGATGGTCCCGGTAAAAGTAAAGGTAAAGGTAAAGGTAAAGGTAAAGGTAAAGGTAAAGGTAAAGGTAAAGGTAAAGGTAAAGGTAAAGGTAAAGGTAAAGGTAAAGGTAAAGGTAAAGGTAAAGGTAAAGGTAAAGGTAAAGGTAAAGGTAAAGGTAAAGGTAAAGGTAAAGGTAAAGGTAAAGGTAAAGGTAAAGGTAAAGGTAAAGGTAAAGGTAAAGGTAAAGGTAAAGGTAAAGGTAAAGGTAAAGGTAAAGGTAAAGGTAAAGGTAAAGGTAAATGTAAAGGTAAAGGTAAAGGCGAAGGTAAAGGTAATGGTAAAGGTAAAGGTAAAGGTAAAGGTAAAGGTAAAGGTAAAGGTAAAGGTAAAGGTAAAGGTAAAGGTAAAGGTAAAGGTAAAGGTAAAGGTAAAGGTAAAGGTAAAGGTAAAGGTAAAGGTAAAGGTAAAGGTAAAGGTAAAGGTAAAGGTAAAGGTAAAGGTAAAGGTAAAGGAAAAGGTAAAGGTAAAGGTAAAGGTAAAGGTAAAGAAGGTAAAGGTAAAGGTAAAGGTAAAGGTAAAGGTAAAGGTAAAGGTAAAGGTAAAGGTAAAGATAAAGGTAAAGGTAAAGGTAAAGGTAAAGGTAAAGGTAAAGGTAAAGGTAAAGGTAAAGGTAAAGGTAAAGGTGAAGGTAAAGGTAAAGGTAAAGGTAAAGGTAAAGGTAAAGGTAAAGGTAAAGGTAAAGGTAAAGGTAAAGGTAAAGGTAAAGGTAAAAGTAAACGTAAAGGTAAAGGTAAAGGTAAAGGTAAAGGTAAAGGTAAAGGAAAAGGTAAAGGTAAAGGTAAAGGTAAAGGTAAAGGTAAACGTAAAGGTAAAGGTAAAGGTAAAGGTAAGGTCAAGGTAAGGTCAAGGTAAAGGTAAAGGTAAAGGTAAAGGTAAAGGTAAAGGTAAAGGTAAAGGTAAAGGTAAAGGTAAAGGTAAAGGTAAAGGTAAAGGTAAAGGTAAAGGTAAAGGTAAAGGTAAAGGTAAAGAAGGTAAAGGTAAAGGTAAAGGTAAAGGTAAAGGTAAAGGTAAAGGTAAAGGTAAAGGTAAAGGTAAAAGTAAACGTAAAGGTAAAGGTAAAGGAAAAGGTAAAGGTAAAGGTAAAGGTAAAGGTAAAGGTAAAGGTAAAGGTAAAGGTAAAGGTAAAGGTAAAGGTAAACGTAAAGGTAAAGGTAAAGGTAAAGGTAAAGGTAAAGGTAAACGTAAAGGTAAAGGTAAAGGTAAAGGTAAGGTCAAGGTAAGGTCAAGGTAAAGGTAAAGGTAAAGGTAAAGGTAAAGGTAAAGGTAAAGGTAAAGGTAAAGGTAAAGGTAAAGGTAAAGGTAAAGGTAAAGGTAAAGGTAAAGGTAAAGGTAAAGGTAAAGGTAAAGGTAAAGGTAAAGGTAAAGGTAAAGGTAAAAGTAAACGTAAAGGTAAAGGTAAAGGTAAAGGAAAAGGTAAAGGTAAAGGTAAAGGTAAAGGTAAAGGTAAAGGTAAACGTAAAGGTAAAGGTAAAGGTAAAGGTAAGGTCAAGGTAAGGTCAAGGTAAAGGTAAAGGTAAAGGTAAAGGTAAAGGTAAAGGTAAAGGTAAAGGTAAAGGTAAAGGTAAAGGTAAAGGTAAAGGTAAAGGTAAAGGTAAAGGTAAAGGTAAAGGTAAAGGTAAAGGTAAAGGTAAAGGTAAAGGTAAAGGTAAAGGTAAAGGTAAAGGTAAAGGTAAAGGTAAAGGTAAAGGTAAAGGTAAAGGTAAAGGTAAAGGTAAAGGTAAAGGTAAAGGTAAAGGTAAAGGTAAAGAAGGTAAAGGTAAAGATAAAGGTAAAGGTAAAGGTAAAGGTAAAGGTAAAGGTAAAGGTAAAGGTAAAGGTAAAGGTAAAGGTAAAGGTAAAGGTAAAGGTAAAGGTAAAGGTAAAGGTAAAGGTAAGGTCAAGGTAAGGTCAAGGTAAAAGTAAAGGTAAAGGTAAAGGTAAGGTCAAGGTAAGGTCAAGGTAAAGGTAAAGGTAAAGGTAAAGGTAAAGGTAAAGGTAAAGGTAAAGGTAAAAGTAAACGTAAAGGTAAAGGTAAAGGTAAAGGAAAAGGTAAAGGTAAAGGTAAAGGTAAAGGTAAAGGTAAAGGTAAAGGTAAAGGTAAAGGTAAAGGTAAAGGTAAAGGTAAACGTAAAGGTAAAGGTAAAGGTAAGGTCAAGGTAAGGTCAAGGTAAAGGTAAAGGTAAAGGTAAAGGTAAAGGTAAAGGTAAAGGTAAAGGTAAAGGTAAAGGTAAAGGTAAAGGTAAAGGTAAAGGTAAAGGTAAAGGTAAAGGTAAAGGTAAAGGTAAAGGTAAAGGTAAAGGTAAAGGTAAAGGTAAAGGTAAAGGTAAAGGTAAAGGTAAAGGTAAAGGTAAAGGTAAAGGTAAAGGTAAAGGTAAAGGTAAAGGTAAAGGTAAAGGTAAAGAAGGTAAAGGTAAAGGTAAAGGTAAAGGTAAAGGTAAAGGTAAAGGTAAAGGTAAAGGTAAAGGTAAAGGTAAAGGTAAAAGTAAAGGTAAAGGTAAAGGTAAAGGAAAAGGTAAAGGTAAAGGTAAAGGTAAAGGTAAAGGTAAAGGTAAAGGTAAAGGTAAAGGTAAAGGTAAAGGTAAAGGTAAACGTAAAGGTAAAGGTAAAGGTAAAGGTAAAGGTAAAGGTAAAGGTAAAGGTAAAGGTAAAGGTAAAGGTAAACGTAAAGGTAAAGGTAAAGGTAAGGTCAAGGTAAGGTCAAGGTAAAGGTAAAGGTAAAGGTAAAGGTAAAGGTAAAGGTAAAGGAAAAGGTAAAGGTAAAGGTAAAGGTAAAGGTAAAGGTAAAGGTAAAGGTAAAGGTAAAGGTAAAGGTAAAGGTAAAGGTAAAGGTAAAGGTAAAGGTAAAGGTAAAGGTAAAGGTAAAGGTAAAGGTAAAGGTAAAGGTAAAGGTAAAGAAGGTAAAGGTAAAGGTAAAGGTAAAGGTAAAGGTAAAGGTAAAGGTAAAGGTAAAGGTAAAGGTAAAGGTAAAGGTAAAGGTAAAGGTAAAGGTAAAGGTAAAGGTAAAGGTAAAGGTAAAGGTAAAGGTAAAGATAAAGGTAAAGGTAAAGGTAAAGGTAAAGGTGAAGGTAAAGGTAAAGGTAAAGGAAAAGGTAAAGGTAAAGGTAAAGGTAAAGGTAAAGGTAAAGGTAAAGGTAAAGGTAAAGGTAAAGGTAAAGGTAAAGGTAAAGGTAAAGGTAAAGGTAAAGGTAAAGGTAAAGGTAAAGGTAAAGGTAAAGGTAAAGGTAAAGGTAAAGGTAAAGGTAAAGGTAAAGGTAAAGGTAAAGGTAAAGGTAAAGGTAAAGGTAAAGGTAAAGGTAAAGGTAAAGGTAAAGGTAAAGGTAAAGGTAAAGGTAAAGGTAAAGGTAAAGGTAAAGGTAAAGGTAAAGGTAAAGGTAAAGGTAAAGGTAAAGGTAAAGGTAAAGGTAAAGGTAAAGGTAAAGGTAAAGGTAAAGGTAAAGGTAAAGGTAAAGGTAAAGGTAAAGGTAAAGGTAAAGGTAAAGGTAAAGGTAAAGGTAAAGGTAAAGGTAAAGGTAAAGGTAAAGGTAAAGGTAAAGGTAAAGGTAAAGGTAAAGGTAAAGGCAAAGGTAAAGGTAAAGGTAAAGGTAAAGGTAAAGGTAAAGGTAAAGGTAAGGTCAAGGTAAAGGTAAAGGTAAAGGTAAAGGTAAAGGTAAAGGTAAAGGTAAAGGTAAAGGTAAAGGTAAAGGTAAAGGTAAAGGTAAAGGTAAAGGTAAAGGTAAAGGTAAAGGTAAAGGTAAAGGTAAAGGTAAAGGTAAAGGTAAAGGTAAAGGTAAAGGTAAAGGTAAAGGTAAAGGTAAAGGTAAAGGTAAAGGTAAAGGTAAAGGTAAAGGTAAAGGTAAAGGTAAAGGTAAAGGTAAAGGTAAAGGTAAAGGTAAAGGTAAAGGTAAAGGTAAAGGTAAAGGTAAAGGTAAAGGTAAAGGTAAAGGTAAAGGTAAAGGTAAAGGTAAAGGTAAAGGTAAAGGTAAAGGTAAAGGTAAAGGTAAAGGTAAAGGTAAAGGTAAAGGTAAAGGTAAAGGTAAAGGTAAAGGCAAAGGTAAAGGTAAAGGTAAAGGTGAAGGTAAAGGTAAAGGTAAAGGTAAAGGTAAAGGTAAAGGTAAAGGTAAAGGTAAAGGTAAAGGTAAAGGTAAAGGTAAAGGTAAAGGTAAAGGTAAAGGTAAAGGTAAAGGTAAAGGTAAAGGTAAAGGTAAACATCATATGTATGAGTTGCATTGCACTGTGTCAGATCGATGAGCCGAAAACCTTACTCGAAGCAGAACACTGACCTGCACTAAATACATACTAAAGTACTGCAAAGTTCAACATTTTCTGTAAAATTGTCCTTTTCAAAAATTTCATACATTGTCATACCATGTCATCACAAACATACTGTCTTGCCATGCTATGCCAACTCAAACATACTGTCTTGCCATGTTGTTCGAACTCAAACATACTGTTGTAACATGTCATTGTTGTTACCTATACTGTCGTTCGATTTTGTTTTCTATAAGAGCCTATACACACTTGCGACTCAATCGATTTGGTCGAATTGGACTGTTGTATTCACACTACTCCAACTATTTAGTCGAATCGGTGGCAGCTATTCACACTTGAGACTAAATAGTCGTGCGATTGACAATGACATAGTGTTGCCAATGTTCACATTTTACTCAGCAAATTTTACATTAGTGGTCTTCATATAAAGTGATGAAGTATTAAATTGTTAAAGTTTATCTGCATTCTTACATGAAAGCACCTTCTTGTCAGCTGTCAACTTGATTAATAAATAAAAAACAATAAAATAAACAAAAAGTGCATACATTGTTTGGCTTTGTTTCTTATTAAACTAGCAACTAGCTGTCAAGTAAATGAAAAGAGAAAAACGGAAGGAATTACGCTCATAAAGGCGAAACGAACAGAAGTACAAGAAACGGAAAAATAGTAAAAATCAGCCATTAATAATTTTCATGAAATTTCATTTTCATTATTTCTATTTTAAAATGCGATTAATGACATTTGAAGAGGACAACAATATCAAGAAACATATGAAAACGGAAGTTAATATCCTTAGTTAGATAATTCTTGTCTATAACTACACCATTTCCAGATGGATTTTAGAAAGTGTCAACTGGATTTTAGAAAGGGGAAATTGGATCTTAGAAATGTCAATTGGATTTTCGAAAATTTATATAATTATTAATTTATACTTTCATACGCAATAAAGAATTTCTATTCGAAAAATTCTGTGTAAAATTTATTTTAAACGCACATTCTGAAATCCAATTCACGCTTTCAAAAATCCAATTTTGTTTTCTAAAATCCTTTTAACGCTTTCTAAAATCCAATTGACATTTCTAAAATCCAATTTCCCCTTTCTAAAATCCAATTGACTTTCTAAAATCCAATTTCCCCTTTCTAAAATCCAGTTAACGCTTTCTAAAATCCATCTGGAAATGGTGTAGTTAATAAGAAACGAACCTTTTGTTTTTAAACATTTTGAAAATATTAATTGAAATATTCAATCTCTACAATTTACCAAAAGTGAAATAAAAGTAGTTCTGTCAGCATGGCAACTCTTTCCACTACGAATATCACTGTTGTTGTTGTAGTCGTTCGACTAAATTGTCTCAAGTGTGAATACGTAGAAGGGCGCCTTGCTGATCAAGCAGTTGTACAACTGTTTCAGTTGGAATGAAATTGGGCTGCAAATCCAACTGTTTCAGTTGTACAACTAATTGAATGTAGTGTGAATGCTTCCATACATTCCCATGCAAATCAACATTCGACTAAATCGATTGAGTCGCAAGTGTGTATAGGCTCTAACATGCCTCTGCAGTATGTTTTCATGCTGTTGTATGAAAATATAGGTATGTGCGTATGTACGTTTATATATTCGTATGTAGATAATTTTTTTTATTAAGAAAATAGCTTTGTTCAACAACTTTACTTGCAACAAGAGCACCAGTGACAAATTAAGAGTAAAAACGAGAAAAAGAGAAAATTATCAACCAAAGTTATTGAACACAAAATCGTAAACATTTGCAAGTAAACAGCTGATGCGCTCGCTGTTTTGACAATTTGAAACTGGTGTGTAAATTGAATGCAACAATTGATTTTAAAATTAATCGTTTTTAATTAAAAAAAAATGGAAAACTCGACACTCCAAGTTAATTGCTCACCGCAAACCTTTCAAAAGATCCAAACAGGTATGTATATCATTGAGTATGCATAGTTGAAAAAAAATTAATAGCCATTTTTGTTCTTAGATGCTGAATATCAGAAAAGCGTGCTGGCAAGAATTGTGGGAGAAGAAAAATTCGACCAAATAACATTCAGCCAAACTCCACCGGTAAGTAGCAACTAATCCTGAAGTTAACTATGTTTAAATCTTTAAATACCTTGCATTTTCCATCATTTAGCTGTTGGATGAAAGTGACTCACAGTTTATACCATGGGAGTATGCCGAACAGCCACAACCCATAAGCGGCGGCTACACACAAGTGAGTAAAGCAATAATAGCGGGTTATTATGCTTAGAATTTACCCGGGGTAAGGCATGCCTGTCGTACGAGGCGATTAAAAGCCACCGGCCTAAAAGGTTGATAATGGCCAAAAAAATCGTTCGCACGACAGTTGGGTTAGTGTCAGAAGGCACTGCTCAAAACCTTCGGGAAGTGTCTTTGTGGCTACTCTACTACTTATGTATGTACTATGTATATAAAAACGAAATGGGATAGGGATAAGGATAAGGTAGCTTAAGCTTTTTCATGTGGGATTAGTTATCTGTAGTTATAAATAAAACTATATTGTTTTTCATAAGAAAATATGTTGTATGTATGTAATTGATCTAATAACAACGAAATAATATAACAATTTTTTTTTTAGCAATAAGAGAATGTTTAGTTTTAAAATTTAAATATATTATGGGACATTCTCTTCTAAAACTTACTGATTTTGGCAAACAGAAAATTACAGTTCAAACGTCTTTCAAATCAAAAATTACAGGGAAATAATCGCGCCCCAAAAATGCTGTTGTATAGTTAAATTTGAAGCAGAGAAAAAAATAAAAAATTAGGGGATTATAAAAAAAATATGCATATTTCATAAGTGTAAGGATTAAAAAATAATGTCCCTTACATTTCTGCTTTACTCATCACTTGAGTTTATGTTATCCAATGCATTTAAATCTATGTTACTATGCAAAAAATGATGACTATGCAATGATGATTGATTTACACTGACTGGGCTTTTTCCGAGCAATGACCTTTTTTCGGATAACAAATGTCGAGCATTTGAAAATAGCCTCTCTGATGCAGCGGAGCTAGCTAATACAAAACAGCTTAACTTGAAAAGCAAAGGGAATTCACTTTTATGGGCTTTCCACCATTCCAATGGCTTAAATACTTTGTGGTATAAAATTGTCTGGCTTTCATATCTAAAGATTTCATTTTGCACTTGTTCACCATATTCGGGTGCAAATACAGCTTGTACGAAATCGTTAAAAGGATCATCGTCAGAATTTACAGATTCCATTGTGGTATCAATGCATCGATTTCATTTCAATTTATTCTACAGGTTCTTTATACATACATATGTATGTCTAATAAAAACAAGGTAGGTAGTTGTTTTCTTGGTATTGTTATGGCATAGTGGCTAGCGTGTTTGCTCCTCATGCAAGAGGTCCAGGTACGATCCCGGGTCCAGATAACAACAACAAGTTTTCATAATAGCGTTCACTCTTCAAAAGTGTCCCGCAACCCTCCAAAAAAGCTTATCCTATCAAATTCATCTGCCTTGGTAAATGCGGGCATAAAACTCGTTAGATTTATATCGCGCCAGTACCGAATAAGTATTTCCTTATGTGTTAACCTAAGCTATTATAATGATCTTAAACTACATATGTATGTACATACCTGTGTTCATATGGAACAGTAGCTTAAGTGTACTTAAGGAAAAAATTAGTTAGCTTCCAAAAAGTTGAAATAATGCATCTCAGAGAGTACATTCTGCAGGGTTTGTTAAACTCCTTCTCGGGCTTTCAACCGGATTCAGTCTCAATGATTTTACTTAATAATCCTGTGCGGGGAACTGCTGGAAAATTACACAAATTTACGAGTATTTTGAAAATTTGCCTTTTGGCATAAGCTACTGTTCGATGTGAACACAGATATGTACTAGATTATGTTTAAGGAACAATATTGTTTTTTTTTTCATCTTTTTGATCCCGCGAAACACCACCGAAAAAGATTTTTTATTGTAACTTTGTTAATTGACCTCTAAAAAAGGATAATTTGTGGACGTACAACTTAGATAGCAGACCCAGCTATGTATGTGAAAACGACTTCAGAATTCAAAAGAACATTAGAAGGAAATATAGAGCTTCATAGGACCAAAATAATGATATATCAATTTTAAAAAGTTACAAAAAAACACAAATTCGGTGGTTTTTCGCGGGATCAAAAAAAAAAAAAAAATGTTGTCCGGAGACCTCCTTAACATTAGCTTCATATTTAGTGACGGACTTTTAAAGATTTTTCATGTCTAGTCTAATGTACATGTGAATTTGTCTCTTCTGGACTATGTATCTATACATACATAGGTACATAATTATTATAATTCTTCTTTGTTGAGACCAGATTCATATTCAGCGCATCTTCCACTTGCAAAATTTGATTTAATTTCGCTCACAATGCTAATTTTTACGGAATTGTAATATAAATAATAATGCTGCCACAATATGTCGCAAGTGTCGCATGTGTCGCACTTGTCGCATGTATTGAAAAATTGTTTTTATATGTTCATGCATGCCAAACAATTATAAAAAAAATGTATAGGTTTGATTTGAATTTATTCGATAGTGTCTTTGTATGTCGTTGTTAAACATGTATGAGCAACATGGCAAGGCAAGACATTTGCATGATGTGGCAAATGTGGCATGTTAAATAGTTCAACAATTGCAGGCCTTTAATACATACATACACTCTCCGTCTATACAGTACAGTGCAGAGGAAAAAAATAGCACAATCCCGTGTGCATCAATAAATAACAAGCCAAAATCATAAAAATAAATAAAAATAATCAAATAATAAAATATTTACTCAACTATTCTATTATACCCAAGCTACACTTAGGTGAAAAATAGTAGCACTACCCCAATACAAAGAGCAAATATAAATATCATTGTACATTTTCTCACATACTTGTAATCAGACGCGCTGATACAAACACATATACTCCAGCCCCAAGTTTGCTAAATACTCAACAAAATGCCCGAAGACAAGCAAGAAAAATCCCAAACTCTCCAACCCCCACAAAAACCGAGAACAAGATCCACATCTCAGAGTGAAGAAGAAAAACTCTCTTACTCCAAAAAGAAGTTTTTCTATGAAATCTCGAGGCTCAACAAATTCTGTGAGAAGTGGTGGAGCACACCGGAAACGGAACAAACCGAAGATGGACTAACAGTGCAAATGGAGCAATTAAACAAAATTATGGCAAAGGTAAAGGTAAAGGTAAAGGTAAAGGTAAAGGTAAAGGTAAAGGTAAAGGTAAAGGTAAAGGTAAAGGTAAAGGTAAAGGTAAAGGTAAAGGTAAAGGTAAAGGTAAAGGTAAAGGTAAAGGTAAAGGTAAAGGTAAAGGTAAAGGTAAAGGTAAAGGTAAAGGTAAAGGTAAAGGTAAAGATAAAGGTAAAGGTAAAGGTAAAGGTAAAGGTAAAGGTAAAGGTAAAGGTGAAGGTAAAGGTAAAGGTAAAGGTAAAGGTAAAGGTAAAGGTAAAGGTAAAGGTAAAGGTAAAGGTAAAGGTAAAGGTAAAGGTAAAGGTAAAGGTAAAGGTAAAGGTAAAGGTAAAGGTAAAGGTAAAGGTAAAGGTAAAGGTAAAGGTAAAGGTAAAGGTAAAGGTAAAGGTAAAGGTAAATGTAAAGGTAAAGGTAAAGGCGAAGGTAAAGGTAATGGTAAAGGTAAAGGTAAAGGTAAAGGTAAAGGTAAAGGTAAAGGTAAAGGTAATAATAATAATAATAATACAATGGCGCTATTATAACTCTGACGAGTTTTATGGCCGAGCTTCTCTCCCAATTCGAGGTGTGCTCCTTTTTGTTTTTCCTACTAATTGGGTGGACCTACAGTTTTATGCCGGCTCCGAACGGCGAATGCATTTTTTGTGAGAAGCTTTTTCATGGCAGAAATACTCTCGGAGGGTATGCCGCCCACTGCCGAGAGGTGACCGCTGCTCTTAAAAAACCCAATAATTGGATTTTTACTAATTAGAAAAATTTGTTTGGCTCGGACCGTGGTTTGAACCCGAGACCTCTGGCATAGCAGGCGAGCACTCTACCCACTGCACCACAGCGGCCACAAAGGTAAAGGTAAAGGTAAAGGTAAAGGTAAAGGTAAAGGTAAAGGTAAAGGTAAAGGTAAAGGTAAAGGTAAAGGTAAAGGTAAAGGTAAAGGTAAAGGTAAAGGAAAAGGTATAGGTAAAGGTAAAGGTAAAGGTAAAGGTAAAGGTAAAGGTAAAGGTAAAGGTAAAGGTAAAGGTAAAGGTAAAGGTAAAGGTAAAGGTAAAGGTAAAGGTAAAGGTAAAGGTAAAGGTAAAGGTAAAGGT
Source organism: Urophora cardui (assembly GCA_960531455.1). NCBI lineage: Eukaryota > Metazoa > Arthropoda > Insecta > Diptera > Tephritidae > Urophora > Urophora cardui. The sequence goes on along the minus strand of OY482672.1, from coordinate 93,631,831 downwards.
AAAGGTAAAGGTAAAGGTAAAGGTAAAGGTAAAGGTAAAGGTAAAGAAGGTAAAGGTAAAGGTAAAGGTAAAGGTAAAGGTAAAGGTAAAGGTAAAGGTAAAGGTAAAGGTAAAGGTAAAGGTAAAGGTAAAGGTAAAGGTAAAGGTAAAGGTAAAGGTAAAGGTAAAGGTAAAGGTAAAGGTAAAGGTAAAGGTAAAGGTAAAGGTAAAGATAAAGGTAAAGGTAAAGGTAAAGGTAAAGGTAAAGGTGAAGGTAAAGGTAAAGGTAAAGGTAAAGGTAAAGGTAAAGGTAAAGGTAAAGGTAAAGGTAAAGGTAAAGGTAAAGGTAAAGGTAAAGGTAAAGGTAAAGGTAAAGGTAAAGGTAAAGGTAAAGGTAAAGGTAAAGGTAAAGGTAAAGGTAAAGGTAAAGGTAAAGGTAAAGGTAAAGGTAAAGGTAAAGGTAAAGGTAAAGGTAAAGGTAAAGGTAAAGGTAAAGGTAAAGGTAAAGGTAAAGGTAAAGGTAAAGGTAAAGGTAAAGGTAAAGGTAAAGGTAAAGGTAAAGGTAAAGGTAAAGGTAAAGGTAAAGGTAAAGGTAAAGGTAAAGGTAAAGGTAAAGGTAAAGGTAAAGGTAAAGGTAAAGGTAAAGGTAAAGGTAAAGGTAAAGGTAAAGGTAAAGGTAAAGGTAAAGGTAAAGGTAAAGGTAAAGGCAAAGGTAAAGGTAAAGGTAAAGGTAAAGGTAAAGGTAAAGGTAAAGGTAAAGGTAAAGGTAAGGTCAAGGTAAAGGTAAAGGTAAAGGTAAAGGTAAAGGTAAAGGTAAAGGTAAAGGTAAAGGTAAAGGTAAAGGTAAAGGTAAAGGTGAAGGTAAAGGTAAAGGTAAAGGTAAAGGTAAAGGTAAAGGTAAAGGTAAAGGTAAAGGTAAAGGTAAAGGTAAAGGTAAAGGTAAAGGTAAAGGTAAAGGTAAAGGTAAAGGTAAAGGTAAAGGTAAAGGTAAAGGTAAAGGTAAAGGTAAAGGTAAAGGTAAAGGTAAAGGTAAAGGTAAAGGTAAATGTAAAGGTAAAGGTAAAGGTAAAGGTAAAGGTAAAGGTAAAGGTAAAGGTAAAGGTAAAGGTAAAGGTAAAGGTAAAGGTAAAGGTAAAGGTAAAGGTAAAGGTAAAGGTAAAGGTGAAGGTAAAGGTAAAGGTAAAGGTAAAGGTAAAGGTAAAGGTAAAGGTAAAGGTAAAGGTAAAGGTAAAGGTAAAGGTAAAGGTAAAGGTAAAGGTAAAGGTAAAGGTAAAGGTAAACATCATATGTATGAGTTGCATTGCACTGTGTCAGATCGATGAGCCGAAAACCTTACTCGAAGCAGAACACTGACCTGCACTAAATACATACTAAAGTACTGCAAAGTTCAACATTTTCTGTAAAATTGTCCTTTTCAAAAATTTCATACATTGTCATACCATGTCATCACAAACATACTGTCTTGCCATGCTATGCCAACTCAAACATACTGTCTTGCCATGTTGTTCGAACTCAAACATACTGTTGTAACATGTCATTGTTGTTACCTATACTGTCGTTCGATTTTGTTTTCTATAAGAGCCTATACACACTTGCGACTCAATCGATTTGGTCGAATTGGACTGTTGTATTCACACTACTCCAACTATTTAGTCGAATCGGTGGCAGCTATTCACACTTGAGACTAAATAGTCGTGCGATTGACAATGACATAGTGTTGCCAATGTTCACATTTTACTCAGCAAATTTTACATTAGTGGTCTTCATATAAAGTGATGAAGTATTAAATTGTTAAAGTTTATCTGCATTCTTACATGAAAGCACCTTCTTGTCAGCTGTCAACTTGATTAATAAATAAAAAACAATAAAATAAACAAAAAGTGCATACATTGTTTGGCTTTGTTTCTTATTAAACTAGCAACTAGCTGTCAAGTAAATGAAAAGAGAAAAACGGAAGGAATTACGCTCATAAAGGCGAAACGAACAGAAGTACAAGAAACGGAAAAATAGTAAAAATCAGCCATTAATAATTTTCATGAAATTTCATTTTCATTATTTCTATTTTAAAATGCGATTAATGACATTTGAAGAGGACAACAATATCAAGAAACATATGAAAACGGAAGTTAATATCCTTAGTTAGATAATTCTTGTCTATAACTACACCATTTCCAGATGGATTTTAGAAAGTGTCAACTGGATTTTAGAAAGGGGAAATTGGATCTTAGAAATGTCAATTGGATTTTCGAAAATTTATATAATTATTAATTTATACTTTCATACGCAATAAAGAATTTCTATTCGAAAAATTCTGTGTAAAATTTATTTTAAACGCACATTCTGAAATCCAATTCACGCTTTCAAAAATCCAATTTTGTTTTCTAAAATCCTTTTAACGCTTTCTAAAATCCAATTGACATTTCTAAAATCCAATTTCCCCTTTCTAAAATCCAATTGACTTTCTAAAATCCAATTTCCCCTTTCTAAAATCCAGTTAACGCTTTCTAAAATCCATCTGGAAATGGTGTAGTTAATAAGAAACGAACCTTTTGTTTTTAAACATTTTGAAAATATTAATTGAAATATTCAATCTCTACAATTTACCAAAAGTGAAATAAAAGTAGTTCTGTCAGCATGGCAACTCTTTCCACTACGAATATCACTGTTGTTGTTGTAGTCGTTCGACTAAATTGTCTCAAGTGTGAATACGTAGAAGGGCGCCTTGCTGATCAAGCAGTTGTACAACTGTTTCAGTTGGAATGAAATTGGGCTGCAAATCCAACTGTTTCAGTTGTACAACTAATTGAATGTAGTGTGAATGCTTCCATACATTCCCATGCAAATCAACATTCGACTAAATCGATTGAGTCGCAAGTGTGTATAGGCTCTAACATGCCTCTGCAGTATGTTTTCATGCTGTTGTATGAAAATATAGGTATGTGCGTATGTACGTTTATATATTCGTATGTAGATAATTTTTTTTATTAAGAAAATAGCTTTGTTCAACAACTTTACTTGCAACAAGAGCACCAGTGACAAATTAAGAGTAAAAACGAGAAAAAGAGAAAATTATCAACCAAAGTTATTGAACACAAAATCGTAAACATTTGCAAGTAAACAGCTGATGCGCTCGCTGTTTTGACAATTTGAAACTGGTGTGTAAATTGAATGCAACAATTGATTTTAAAATTAATCGTTTTTAATTAAAAAAAAATGGAAAACTCGACACTCCAAGTTAATTGCTCACCGCAAACCTTTCAAAAGATCCAAACAGGTATGTATATCATTGAGTATGCATAGTTGAAAAAAAATTAATAGCCATTTTTGTTCTTAGATGCTGAATATCAGAAAAGCGTGCTGGCAAGAATTGTGGGAGAAGAAAAATTCGACCAAATAACATTCAGCCAAACTCCACCGGTAAGTAGCAACTAATCCTGAAGTTAACTATGTTTAAATCTTTAAATACCTTGCATTTTCCATCATTTAGCTGTTGGATGAAAGTGACTCACAGTTTATACCATGGGAGTATGCCGAACAGCCACAACCCATAAGCGGCGGCTACACACAAGTGAGTAAAGCAATAATAGCGGGTTATTATGCTTAGAATTTACCCGGGGTAAGGCATGCCTGTCGTACGAGGCGATTAAAAGCCACCGGCCTAAAAGGTTGATAATGGCCAAAAAAATCGTTCGCACGACAGTTGGGTTAGTGTCAGAAGGCACTGCTCAAAACCTTCGGGAAGTGTCTTTGTGGCTACTCTACTACTTATGTATGTACTATGTATATAAAAACGAAATGGGATAGGGATAAGGATAAGGTAGCTTAAGCTTTTTCATGTGGGATTAGTTATCTGTAGTTATAAATAAAACTATTTTGTTTTTCATAAGAAAATATGTTGTATGTATGTAATTGATGTAATAACAACGAAATAATATAACAATTTTTTTTTTAGCAATAAGAGAATGTTTAGTTTTAAAATTTAAATATATTATGGGACATTCTCTTCTAAAACTTACTGATTTTGGCAAACAGAAAATTACAGTTCAAACGTCTTTCAAATCAAAAATTACAGGGAAATAATCGCGCCCCAAAAATGCTGTTGTACAGTTAAATTTGAAGCAGAGAAAAAAATAAAAAATTAGGGGATTATAAAAAAAATATGCATATTTCATAAGTGTAAGGATTAAAAAATAATGTCCCTTACATTTCTGCTTTACTCATCACTTGAGTTTATGTTATCCAATGCATTTAAATCTATGTTACTATGCAAAAAAATAATTTGATTTACACTGACTGGGCTTTTTCCGAGCAATGACCTTTTTTCGGATAACAAATGTCGAGCATTTGAAAATAGCCTCTCTGATGCAGCGGAGCTAGCTAATACAAAACAGCTTAACTTGAAAAGCAAAGGGAATTCACTTTTATGGGCTTTCCACCATTCCAATGGCTTAAATACTTTGTGGTATAAAATTGTCTGGCTTTCATATCTAAAGATTTCATTTTGCACTTGTTCACCATATTCGGGTGCAAATACAGCTTGTACGAAATCGTTAAAAGGATCATCGTCAGAATTTACAGATTCCATTGTGGTATCAATGCATCGATTTCATTTCAATTTATTCTACAGGTTCTTTATACATACATATGTATGTCTAATAAAAACAAGGTAGGTAGTTGTTTTCTTGGTATTGTTATGGCATAGTGGCTAGCGTGTTTGCTCCTCATGCAAGAGGTCCAGGTACGATCCCGGGTCCAGATAACAACAACAAGTTTTCATAATAGCGTTCACTCTTCAAAAGTGTCCCGCAACCCTCCAAAAAAGCTTATCCTATCAAATTCATCTGCCTTGGTAAATGCGGGCATAAAACTCGTTAGATTTATATCGCGCCAGTACCGAATAAGTATTTCCTTATGTGTTAACCTAAGCTATTATAATGATCTTAAACTACATATGTATGTACATACCTGTGTTCATATGGAACAGTAGCTTAAGTGTACTTAAGGAAAAAATTAGTTAGCTTCCAAAAAGTTGAAATAATGCATCTCAGAGAGTACATTCTGCAGGGTTTGTTAAACTCCTTCTCGGGCTTTCAACCGGATTCAGTCTCAATGATTTTACTTAATAATCCTGTGCGGGGAACTGCTGGAAAATTACACAAATTTACGAGTATTTTGAAAATTTGCCTTTTGGCATAAGCTACTGTTCGATGTGAACACAGATATGTACTAGATTATGTTTAAGGAACAATATTGTTTTTTTTTTCATCTTTTTGATCCCGCGAAACACCACCGAAAAAGATTTTTTATTGTAACTTTGTTAATTGACCTCTAAAAAAGGATAATTTGTGGACGTACAACTTAGATAGCAGACCCAGCTATGTATGTGAAAACGACTTCAGAATTCAAAAGAACATTAGAAGGAAATATAGAGCTTCATAGGACCAAAATAATGATATATCAATTTTAAAAAGTTACAAAAAAACACAAATTCGGTGGTTTTTCGCGGGATCAAAAAAAAAAAAAAAATGTTGTCCGGAGACCTCCTTAACATTAGCTTCATATTTAGTGACGGACTTTTAAAGATTTTTCATGTCTAGTCTAGTGTACATGTGAATTTGTCTCTTCTGGACTATGTATCTATACATACATAGGTACATAATTATTATAATTCTTCTTTGTTGAGACCAGATTCATATTCAGCGCATCTTCCACTTGCAAAATTTGATTTAATTTCGCTCACAATGCTAATTTTTACGGAATTGTAATATAAATAATAATGCTGCCACAATATGTCGCAAGTGTCGCATGTGTCGCACTTGTCGCATGTATTGAAAAATTGTTTTTATATGTTCATGCATGCCAAACAATTATAAAAAAAATGTATAGGTTTGATTTGAATTTATTCGATAGTGTCTTTGTATGTCGTTGTTAAACATGTATGAGCAACATGGCAAGGCAAGACATTTGCATGATGTGGCAAATGTGGCATGTTAAATAGTTCAACAATTGCAGGCCTTTAATACATACATACACTCTCCGTCTATACAGTACAGTGCAGAGGAAAAAAATAGCACAATCCCGTGTGCATCAATAAATAACAAGCCAAAATCATAAAAATAAATAAAAATAATCAAATAATAAAATATTTACTCAACTATTCTATTATACCCAAGCTACACTTAGGTGAAAAATAGTAGCACTACCCCAATACAAAGAGCAAATATAAATATCATTGTACATTTTCTCACATACTTGTAATCAGACGCGCTGATACAAACACATATACTCCAGCCCCAAGTTTGCTAAATACTCAACAAAATGCCCGAAGACAAGCAAGAAAAATCCCAAACTCTCCAACCCCCACAAAAACCGAGAACAAGATCCACATCTCAGAGTGAAGAAGAAAAACTCTCTTACTCCAAAAAGAAGTTTTTCTATGAAATCTCGAGGCTCAACAAATTCTGTGAGAAGTGGTGGAGCACACCGGAAACGGAACAAACCGAAGATGGACTAACAGTGCAAATGGAGCAATTAAACAAAATTATGGCAAAGGTAAAGGTAAAGGTAAAGTTAAAGGTAAAGGTAAAGGTAAAGGTAAAGGTAAAGGTAAAGGTAAAGGTAAAGGTAAAGGTAAAGGTAAAGGTAAAGGTAAAGATAAAGGTAAAGGTAAAGGTAAAGGTAAAGGTAAAGGTAAAGGTAAAGGTAAAGGTAAAGGTAAAGGTAAAGGTAAAGGTAAAGGTAAAGGTAAAGGTAAAGGTAAAGGTAAAGGTAAAGGTAAAGGTAAAGGTAAAGGTAAAGGTAAAGGTAAAGGTAAAGGTAAACGTAAACGTAAACGTAAAGGTAAAGGTAAAGGTAAAGGTAAAGGTAAGGTCAAGGTAAGGTCAAGGTAAAGGTAAAGGTAAAGGTAAAGGTAAAGGTAAAGGTAAAGGTAAAGGTAAAGGTAAAGGTAAAGGTAAAGGTAAAGGTAAAGGTAAAGGTAAAGGTAAAGGAAAAGGTAAAGGTAAAGGTAAAGGTAAAGGTAAAGGTAAAGGTAAAGGTAAAGGTAAAGGTAAAGGTAAAGGTAAAGGTAAAGGTAAAGGTAAAGGTAAAGGTAAAGGTAAAGGTAAAGGTAAAGGTAAAGGTAAAGGTAAAGGTAAAGGTAAAGGTAAAGGTAAAGGTAAAGGTAAAGGTAAAGGTAAAGGTAAAGGTAAAGGTAAAGGTAAAGGTAAAGGTAAAGGTAAAGGTAAAGGTAAAGGTAAAGGTAAAGGTAAAGGTAAAGGTAAAGGTAAAGGTAAAGGTAAAGGTAAAGGTAAAGGTAAAGGTAAAGGTAAAGGTAAAGGCAAAGGTAAAGGTAAAGGTAAAGGTAAAGGTAAAGGTAAAGGTAAAGGTGAAGGTAAAGGTAAAGGTAAAGGTAAAGGTAAAGGTAAAGGTAAAGGTAAAGGTAAAGGTAAAGGTAAAGGTAAAGGTAAAGGTAAAGGTAAAGGTAAAGGTAAACGTAAACGTAAAGGTGAAGGTAAGGTAAAGGTAAGGTAAAGGTAAGGTCAAGGTAAGGTCAAGGTAAAGGTAAAGGTAAAGGTAAAGGTAAAGGTAAAGGTAAAGGTAAAGGTAAAGGTAAAGGTAAAGGTAAAGGTAAAGGTAAAGGTAAAGGTAAAGGTAAAGGTAAAGGTAAAGGTAAAGGTAAAGGTAAAGGTAAAGGTAAAGGTAAAGGTAAAGGTAAACGTAAAGGTAAAGGAAAAGGTAAAGGTAAACGTAAAGGTAAAGGAAAAGGTAAAGGTAAAGGTAAAGGTAAAGGTAAAGGTAAAGGTAAAGGTAAAGGTAAAGGTAAAGGTAAAGGTATAGGTCAAGGTAAGGTCAAGGTCAAGGTAAAGGTAAAGGTAAAGGTAAAGGTAAAGGTAAAGGTAAAGGTAAAGGTAAAGGTAAAGGAAAAGGTAAAGGTAAAGGTAAAGGTAAAGGTAAAGGTAAAGGTAAGGTCAAGGTAAAGGTAAAGGTAAAGGTAAAGGTAAAGGTAAAGGTAAAGGTAAAGGTAAAGGTAAAGGTAAAGGTAAAGGTAAAGGTAAAGGTAAAGGTAAAGGTAAAGGTAAAGGAAAAGGTAAAGGTAAAGGTAAAGGTAAAGGTAAAGGTAAAGGTAAAGGTAAAGGTAAAGGTAAAGGTAAAGGTAAAGGTAAAGTTAAAGGTAAAGGTAAAGGTAAACGTAAAGGTAAAGGAAAAGGTAAAGGTAAACGTAAAGGTAAAGGAAAAGGTAAAGGTAAAGGTAAAGGTAAAGGTAAAGGTAAAGGTAAAGGTAAAGGTAAAGGTAAAGGTAAAGGTAAAGGTAAAGGTAAAGGTAAAGGTAAAGGTAAAGGTAAAGGTAAAGGTAAAGGTAAAGGTAAAGGTAAAGGTAAAGGTAAAGGTAAAGGTAAAGGTAAAGGTAAAGGTAAAGGTAAAGGTAAAGGTAAAGGTAAAGGTAAAGGTATAGGTAAAGGTAAGGTCAAGGTAAGGTCAAGGTAAAGGTAAAGGTAAAGGTAAAGGTAAAGGTAAAGGTAAAGGTAAAGGTAAAGGTAAAGGTAAAGGTAAAGGTAAAGGTAAAGGTAAAGGAAAAGGTAAAGGTAAAGGTAAAGGTAAAGGTAAAGGTAAAGGTAAAGGTAAGGTCAAGGTAAAGGTAAAGGTAAAGGTAAAGGTAAAGGTAAAGGTAAAGGTAAAGGTAAAGGTAAAGGTAAAGGTAAAGGTAAAAGTAAAGGTAAAGGTAAAGGTAAAGGTAAAGGTAAAGGTAAAGGTAAAGGTAAAGGTAAAGGTAAAGGTAAAGGTAAAGGTAAAGGTAAAGGTAAAGGTAAAGGTAAAGGTAAAGGTAAAGGTAAAGGTAAAGGTAAAGGTAAAGGTAAAGGTAAAGGTAAAGGTAAAGGTAAAGGTAAAGGTAAAGGTAAAGGTAAAGGTAAAGGTAAAGGTAAAGGTAAAGGTAAAGGTAAACGTAAACGTAAAGGTGAAGGTAAAGTAAAGGTAAGGTAAAGGTAAGGTCAAGGTAAGGTAAAGGTAAAGGTAAAGGTAAAGGTAAAGGTAAAGGTAAAGGTAAAGGTAAAGGTAAAGGTATAGGTAAAGGTAAAGGTAAAGGTAAAGGTAAAGGTAAAGGTAAAGGTAAAGGTAAAGGTAAAGGCAAAGGTAAAGGTAAAGGTAAAGGTAAAGGTAAAGGTAAAGGTAAAGGTAAAGGTAAAGGTAAAGGTAAAGGTAAAGGTAAAGGTAAAGGTAAAGGTAAAGGTAAAGGTAAAGGTAAAGGTAAAGGTAAAGGTAAAGGTAAACGTAAACGTAAAGGTGAAGGTAAAGTAAAGGTAAGGTAAAGGTAAGGTCAAGGTAAGGTAAAGGTAAAGGTAAAGGTAAAGCTAAAGGTAAAGGTAAAGGTAAAGGTAAAGGTAAAGGTAAAGGTAAAGGTAAAGGTAAAGGTAAAGGTAAAGGTAAAGGTAAAGGTAAAGGTAAAGGTAAAGGTAAAGGTAAACGTAAAGGTAAAGGTAAAGGAAAAGGTAAAGGTAAAGGTAAAGGTAAAGGTAAAGGTAAAGGTAAAGGTAAAGGTAAAGGTAAAGGTAAAGGTAAAGGTAAAGGTAAAGGTAAAGGTAAAGGTAAAGGTAAAGGTAAAGGTAAAGGTAAAGGTAAAGGTAAAGGGAAAGGTAAAGGTAAAGGTAAAGGTAAAGGCAAAGGTAAAGGTAAAGGTAAAGGTAAAGGTAAAGGTAAAGGTAAAGGTAAAGGTAAAGGTAAAGGTAAAGGTAAAGGTAAAGGTAAAGGTATAGGTAAAGGTAAAGGTAAAGGTAAAGGTAAAGGTAAAGGTAAAGGTAAAGGTAAAGGTAAAGGTAAAGGTAAAGGTAAAGGTAAAGGTAAAGGTAAAGGTAAAGGTAAAGGTAAAGGTAAAGGTAAAGGTAAAGGTAAAGGTAAAGGTAAAGGTAAAGGTAAAGGTAAAGGTAAAGGTAAAGGTAAAGGTAAAGGTAAAGGTAAAGATAAAGGTAAAGGTAAAGGTAAAGGTAAAGGTAAAGGTAAAGGTAAAGGTAAAGGTAAAGGTAAAGGTAAAGGTAAAGGTAAAGGTAAAGGTAAAGGTAAAGGTAAAGGTAAAGGTAAAGGTAAAGGTAAAGGAAAAGGTAAAGGTAAAGGTAAAGGTAAAGGTAAAGGTAAAGGTAAAGGTAAAGGTAAAGGTAAAGGTAAAGGTGAAGGTAAGGTAAAGGTAAGGTAAAGGTAAGGTAAAGGTAAGGTAAAGGTAAGGTAAAGGTAAAGGTAAAGGTAAGGTAAAGGTAAAGGTAAGGTAAAGGTAAAGGTAAAGGTAAAGGTAAAGGTAAAGGTAAAGGTAAAGGTAAAGGTAAAGGTAAAGGTAAAGGTAAAGGTAAAGGTAAAGGTAAAGGTAAAGGTAAAGGTAAAGGTAAAGGTAAAGGTAAAGGTAAAGGTAAAGGTAAAGGCCGAGGTAAAGGTAAAGGTAAAGGTAGAGGTAAAGGTAAAGGTCAAGGTAAAGGTAAAGGTAAAGGTAAAGGTAAAGGTAAAGGTAAAGGTAAAGGTAAAGGTAAAGGTAAAGGTAAAGGTAAAGGTAAAGGTAAAGGTAAAGGTAAAGGTAAAGGTAAAGGTAAAGGTAAAGGTAAAGGTAAAGGTAAAGGTAAAGGTAAAGGTAAAGGTAAAGGTAAAGGTAAAGGTAAAGGTAAAGGTAAAGGTAAAGGTAAAGGCAAAGGTAAAGGTAAAGGTAAAGGTAAAGGTAAAGGTAAAGGTAAAGGTAAAGGTAAAGGTAAAGGTAAAGGTAAAGGTAAAGGTAAAGGTAAAGGTAAAGGTAAAGGTAAAGGTAAAGGTAAAGGTAAAGGTAAAGGTAAAGGTAAAGGTAAAGGTAAAGGTAAAGGTAAAGGTAAAGGTAAAGGTAAAGGTAAAGGTAAAGGTAAAGGTAAAGGTAAAGGTAAAGGTAAAGGTAAAGGTAAAGGTAAAGGTAAAGGTAAAATTAAAGGGAAATGGGAAAAACTTTTTTGGTCGCTGAGAAGCGGGGCGGGTATTTGCTAGTATTTAAATACAAAATAACATCAAATCGTTACATGAATACATTTCTTCTGTTCCATTAATACTGCCATCAACAATTATATGAATTTTACGGTTTAAAATTGTATCGTTGCCCGTTTTCGCCCAAATGTGTATCTTTGTAACTGTGAAAATTTTCTCTTCCGTTTGGCACAGCGAAATAGGTTTTTTTTTCAACATGGCAAAAATTTTCTACCTCATTTTGCCATAGAGAAAAATGTTACCGATGGGCAAACAGCCTTCGAAAATAATTTTGATGCCATGCAGTGGTGGGAAAATCATAAAAATGAGTTTCCAACTCTTTATAATTTTGCCCTTAAAATATTATCCATTCCAGCTAGCAGTGCAGTAAGTGAGCGCACATTTTCACTTGCTGGTAATATAATAGTCGAAAAGCGCAACCGCCTAGCTCCTGCGCTTATAGACAATATGCTTTTTTTTTTAAATTCAGTTTTAAGAAATGAAAATATTTTACATAATACGTAAGCACGAGTTTCTCATTTTATATATTAATTTTTCTAATTTAATATTAAAAATTAAATAAAAAAGTATTAATGAAAACAAGAATAAAGAAATGAAATAATGCCTAATTTGTATGCACGAATTTTTTCCTTTTATATAATTTCTGATTTTCTATTAAAAATGAAATAAAACAGTATTGATGAAAACAAGAATAAATAAATGAAATAATGCATAATTTGTATGCACGAATTTTTTCCTTTTATATAATAGCTTTTCTAATTTTATATTAAAAATGAAATAAAAAAGTATCTACTAATGAAAATAAAAACAAATTGATTTTTAATTTTATCGCTTTGAAAAGTTTTTAATCGTTTATTTAAATTTTTGATATGTAAAATAAAGCGGCTGATCCGCACTCATACAAAGATTACAGAAAATAAAGAATTGAAAATGTAAGAAAAACGGCTTTAAAACTAAATCCAGCATACATACATACATATATAAAAATGTACATGATCGTACACCGATCGATCAAACGATCATTTCTGTTTAAGTACAACTCATACACCGATCGATCAAACGATAATTTCTACTTATGTACAAATCATTGGTTTGTACATTTCTTTCCAACCAAACATTTGTTCGTTTGACATCGAACGTACAAAAGCTTTACTCGTATCGCTTATTCGGGTAAACATCATATGTATGAGTTGCATTGCACTGTGTCAGATCGATGAGCCGAAAACCTTACTCGAAGCAGAACACTGACCTGCACTAAATACATACTAAAGTACTGCAAAGTTCAACATTTTCTGTAAAATTGTCCTTTTCAAAAATTTCATACATTGTCATACCATGTCATCACAAACATACTGTCTTGCCATGCTATGCCAACTCAAACATACTGTCTTGCCATGTTGTTCGAACTCAAACATACTGTTGTAACATGTCATTGTTGTTACCTATACTGTCGTTCGATTTTGTTTTCTATAAGAGCCTATACACACTTGCGACTCAATCGATTTGGTCGAATTGGACTGTTGTATTCACACTACTCCAACTATTTAGTCGAATCGGTGGCAGCTATTCACACTTGAGACTAAATAGTCGTGCGATTGACAATGACATAGTGTTGCCAATGTTCACATTTTACTCAGCAAATTTTACATTAGTGGTCTTCATATAAAGTGATGAAGTATTAAATTGTTAAAGTTTATCTGCATTATTACATGAAAGCACCTTCTTGTCAGCTGTCAACTTGATTAATAAATAAAAAACAATAAAATAAACAAAAAGTGCATACATTGTTTGGCTTTGTTTCTTATTAAACTAGCAACTAGCTGTCAAGTAAATGAAAAGAGAAAAACGGAAGGAATTACGCTCATAAAGGCGAAACGAACAGAAGTACAAGAAAGGGAAAAATAGTAAAAATCAGCCATTAATAATTTTCATGAAATTTCATTTTCATTATTTCTATTTTAAAATGCGATTAATGACATTTGAAGAGGACAACAATATCAAGAAACATATGAAAACGGAAGTTAATATCCTTAGTTAGATAATTCTTGTCTATAACTACACCATTTCCAGATGGATTTTAGAAAGTGTCAACTGGATTTTAGAAAGGGGAAATTGGATCTTAGAAATGTCAATTGGATTTTCGAAAATTTATATAATTATTAATTTATACTTTCATACGCAATAAAGAATTTCTATTCGAAAAATTCTGTGTAAAATTTATTTTAAACGCACATTCTGAAATCCAATTCACGCTTTCAAAAATCCAATTTTGTTTTCTAAAATCCTTTTAACGCTTTCTAAAATCCAATTGACATTTCTAAAATCCAATTTCCCCTTTCTAAAATCCAATTGACTTTCTAAAATCCAATTTCCCCTTTCTAAAATCCAGTTAACGCTTTCTAAAATCCATCTGGAAATGGTGTAGTTAATAAGAAACGAACCTTTTGTTTTTAAACATTTTGAAAATATTAATTGAAATATTCAATCTCTACAATTTACCAAAAGTGAAATAAAAGTAGTTCTGTCAGCATGGCAACTCTTTCCACTACGAATATCACTGTTGTTGTTGTAGTCGTTCGACTAAATTGTCTCAAGTGTGAATACGTAGAAGGGCGCCTTGCTGATCAAGCAGTTGTACAACTGTTTCAGTTGGAATGAAATTGGGCTGCAAATCCAACTGTTTCAGTTGTACAACTAATTGAATGTAGTGTGAATGCTTCCATACATTCCCATGCAAATCAACATTCGACTAAATCGATTGAGTCGCAAGTGTGTATAGGCTCTAACATGCCTCTGCAGTATGTTTTCATGCTGTTGTATGAAAATATAGGTATGTGCGTATGTACGTTTATATATTCGTATGTAGATAATTTTTTTTATTAAGAAAATAGCTTTGTTCAACAACTTTACTTGCAACAAGAGCACCAGTGACAAATTAAGAGTAAAAACGAGAAAAAGAGAAAATTATCAACCAAAGTTATTGAACACAAAATCGTAAACATTTGCAAGTAAACAGCTGATGCGCTCGCTGTTTTGACAATTTGAAACTGGTGTGTAAATTGAATGCAACAATTGATTTTAAAATTAATCGTTTTTAATTAAAAAAAAATGGAAAACTCGACACTCCAAGTTAATTGCTCACCGCAAACCTTTCAAAAGATCCAAACAGGTATGTATATCATTGAGTATGCATAGTTGAAAAAAAATTAATAGCCATTTTTGTTCTTAGATGCTGAATATCAGAAAAGCGTGCTGGCAAGAATTGTGGGAGAAGAAAAATTCGACCAAATAACATTCAGCCAAACTCCACCGGTAAGTAGCAACTAATCCTGAAGTTAACTATGTTTAAATCTTTAAATACCTTGCATTTTCCATCATTTAGCTGTTGAATGAAAGTGACTCACAGTTTATACCATGGGAGTATGCCGAACAGCCACAACCCATAAGCGGCGGCTACACACAAGTGAGTAAAGCAATAATAGCGGGTTATTATGCTTAGAATTTACCCGGGGTAAGGCATGCCTGTCGTACGAGGCGATTAAAAGCCACCGGCCTAAAAGGTTGATAATGGCCAAAAAAATCGTTCGCACGACAGTTGGGTTAGTGTCAGAAGGCACTGCTCAAAACCTTCGGGAAGTGTCTTTGTGGCTACTCTACTACTTATGTATGTACTATGTATATAAAAACGAAATGGGATAGGGATAAGGATAAGGTAGCTTAAGCTTTTTCATGTGGGATTAGTTATCTGTAGTTATAAATAAAACTATTTTGTTTTTCATAAGAAAATATGTTGTATGTATGTAATTGATGTAATAACAACGAAATAATATAACAATTTTTTTTTAGCAATAAGAGAATGTTTAGTTTTAAAATTTAAATATATTATGGGACATTCTCTTCTAAAACTTACTGATTTTGGCAAACAGAAAATTACAGTTCAAACGTCTTTCAAATCAAAAATTACAGGGAAATAATCGCGCCCCAAAAATGCTGTTGTATAGTTAAATTTGAAGCAGAGAAAAAAATAAAAAATTAGGGGATTATAAAAAAAATATGCATATTTCATAAGTGTAAGGATTAAAAAATAATGTCCCTTACATTTCTGCTTTACTCATCACTTGAGTTTATGTTATCCAATGCATTTAAATCTATGTTACTATGCAAAAAAATAATTTGATTTACACTGACTGGGCTTTTTCCGAGCAATGACCTTTTTTCGGATAACAAATGTCGAGCATTTGAAAATAGCCTCTCTGATGCAGCGGAGCTAGCTAATACAAAACAGCTTAACTTGAAAAGCAAAGGGAATTCACTTTTATGGGCTTTCCACCATTCCAATGGCTTAAATACTTTGTGGTATAAAATTGTCTGGCTTTCATATCTAAAGATTTCATTTTGCACTTGTTCACCATATTCGGGTGCAAATACAGCTTGTACGAAATCGTTAAAAGGATCATCGTCAGAATTTACAGATTCCATTGTGGTATCAATGCATCGATTTCATTTCAATTTATTCTACAGGTTCTTTATACATACATATGTATGTCTAATAAAAACAAGGTAGGTAGTTGTTTTCTTGGTATTGTTATGGCATAGTGGCTAGCGTGTTTGCTCCTCATGCAAGAGGTCCAGGTACGATCCCGGGTCCAGATAACAACAACAAGTTTTCATAATAGCGTTCACTCTTCAAAAGTGTCCCGCAACCCTCCAAAAAAGCTTATCCTATCAAATTCATCTGCCTTGGTAAATGCGGGCATAAAACTCGTTAGATTTATATCGCGCCAGTACCGAATAAGTATTTCCTTATGTGTTAACCTAAGCTATTATAATGATCTTAAACTACATATGTATGTACATACCTGTGTTCATATGGAACAGTAGCTTAAGTGTACTTAAGGAAAAAATTAGTTAGCTTCCAAAAAGTTGAAATAATGCATCTCAGAGAGTACATTCTGCAGGGTTTGTTAAACTCCTTCTCGGGCTTTCAACCGGATTCAGTCTCAATGATTTTACTTAATAATCCTGTGCGGGGAACTGCTGGAAAATTACACAAATTTACGAGTATTTTGAAAATTTGCCTTTTGGCATAAGCTACTGTTCGATGTGAACACAGATATGTACTAGATTATGTTTAAGGAACAATATTGTTTTTTTTTTCATCTTTTTGATCCCGCGAAACACCACCGAAAAAGATTTTTTATTGTAACTTTGTTAATTGACCTCTAAAAAAGGATAATTTGTGGACGTACAACTTAGATAGCAGACCCAGCTATGTATGTGAAAACGACTTCAGAATTCAAAAGAACATTAGAAGGAAATATAGAGCTTCATAGGACCAAAATAATGATATATCAATTTTAAAAAGTTACAAAAAAACACAAATTCGGTGGTTTTTCGCGGGATCAAAAAAAAAAAAAAATGTTGTCCGGAGACCTCCTTAACATTAGCTTCATATTTAGTGACGGACTTTTAAAGATTTTTCATGTCTAGTCTAGTGTACATGTGAATTTGTCTCTTCTGGACTATGTATCTATACATACATAGGTACATAATTATTATAATTCTTCTTTGTTGAGACCAGATTCATATTCAGCGCATCTTCCACTTGCAAAATTTGATTTAATTTCGCTCACAATGCTAATTTTTACGGAATTGTAATATAAATAATAATGCTGCCACAATATGTCGCAAGTGTCGCATGTGTCGCACTTGTCGCATGTATTGAAAAATTGTTTTTATATGTTCATGCATGCCAAACAATTATAAAAAAAATGTATAGGTTTGATTTGAATTTATTCGATAGTGTCTTTGTATGTCGTTGTTAAACATGTATGAGCAACATGGCAAGGCAAGACATTTGCATGATGTGGCAAATGTGGCATGTTAAATAGTTCAACAATTGCAGGCCTTTAATACATACATACACTCTCCGTCTATACAGTACAGTGCAGAGGAAAAAAATAGCACAATCCCGTGTGCATCAATAAATAACAAGCCAAAATCATAAAAATAAATAAAAATAATCAAATAATAAAATATTTACTCAACTATTCTATTATACCCAAGCTACACTTAGGTGAAAAATAGTAGCACTACCCCAATACAAAGAGCAAATATAAATATCATTGTACATTTTCTCACATACTTGTAATCAGACGCGCTGATACAAACACATATACTCCAGCCCCAAGTTTGCTAAATACTCAACAAAATGCCCGAAGACAAGCAAGAAAAATCCCAAACTCTCCAACCCCCACAAAAACCGAGAACAAGATCCACATCTCAGAGTGAAGAAGAAAAACTCTCTTACTCCAAAAAGAAGTTTTTCTATGAAATCTCGAGGCTCAACAAATTCTGTGAGAAGTGGTGGAGCACACCGGAAACGGAACAAACCGAAGATGGACTAACAGTGCAAATGGAGCAATTAAACAAAATTATGGCAAAGGTAAAGGTAAAGGTAAAGGTAAAGGTAAAGGTAAAGGTAAAGGTAAAGGTAAAGGTAAAGGTAAAGGTAAAGGTAAAGGTAAAGGTAAAGGTAAAGGTAAAGGTAAAGGTAAAGATAAAGGTAAAGGTAAAGGTAAAGGTAAAGGTAAAGGTAAAGGTAAAGGTAAAGGTAAAGGTGAAGGTGAAGGTAAAGGTAAAGGTAAAGGTAAAGGTAAAGGTAAAGGTAAAGGTAAAGGTAAAGGTAAAGGTAAAGGTAAAGGTAAAGGTAAAGGTAAAGGTAAAGGTAAAGGTAAAGGTAAAGGTAAAGGTAAAGGTAAAGGTAAAGGTAAAGGTAAAGGTAAAGGTAAAGGTAAAGGTAAAGGTAAAGGTAAAGGTAAAGGTAAAGGTAAAGGTAAAGGTAAAGGTAAACGTAAACGTAAACGTAAAGGTAAAGGTAAAGGTAAAGGTAAGGTCAAGGTAAGGTCAAGGTAAGGTCAAGGTAAAGGTAAAGGTAAAGGTAAAGGTAAAGGTAAAGGTAAAGGTAAAGGTAAAGGTAAAGGTAAAGGTAAAGGTAAAGGTAAAGGTAAAGGTAAAGGTAAAGGTAAAGGTAAAGGTAAAGGTAAAGGTAAAGGTAAAGGTAAAGGAAAAGGAAAAGGTAAAGGTAAAGGTAAAGGTAAAGGTAAAGGTAAAGGTAAAGGTAAAGGTAAAGGTAAAGGTAAAGGTAAAGGTAAAGGTAAAGGTAAAGGTAAAGGTAAAGGTAAAGGTAAAGGTAAAGGTAAAGGTAAAGGTAAAGGTAAAGGTAAAGGTAAAGGTAAAGGTAAAGGTAAAGGTAAAGGTAAAGGTAAAGGTAAAGGTAAAGGTAAAGGTAAAGGTAAAGGTAAAGGTAAAGCTAAAGGTAAAGGTAAAGGTAAAGGTAAAGGTAAAGGTAAAGGTAAAGGTAAAGGCAAAGGTAAAGGTAAAGGTAAAGGTAAAGGTGAAGGTGAAGGTAAAGGTAAAGGTAAAGGTAAAGGTAAAGGTAAAGGTAAAGGTAAAGGTAAAGGTAAAGGTAAAGGTAAAGGTAAAGGTAAAGGTAAACGTAAACGTAAAGGTGAAGGTAAGGTAAAGGTAAGGTAAAGGTAAGGTCAAGGTAAGGTCAAGGTAAAGGTAAAGGTAAAGGTAAAGGTAAAGGTAAAGGTAAAGGTAAAGGTAAAGGTAAAGGTAAAGGTAAAGGTAAAGGTAAAGGTAAAGGTAAACGTAAAGGTAAAGGAAAAGGTAAAGGTAAACGTAAAGGTAAAGGAAAAGGTAAAGGTAAAGGTAAAGGTAAAGGTAAAGGTAAAGGTAAAGGTAAAGGTAAAGGTAAAGGTAAAGGTAAAGGTAAAGGTAAAGGTAAAGGTAAAGGTAAAGGTAAAGGTAAAGGTAAAGGTAAAGGTAAAGGTAAAGGTAAAGGTAAAGGTAAAGGTATAGGTAAAGGTAAGGTCAAGGTAAGGTCAAGGTAAAGGTAAAGGTAAAGGTAAAGGTAAAGGTAAAGGTAAAGGTAAAGGTAAAGGAAAAGGTAAAGGTAAAGGTAAAGGTAAAGGTAAAGGTAAAGGTAAAGGTAAAGGTAAAGGTAAAGGTAAAGGTAAAGGTAAGGTCAAGGTAAAGGTAAAGGTAAAGGTAAAGGTAAAGGTAAAGGTAAAGGTAAAGGTAAAGGTAAAGGTAAAGGTAAAGGTAAAGGTAAAGGTAAAGGTAAAGGTAAAGGTAAAGGTAAAGGTAAAGGAAAAGGTAAAGGTAAAGGTAAAGGTAAAGGTAAAGGTAAAGGTAAAGGTAAAGGTAAAGGTAAAGGTAAAGTTAAAGGTAAAGGTAAAGGTAAAGGAAAAGGTAAAGGTAAACGTAAAGGTAAAGGAAAAGGTAAAGGTAAAGGTAAAGGTAAAGGTAAAGGTAAAGGTAAAGGTAAAGGTAAAGGTAAAGGTAAAGGTAAAGGTAAAGGTAAAGGTATAGGTAAAGGTAAGGTCAAGGTAAGGTCAAGGTAAAGGTAAAGGTAAAGGTAAAGGTAAAGGTAAAGGTAAAGGTAAAGGTAAAGGTAAAGGTAAAGGTAAAGGTAAAGGTAAAGGTAAAGGTAAAGGTAAAGGTAAAGGTAAAGGTAAAGGTAAAGGAAAAGGTAAAGGTAAAGGTAAAGGTAAGGTCAAGGTAAAGGTAAAGGTAAAGGTAAAGGTAAAGGTAAAGGTGAAGGTAAGGTAAAGGTAAGGTAAAGGTAAGGTAAAGGTAAGGTAAAGGTAAAGGTAAGGTAAAGGTAAAGGTAAGGTAAAGGTAAAGGTAAAGGTAAAGGTAAAGGTAAAGGTAAAGGTAAAGGTAAAGGTAAAGGTAAAGGTAAAGGTAAAGGTAAAGGTAAAGGTAAAGGTAAAGGCCGAGGTAAAGGTAAAGGTAAAGGTAGAGGTAAAGGTAAAGGTCAAGGTAAAGGTAAAGGTAAAGGTAAAGGTAAAGGTAAAGGTAAAGGTAAAGGTAAAGGTAAAGGTAAAGGTAAAGGTAAAGGTAAAGGTAAAGGTAAAGGTAAAGGTAAAGGTAAAGGTAAAGGTAAAGGTAAAGGTAAAGGTAAAGGTAAAGGTAAAGGTAAAGGTAAAGGTAAAGGTAAAGGTAAAGGTAAAGGTAAAGGTAAAGGTAAAGGTAAAGGTAAAGGTAAAGGTAAAGGTAAAGGTAAAGGTAAAGATAAAGGTAAAGGTAAAGGTAAAGGTAAAGGTAAAGGTAAAGGTAAAGGTAAAGGTAAAGGTAAAGGTAAAGGAAAAGGTAAAGGTAAAGGTAAAGGTAAAGGTAAAGGTAAAGGTAAAGGTAAAGGTAAAGGTAAAGGTAAAGGTAAAGGTGAAGGTAAGGTAAAGGTAAGGTAAAGGTAAGGTAAAGGTAAGGTAAAGGTAAAGGTAAGGTAAAGGTAAAGGTAAGGTAAAGGTAAAGGTAAAGGTAAAGGTAAAGGTAAAGGTAAAGGTAAAGGTAAAGGTAAAGGTAAAGGTAAAGGTAAAGGTAAAGGTAAAGGTAAAGGTAAAGGCCGAGGTAAAGGTAAAGGTAAAGGTAGAGGTAAAGGTAAAGGTCAAGGTAAAGGTAAAGGTAAAGGTAAAGGTAAAGGTAAAGGTAAAGGTAAAGGTAAAGGTAAAGGTAAAGGTAAAGGTAAAGGTAAAGGTAAAGGTAAAGGTAAAGGTAAAGGTAAAGGTAAAGGTAAAGGTAAAGGTAAAGGTAAAGGTAAAGGTAAAGGTAAAGGTAAAGGTAAAGGTAAAGGTAAAGGTAAAGGTAAAGGTAAAGGTAAAGGTAAAGGTTAAGGTAAAGGTAAAGGTAAAGGTAAAGGTAAAGGTAAAGGTAAAGGTAAAGGTAAAGGTAAAGGTAAAGGTAAAGGTAAAGGTAAAGGTAAAGGTAAAGGTAAAGGTAAAGGTAAAGGTAAAGGTAAAGGTAAAGGTAAAGGTAAAGGTAAAGGTAAAGGTAAAGGTAAAGGTAAAGGTAAAGGTAAAGGTAAAGGTAAAGGTAAAGGTAAAGGTAAAGGTAAAGGTAAAGGTAAAGGTAAAGGTAAAGGTAAAGGTAAAGGTAAAGGTAAAGGTTAAGGTAAAGGTAAAGGTAAAGGTAAAAGTAAAGGGAAATGGGAAAAACTTTTTTGGTCGCTGAGAAGCGGGGCGGGTAATTGCTAGTATTTAAATACAAAATAACATCAAATCGTTACATGAATACATTTCTTCTGTTCCATTAATACTGCCATCAACAATTATATGAATTTTACGGTTTAAAATTGTATCGTTGCCCGTTTTCGCCCAAATGTGTATCTTTGTAACTGTGAAAATTTTCTCTTCCGTTTGGCACAGCGAAATAGGTTTTTTTTTCAACATGGCAAAAATTTTCTACCTCATTTTGCCATAGAGAAAAATGTTACCGATTGGCAAACAGCCTTCGAAAATAATTTTGATGCCATGCAGTGGTGGGAAAATCATAAAAATGAGTTTCCAACTCTTTATAATTTTGCCCTTAAAATATTATCCATTCCAGCTAGCAGTGCAGTAAGTGAGCGCACATTTTCACTTGCTGGTAATATAATAGTCGAAAAGCGCAACCGCCTAGCTCCTGCGCTTATAGACAATATGCTTTTTTTTTTAAATTCAGTTTTAAGAAATGAAAATATTTTACATAATACGTAAGCACGAGTTTCTCATTTTATATATTAATTTTTCTAATTTAATATTAAAAATTAAATAAAAAAGTATTAATGAAAACAAGAATAAAGAAATGAAATAATGCCTAATTTGTATGCACGAATTTTTTCCTTTTATATAATTTCTGATTTTCTATTAAAAATGAAATAAAACAGTATTGATGAAAACAAGAATAAATAAATGAAATAATGCATAATTTGTATGCACGAATTTTTTCCTTTTATATAATAGCTTTTCTAATTTTATATTAAAAATGAAATAAAAAAGTATCTACTAATGAAAATAAAAACAAATTGATTTTTAATTTTATCGCTTTGAAAAGTTTTTAATCGTTTATTTAAATTTTTGATATGTAAAATAAAGCGGCTGATCCGCACTCATACAAAGATTACAGAAAATAAAGAATTGAAAATGTAAGAAAAACGGCTTTAAAACTAAATCCAGCATACATACATACATATATAAAAATGTACATGATCGTACACCGATCGATCAAACGATCATTTCTGTTTAAGTACAACTCATACACCGATCGATCAAACGATAATTTCTACTTATGTACAAATCATTGGTTTGTACATTTCTTTCCAACCAAACATTTGTTCGTTTGACATCGAACGTACAAAAGCTTTACTCGTATCGCTTATTCGGGTAAACATCATATGTATGAGTTGCATTGCACTGTGTCAGATCGATGAGCCGAAAACCTTACTCGAAGCAGAACACTGACCTGCACTAAATACATACTAAAGTACTGCAAAGTTCAACATTTTCTGTAAAATTGTCCTTTTCAAAAATTTCATACATTGTCATACCATGTCATCACAAACATACTGTCTTGCCATGCTATGCCAACTCAAACATACTGTCTTGCCATGTTGTTCGAACTCAAACATACTGTTGTAACATGTCATTGTTGTTACCTATACTGTCGTTCGATTTTGTTTTCTATAAGAGCCTATACACACTTGCGACTCAATCGATTTGGTCGAATTGGACTGTTGTATTCACACTACTCCAACTATTTAGTCGAATCGGTGGCAGCTATTCACACTTGAGACTAAATAGTCGTGCGATTGACAATGACATAGTGTTGCCAATGTTCACATTTTACTCAGCAAATTTTACATTAGTGGTCTTCATATAAAGTGATGAAGTATTAAATTGTTAAAGTTTATCTGCATTCTTACATGAAAGCACCTTCTTGTCAGCTGTCAACTTTATTAATAAATAAAAAACAATAAAATAAACAAAAAGTGCATACATTGTTTGGCTTTGTTTCTTATTAAACTAGCAACTAGCTGTCAAGTAAATGAAAAGAGAAAAACGGAAGGAATTACGCTCATAAAGGCGAAACGAACAGAAGTACAAGAAACGGAAAAATAGTAAAAATCAGCCATTAATAATTTTCATGAAATTTCATTTTCATTATTTCTATTTTAAAATGCGATTAATGACATTTGAAGAGGACAACAATATCAAGAAACATATGAAAACGGAAGTTAATATCCTTAGTTAGATAATTCTTGTCTATAACTACACCATTTCCAGATGGATTTTAGAAAGTGTCAACTGGATTTTAGAAAGGGGAAATTGGATCTTAGAAATGTCAATTGGATTTTCGAAAATTTATATAATTATTAATTTATACTTTCATACGCAATAAAGAATTTCTATTCGAAAAATTCTGTGTAAAATTTATTTTAAACGCACATTCTGAAATCCAATTCACGCTTTCAAAAATCCAATTTTGTTTTCTAAAATCCTTTTAACGCTTTCTAAAATCCAATTGACATTTCTAAAATCCAATTTCCCCTTTCTAAAATCCAATTGACTTTCTAAAATCCAATTTCCCCTTTCTAAAATCCAGTTAACGCTTTCTAAAATCCATCTGGAAATGGTGTAGTTAATAAGAAACGAACCTTTTGTTTTTAAACATTTTGAAAATATTAATTGAAATATTCAATCTCTACAATTTACCAAAAGTGAAATACAAGTAGTTCTGTCAGCATGGCAACTCTTTCCACTACGAATATCACTGTTGTTGTTGTAGTCGTTCGACTAAATTGTCTCAAGTGTGAATACGTAGAAGGGCGCCTTGCTGATCAAGCAGTTGTACAACTGTTTCAGTTGGAATGAAATTGGGCTGCAAATCCAACTGTTTCAGTTGTACAACTAATTGAATGTAGTGTGAATGCTTCCATACATTCCCATGCAAATCAACATTCGACTAAATCGATTGAGTCGCAAGTGTGTATAGGCTCTAAAATGCCTCTGCAGTATGTTTTCATGCTGTTGTATGAAAATATAGGTATGTGCGTATGTACGTTTATATATTCGTATGTAGATAATTTTTTTTATTAAGAAAATAGCTTTTTTCAACAACTTTACTTGCAACAAGAGCACCAGTGACAAATTAAGAGTAAAAACGAGAAAAAGAGAAAATTATCAACCAAAGTTATTGAACACAAAATCGTAAACATTTGCAAGTAAACAGCTGATGCGCTCGCTGTTTTGACAATTTGAAACTGGTGTGTAAATTGAATGCAACAATTGATTTTAAAATTAATCGTTTTTAATTAAAAAAAAATGGAAAACTCGACACTCCAAGTTAATTGCTCACCGCAAACCTTTCAAAAGATCCAAACAGGTATGTATATCATTGAGTATGCATAGTTGAAAAAAAATTAATAGCCATTTTTGTTCTTAGATGCTGAATATCAGAAAAGCGTGCTGGCAAGAATTGTGGGAGAAGAAAAATTCGACCAAATAACATTCAGCCAAACTCCACCGGTAAGTAGCAACTAATCCTGAAGTTAACTATGTTTAAATCTTTAAATACCTTGCATTTTCCATCATTTAGCTGTTGGATGAAAGTGACTCACAGTTTATACCATGGGAGTATGCCGAACAGCCACAACCCATAAGCGGCGGCTACACACAAGTGAGTAAAGCAATAATAGCGGGTTATTATGCTTAGAATTTACCCGGGGTAAGGCATGCCTGTCGTACGAGGCGATTAAAAGCCACCGGCCTAAAAGGTTGATAATGGCCAAAAAAATCGTTCGCACGACAGTTGGGTTAGTGTCAGAAGGCACTGCTCAAAACCTTCGGGAAGTGTCTTTGTGGCTACTCTACTACTTATGTATGTACTATGTATATAAAAACGAAATGGGATAGGGATAAGGATAAGGTAGCTTAAGCTTTTTCATGTGGGATTAGTTATCTGTAGTTATAAATAAAACTATTTTGTTTTTCATAAGAAAATATGTTGTATGTATGTAATTGATGTAATAACAACGAAATAATATAACAATTTTTTTTTAGCAATAAGAGAATGTTTAGTTTTAAAATTTAAATATATTATGGGACATTCTCTTCTAAAACTTACTGATTTTGGCAAACAGAAAATTACAGTTCAAACGTCTTTCAAATCAAAAATTACAGGGAAATAATCGCGCCCCAAAAATGCTGTTGTATAGTTAAATTTGAAGCAGAGAAAAAAATAAAAAATTAGGGGATTATAAAAAAAATATGCATATTTCATAAGTGTAAGGATTAAAAAATAATGTCCCTTACATTTCTGCTTTACTCATCACTTGAGTTTATGTTATCCAATGCATTTAAATCTATGTTACTATGCAAAAAAATAATTTGATTTACACTGACTGGGCTTTTTCCGAGCAATGACCTTTTTTCGGATAACAAATGTCGAGCATTTGAAAATAGCCTCTCTGATGCAGCGGAGCTAGCTAATACAAAACAGCTTAACTTGAAAAGCAAAGGGAATTCACTTTTATGGGCTTTCCACCATTCCAATGGCTTAAATACTTTGTGGTATAAAATTGTCTGGCTTTCATATCTAAAGATTTCATTTTGCACTTGTTCACCATATTCGGGTGCAAATACAGCTTGTACGAAATCGTTAAAAGGATCATCGTCAGAATTTACAGATTCCATTGTGGTATCAATGCATCGATTTCATTTCAATTTATTCTACAGGTTCTTTATACATACATATGTATGTCTAATAAAAACAAGGTAGGTAGTTGTTTTCTTGGTATTGTTATGGCATAGTGGCTAGCGTGTTTGCTCCTCATGCAAGAGGTCCAGGTACGATCCCGGGTCCAGATAACAACAACAAGTTTTCATAATAGCGTTCACTCTTCAAAAGTGTCCCGCAACCCTCCAAAAAAGCTTATCCTATCAAATTCATCTGCCTTGGTAAATGCGGGCATAAAACTCGTTAGATTTATATCGCGTCAGTACCGAATAAGTATTTCCTTATGTGTTAACCTAAGCTATTATAATGATCTTAAACTACATATGTATGTACATACCTGTGTTCATATGGAACAGTAGCTTAAGTGTACTTAAGGAAAAAATTAGTTAGCTTCCAAAAAGTTGAAATAATGCATCTCAGAGAGTACATTCTGCAGGGTTTGTTAAACTCCTTCTCGGGCTTTCAACCGGATTCAGTCTCAATGATTTTACTTAATAATCCTGTGCGGGGAACTGCTGGAAAATTACACAAATTTACGAGTATTTTGAAAATTTGCCTTTTGGCATAAGCTACTGTTCGATGTGAACACAGATATGTACTAGATTATGTTTAAGGAACAATATTGTTTTTTTTTTTCATCTTTTTGATCCCGCGAAACACCACCGAAAAAGATTTTTTATTGTAACTTTGTTAATTGACCTCTAAAAAAGGATAATTTGTGGACGTACAACTTAGATAGCAGACCCAGCTATGTATGTGAAAACGACTTCAGAATTCAAAAGAACATTAGAAGGAAATATAGAGCTTCATAGGACCAAAATAATGATATATCAATTTTAAAAAGTTACAAAAAAACACAAATTCGGTGGTTTTTCGCGGGATCAAAAAAAAAAAAAAATGTTGTCCGGAGACCTCCTTAACATTAGCTTCATATTTAGTGACGGACTTTTAAAGATTTTTCATGTCTAGTCTAGTGTACATGTGAATTTGTCTCTTCTGGACTATGTATCTATACACACATAGGTACATAATTATTATAATTCTTCTTTGTTGAGACCAGATTCATATTCAGCGCATCTTCCACTTGCAAAATTTGATTTAATTTCGCTCACAATGCTAATTTTTACGGAATTGTAATATAAATAATAATGCTGCCACAATATGTCGCAAGTGTCGCATGTGTCGCACTTGTCGCATGTATTGAAACATTGTTTTTATATGTTCATGCATGCCAAACAATTATAAAAAAAATGTATAGGTTTGATTTGAATTTATTCGATAGTGTCTTTGTATGTCGTTGTTAAACATGTATGAGCAACATGGCAAGGCAAGACATTTGCATGATGTGGCAAATGTGGCATGTTAAATAGTTCAACAATTGCAGGCCTTTAATACATACATACACTCTCCGTCTATACAGTACAGTGCAGAGGAAAAAAATAGCACAATCCCGTGTGCATCAATAAATAACAAGCCAAAATCATAAAAATAAATAAAAATAATCAAATAATAAAATATTTACTCAACTATTCTATTATACCCAAGCTACACTTAGGTGAAAAATAGTAGCACTACCCCAATACAAAGAGCAAATATAAATATCATTGTACATTTTCTCACATACTTGTAATCAGACGCGCTGATACAAACACATATACTCCAGCCCCAAGTTTGCTAAATACTCAACAAAATGCCCGAAGACAAGCAAGAAAAATCCCAAACTCTCCAACCCCCACAAAAACCGAGAACAAGATCCACATCTCAGAGTGAAGAAGAAAAACTCTCTTACTCCAAAAAGAAGTTTTTCTATGAAATCTCGAGGCTCAACAAATTCTGTGAGAAGTGGTGGAGCACACCGGAAACGGAACAAACCGAAGATGGACTAACAGTGCAAATGGAGCAATTAAACAAAATTATGGCAAAGGTAAAGGTAAAGGTAAAGGTAAAGGTAAAGGTAAAGGTAAAGGTAAAGGTAAAGGTAAAGGTAAAGGTAAAGGTAAAGGTAAAGGTAAAGGTAAAGGTAAAGATAAAGGTAAAGGTAAAGGTAAAGGTAAAGGTAAAGGTAAAGGTAAAGGTAAAGGTGAAGGTAAAGGTAAAGGTAAAGGTAAAGGTAAAGGTAAAGGTAAAGGTAAAGGTAAAGGTAAAGGTAAAGGTAAAGGTAAAGGTAAAGGTAAAGGTAAAGGTAAAGGTAAAGGTAAAGGTAAAGGTAAAGGTAAAGGTAAACGTAAACGTAAACGTAAAGGTAAAGGTAAAGGTAAGGTCAAGGTAAGGTCAAGGTAAAGGTAAAGGTAAAGGTAAAGGTAAAGGTAAAGGTAAAGGTAAAGGTAAAGGTAAAGGTAAAGGTAAAGGTAAAGGTAAAGGTAAAGGTAAAGGTAAAGGTAAAGGTAAAGGTAAAGGTAAAGGAAAAGGTAAAGGTAAAGGTAAAGGTAAAGGTAAAGGTAAAGGTAAAGGTAAAGGTAAAGGTAAAGGTAAAGGTAAAGGTAAAGGTAAAGGTAAAGGTAAAGGTAAAGGTAAAGGTAAAGGTAAAGGTAAAGGTAAAGGTAAAGGTAAAGGTAAAGGTAAAGGTAAAGGTAAAGGTAAAGGTAAAGGTAAAGGTAAAGGTAAAGCTAAAGGTAAAGGTAAAGGTAAAGGTAAAGGTAAAGGTAAAGGTAAAGGTAAAGGTAAAGGTAAAGGTAAAGGTAAAGGTAAAGGTAAAGGTAAAGGTAAAGGTAAAGGTGAAGGTAAAGGTAAAGGTAAAGGTAAAGGTAAAGGTAAAGATAAAGGTAAAGGTAAAGGTAAAGGTAAAGGTAAAGGTAAAGGTAAAGGTAAAGGTGAAGGTAAAGGTAAAGGTAAAGGTAAAGGTAAAGGTAAAGGTAAAGGTAAAGGTAAAGGTAAAGGTAAAGGTAAAGGTAAAGGTAAAGGTAAACGTAAACGTAAAGGTGAAGGTAAGGTAAAGGTAAGGTAAAGGTAAGGTCAAGGTAAGGTCAAGGTAAAGGTAAAGGTAAAGGTAAAGGTAAAGGTAAAGGTAAAGGTAAAGGTAAAGGTAAAGGTAAAGGTAAAGGTAAAGGTAAAGGTAAAGGTAAAGGTAAAGGTAAAGGTAAAGGTAAAGGTAAAGGTAAAGGTAAAGGTAAAGGTAAAGGTAAAGGTAAAGGTAAACGTAAAGGTAAAGGAAAAGGTAAAGGTAAACGTAAAGGTAAAGGTAAAGGTAAAGGTAAAGGTAAAGGTAAAGGTAAAGGTAAAGGTAAAGGTAAAGGTAAAGGTAAAGGTAAAGGTATAGGTAAAGGTAAGGTCAAGGTAAGGTCAAGGTAAAGGTAAAGGTAAAGGTAAAGGTAAAGGTAAAGGTAAAGGTAAAGGTAAAGGTAAAGGTAAAGGAAAAGGTAAAGGTAAAGGTAAAGGTAAAGGTAAAGGTAAAGGTAAAGGTAAGGTCAAGGTAAAGGTAAAGGTAAAGGTAAAGGTAAAGGTAAAGGTAAAGGAAAAGGTAAAGGTAAAGGTAAAGGTAAAGGTAAAGGTAAAGGTAAAGGTAAAGGTAAAGGTAAAGGTAAAGGTAAAGGTAAAGGTAAAGGTAAAGGTAAAGGTAAAGGTAAAGGTAAACGTAAAGGTAAAGGAAAAGGTAAAGGTAAACGTAAAGGTAAAGGAAAAGGTAAAGGTAAAGGTAAAGGTAAAGGTAAAGGTAAAGGTAAAGGTAAAGGTAAAGGTAAAGGTAAAGGTAAAGGTAAAGGTAAAGATAAAGGTAAAGGTAAAGGTAAAGGTAAAGGTAAAGGTAAAGGTATAGGTAAAGGTAAGGTCAAGGTAAGGTCAAGGTAAAGGTAAAGGTAAAGGTAAAGGTAAAGGTAAAGGTAAAGGTAAAGGTAAAGGTAAAGGTAAAGGTAAAGGTAAAGGTAAAGGTAAAGGTAAAGGTAAAGGTAAAGGTAAAGGTAAAGGTAAAGGTAAAGGTAAAGGTAAAGGTAAAGGTAAAGGTAAAGGTAAAGGTAAAGGTAAAGGTAAAGGTAAAGGTAAAGGTAAAGGTAAAGGTAAAGGTAAAGGTAAAGGTAAAGGTAAAGGTAAAGGTAAAGGTAAAGGTAAAGGTAAAGGTAAAGGTAAAGGTAAAGGTAAAGGTAAAGGTAAAGGTAAAGGTAAAGGTAAAGGTAAAGGTAAAGGTAAAGGTAAAGGTAAAGGTAAAGGTAAAGGTAAAGGTAAAGGTATAGGTAAAGGTAAAGGTAAAGGTAAAGGTAAAGGTAAAGGTAAAGGTAAAGGTAAGGTCAAGGTAAAGGTAAAGGTAAAGGTAAAGGTAAAGGTAAAGGTAAAGGTAAAGGTAAAGGTAAAGGTAAAGGTAAAGGTAAAGGTAAAGGTAAAGGTAAAGGTAAAGGTAAAGGTAAAGGTAAAGGTAAAGGTAAAGGTAAAGGTAAAGGTAAAGGTAAAGGTAAAGGTAAAGGTAAAGGTAAAGGTAAAGGTAAAGGTAAAGGAAAAGGTAAAGGTAAAGGTAAAGGTAAAGGTAAAGGTAAAGGTAAAGGTAAAGGTAAAGGTAAAGGTAAAGGTAAAGGTAAAGGTAAAGGTAAAGGTAAAGGTAAAGGTAAAGGTAAAGGTAAAGGTAAAGGTAAAGGTAAAGGTAAAGGTAAAGGTAAAGGTAAAGGTAAAGGTAAAGGTAAAGGTAAAGGTAAAGGTAAAGGTAAAGGCAAAGGTAAAGGTAAAGGTAAAGGTAAAGGTAAAGGTAAAGGTAAAGGTAAAGGTAAAGGTAAAGGTAAAGGTAAAGGTAAAGGTAAAGGTAAAGGTAAAGGTAAAGGTAAAGGTAAAGGTAAAGGTAAAGGTAAAGGTAAAGGTAAAGGTAAAGGTAAAGGTAAAGGTAAAGGTAAAGGTAAAGGTAAAGGTAAAGGTAAAGGTAAACGTAAACGTAAAGGTGAAGGTAAAGTAAAGGTAAGGTAAAGGTAAGGTCAAGGTAAGGTCAAGGTAAAGGTAAAGGTAAAGGTAAAGGTAAAGGTAAAGCTAAAGGTAAAGGTAAAGGTAAAGGTAAAGGTAAAGGTAAAGGTAAAGGTAAAGGTAAAGGTAAAGGTAAAGGTAAACGTAAAGGTAAAGGAAAAGGTAAAGGTAAACGTAAAGGTAAAGGAAAAGGTAAAGGTAAAGGTAAAGGTAAAGGTAAAGGTAAAGGTAAAGGTAAAGGTAAAGGTAAAGGTAAAGGTAAAGGTAAAGGTAAAGGTAAAGGTAAAGGTAAAGGTAAAGGTAAAGGTAAAGGTAAAGGTAAAGGTAAAGGTAAAGGTAAAGGTAAAGGTAAAGGGAAAGGTAAAGGGAAAGGTAAAGGTAAAGGTAAAGGTAAAGGTAAAGGTAAAGGCAAAGGTAAAGGTAAAGGTAAAGGTAAAGGTAAAGGTAAAGGTAAAGGTAAAGGTAAAGGTAAAGGTAAAGGTAAAGGTAAAGGTAAAGGTAAAGGTAAAGGTAAAGGTAAAGGTAAAGGTAAAGGTAAAGGTAAAGGTAAAGGTAAAGGTAAAGGTAAAGGTAAAGGTAAAGGTATAGGTAAAGGTAAAGGTAAAGGTAAAGGTAAAGGTAAAGGTAAAGGTAAAGGTAAAGGTGAAGGTAAAGGTAAAGGTAAAGGTAAAGGTAAAGGTAAAGGTAAAGGTAAAGGTAAAGGTAAAGGTAAAGGTAAAGGTAAAGGTAAAGGTAAAGGTAAAGGTAAAGGTAAAGGTAAAGATAAAGGTAAAGGTAAAGGTAAAGGTAAAGGTAAAGGTAAAGGTAAAGGTAAAGGTAAAGGTAAAGGTAAAGGTAAAGGTAAAGGTAAAGGTAAAGGTAAAGGTAAAGGTAAAGGTAAAGGTAAAGGTAAAGGTAAAGGTAAAGGTAAAGGAAAAGGTAAAGGTAAAGGTAAAGGTAAAGGTAAAGGTAAAGGTAAAGGTAAAGGTGAAGGTAAGGTAAAGGTAAGGTAAAGGTTAAGGGTAGGTAAAGGTAAAGGTAAGGTAAAGGTAAAGGTAAAGGTAAAGGTAAAGGTAAAGGTAAAGGTAAAGGTAAAGGTAAAGGTAAAGGTAAAGGTAAAGGTAAAGGCCGAGGTAAAGGTAAAGGTAAAGGTAGAGGTAAAGGTAAAGGTCAAGGTAAAGGTAAAGGTAAAGGTAAAGGTAAAGGTAAAGGTAAAGGTAAAGGTAAAGGTAAAGGTAAAGGTAAAGGTAAAGGTAAAGGTAAAGGTAAAGGTAAAGGTAAAGGTAAAGGTAAAGGTAAAGGTAAAGGTAAAGGTAAAGGTAAAGGTTAAGGTAAAGGTAAAGGTAAAGGTAAAGGTAAAGGTAAAGGTAAAGGTAAAGGTAAAGGTAAAGGTAAAGGTAAAGGTAAAGGTAAAGGTAAAGGTAAAGGTAAAGGTAAAGGTAAAGGTAAAGGTAAAGGTAAAGGTAAAGGTAAAGGTAAAGGTAAAGGTAAAGGTAAAGGTAAAGGTAAAGGTAAAGGTAAAGGTAAAGGTAAAGGTAAAGGTAAAGGTAAAGGTAAAGGTAAAGGTAAAGGTAAAGGTAAAGGTAAAGGTAAAGGTAAAGGTAAAGGTAAAGGTAAAGGTAAAGGTAAAGGTAAAGGTAAAGGTAAAGGTTAAGGTAAAGGTAAAGGTAAAGGTAAAAGTAAAGGGAAATGGGAAAAACTTTTTTGGTCGCTGAGAAGCGGGGCGGGTATTTGCTAGTATTTAAATACAAAATAACATCAAATCGTTACATGAATACATTTCTTCTGTTCCATTAATACTGCCATCAACAATTATATGAATTTTACGGTTTAAAATTGTATCGTTGCCCGTTTTCGCCCAAATGTGTATCTTTGTAACTGTGAAAATTTTCTCTTCCGTTTGGCACAGCGAAATAGGTTTTTTTTTCAACATGGCAAAAATTTTCTACCTCATTTTGCCATAGAGAAAAATGTTACCGATTGGCAAACAGCCTTCGAAAATAATTTTGATGCCATGCAGTGGTGGGAAAATCATAAAAATGAGTTTCCAACTCTTTATAATTTTGCCCTTAAAATATTATCCATTCCAGCTAGCAGTGCAGTAAGTGAGCGCACATTTTCACTTGCTGGTAATATAATAGTCGAAAAGCGCAACCGCCTAGCTCCTGCGCTTATAGACAATATGCTTTTTTTTTTAAATTCAGTTTTAAGAAATGAAAATATTTTACATAATACGTAAGCACGAGTTTCTCATTTTATATATTAATTTTTCTAATTTAATATTAAAAATTAAATAAAAAAGTATTAATGAAAACAAGAATAAAGAAATGAAATAATGCCTAATTTGTATGCACGAATTTTTTCCTTTTATATAATTTCTGATTTTCTATTAAAAATGAAATAAAACAGTATTGATGAAAACAAGAATAAATAAATGAAATAATGCATAATTTGTATGCACGAATTTTTTCCTTTTATATAATAGCTTTTCTAATTTTATATTAAAAATGAAATAAAAAAGTATCTACTAATGAAAATAAAAACAAATTGATTTTTAATTTTATCGCTTTGAAAAGTTTTTAATCGTTTATTTAAATTTTTGATATGTAAAATAAAGCGGCTGATCCGCACTCATACAAAGATTACAGAAAATAAAGAATTGAAAATGTAAGAAAAACGGCTTTAAAACTAAATCCAGCATACATACATACATATATAAAAATGTACATGATCGTACACCGATCGATCAAACGATCATTTCTGTTTAAGTACAACTCATACACCGATCGATCAAACGATAATTTCTACTTATGTACAAATCATTGGTTTGTACATTTCTTTCCAACCAAACATTTGTTCGTTTGACATCGAACGTACAAAAGCTTTAGAGCCTATACACACTTGCGACTCAATCGATTTGGTCGAATTGGACTGTTGTATTCACACTACTCCAACTATTTAGTCGAATCGGTGGCAGCTATTCACACTTGAGACTAAATAGTCGTGCGATTGACAATGACATAGTGTTGCCAATGTTCACATTTTACTCAGCAAATTTTACATTAGTGGTCTTCATATAAAGTGATGAAGTATTAAATTGTTAAAGTTTATCTGCATTCTTACATGAAAGCACCTTCTTGTCAGCTGTCAACTTGATTAATAAATAAAAAACAATAAAATAAACAAAAAGTGCATACATTGTTTGGCTTTGTTTCTTATTAAACTAGCAACTAGCTGTCAAGTAAATGAAAAGAGAAAAACGGAAGGAATTACGCTCATAAAGGCGAAACGAACAGAAGTACAAGAAACGGAAAAATAGTAAAAATCAGCCATTAATAATTTTCATGAAATTTCATTTTCATTATTTCTATTTTAAAATGCAATTAATGACATTTGAAGAGAACAACAATATCAAGAAACATATGAAAACGGAAGTAAATATCCTTAGTTAGATAATTCTTGTCTATAACTACACCATTTCCAGATGGATTTTAGAAAGCGTCAACTGGATTTTAGAAAGGGGAAATTGGATCTTAGAAATGTCAATTGGATTTTAGAAAGGGGAAATTGGATTTTAGAAATGTCAATTGGATTTTAGAAAGGGGAAATTAGATTTTAGAAATGTCAATTGGATTTTAGAAAGGGGAAATTAGATATAGCCAAATGGATTTTAGAAAGGGAAAATTGGATTTTAGAAATGTAGATTTGATTTTAGAAAAGGGAAATTGGACTTTAGAAACTTTAAATTGGACTTTCGAAAATTTATATAATTATTAATTTATACTTTCATACGCAATAAAGAATTTCTATTCGAAAAATTCTGTGTAAAATTTATTTTAAACGCACATTCTGAAATCCAATTCACGCTTTCAAAAATCCAATTTTGTTTTCTAAAATCATTTTAACGCTTTCTAAAATCCAATTGACATTTCTAAATCCAATTTCCCCTTTCTAAAATCCAATTGACATTTCTAAAATCCAATTTCCCCTTTCTAAAATCCAGTTAACGCTTTCTAAAATCCATCTGGAAATGGTGTAGTTAATAAGAAACGAACCTTTTGTTTTTAAACATTTTGAAAATATTAATTGAAATATTCAATCTCTACAATTTACCAAAAGTGAAATAAAAGTAGTGCTGTCAGCATGGCAACTCTTTCCACTACGACTATCACTGTTGTTGTTGTAGTCGTTCGACTAAATTGTCTCAAGTGTGAATACGTAGAAGGGCGCCTTGCTGATCAAGCAGTTGTACAACTGTTTCAGTTGGAATGAAATTGGGCTGCAAATCCAACTGTTTCAGTTGTACAACTAATTGAATGTAGTGTGAATGCTTCCATACATTCCCATGCAAATCAACATTCGACTAAATCGATTGAGTCGCAAGTGTGTATAGGCTCTTACTCGTATCGCTTATTCGGGTAAACATCATATGTATGAGTTGCATTGCACTGTGTCAGATCGATGAGCCGAAAACCTTACTCGAAGCAGAACACTGACCTGCACTAAATACATACTAAAGTACTGCAAAGTTCAACATTTTCTGTAAAATTGTCCTTTTCAAAAATTTCATACATTGTCATACCATGTCATCACAAACATACTGTCTTGCCATGCTATGCCAACTCAAACATACTGTCTTGCCATGTTGTTCGAACTCAAACATACTGTTGTAACATGTCATTGTTGTTACCTATACTGTCGTTCGATTTTGTTTTCTATAAGAGCCTATACACACTTGCGACTCAATCGATTTGGTCGAATTGGACTGTTGTATTCACACTACTCCAACTATTTAGTCGAATCGGTGGCAGCTATTCACACTTGAGACTAAATAGTCGTGCGATTGACAATGACATAGTGTTGCCAATGTTCACATTTTACTCAGCAAATTTTACATTAGTGGTCTTCATATAAAGTGATGAAGTATTAAATTGTTAAAGTTTATCTGCATTCTTACATGAAAGCACCTTCTTGTCAGCTGTCAACTTGATTAATAAATAAAAAACAATAAAATAAACAAAAAGTGCATACATTGTTTGGCTTTGTTTCTTATTAAACTAGCAACTAGCTGTCAAGTAAATGAAAAGAGAAAAACGGAAGGAATTACGCTCATAAAGGCGAAACGAACAGAAGTACAAGAAACGGAAAAATAGTAAAAATCAGCCATTAATAATTTTCATGAAATTTCATTTTCATTATTTCTATTTTAAAATGCGATTAATGACATTTGAAGAGGACAACAATATCAAGAAACATATGAAAACGGAAGTTAATATCCTTAGTTAGATAATTCTTGTCTATAACTACACGATTTCCAGATGGATTTTAGAAAGTGTCAACTGGATTTTAGAAAGGGGAAATTGGATCTTAGAAATGTCAATTGGATTTTCGAAAATTTATATAATTATTAATTTATACTTTCATACGCAATAAAGAATTTCTATTCGAAAAATTCTGTGTAAAATTTATTTTAAACGCACATTCTGAAATCCAATTCACGCTTTCAAAAATCCAATTTTGTTTTCTAAAATCCTTTTAACGCTTTCTAAAATCCAATTGACATTTCTAAAATCCAATTTCCCCTTTCTAAAATCCAATTGACTTTCTAAAATCCAATTTCCCCTTTCTAAAATCCAGTTAACGCTTTCTAAAATCCATCTGGAAATGGTGTAGTTAATAAGAAACGAACCTTTTGTTTTTAAACATTTTGAAAATATTAATTGAAATATTCAATCTCTACAATTTACCAAAAGTGAAATAAAAGTAGTTCTGTCAGCATGGCAACTCTTTCCACTACGAATATCACTGTTGTTGTTGTAGTCGTTCGACTAAATTGTCTCAAGTGTGAATACGTAGAAGGGCGCCTTGCTGATCAAGCAGTTGTACAACTGTTTCAGTTGGAATGAAATTGGGCTGCAAATCCAACTGTTTCAGTTGTACAACTAATTGAATGTAGTGTGAATGCTTCCATACATTCCCATGCAAATCAACATTCGACTAAATCGATTGAGTCGCAAGTGTGTATAGGCTCTAACATGCCTCTGCAGTATGTTTTCATGCTGTTGTATGAAAATATAGGTATGTGCGTATGTACGTTTATATATTCGTATGTAGATAATTTTTTTTATTAAGAAAATAGCTTTGTTCAACAACTTTACTTGCAACAAGAGCACCAGTGACAAATTAAGAGTAAAAACGAGAAAAAGAGAAAATTATCAACCAAAGTTATTGAACACAAAATCGTAAACATTTGCAAGTAAACAGCTGATGCGCTCGCTGTTTTGACAATTTGAAACTGGTGTGTAAATTGAATGCAACAATTGATTTTAAAATTAATCGTTTTTAATTAAAAAAAAATGGAAAACTCGACACTCCAAGTTAATTGCTCACCGCAAACCTTTCAAAAGATCCAAACAGGTATGTATATCATTGAGTATGCATAGTTGAAAAAAAATTAATAGCCATTTTTGTTCTTAGATGCTGAATATCAGAAAAGCGTGCTGGCAAGAATTGTGGGAGAAGAAAAATTCGACCAAATAACATTCAGCCAAACTCCACCGGTAAGTAGCAACTAATCCTGAAGTTAACTATGTTTAAATCTTTAAATACCTTGCATTTTCCATCATTTAGCTGTTGGATGAAAGTGACTCACAGTTTATACCATGGGAGTATGCCGAACAGCCACAACCCATAAGCGGCGGCTACACACAAGTGAGTAAAGCAATAATAGCGGGCTATTATGCTTAGAATTTACCCGGGGTAAGGCATGCCTGTCGTACGAGGCGATTAAAAGCCACCGGCCTAAAAAGGTTGATAATGGCCAAAAAAATCGTTCGCACGACAGTTGGGTTAGTGTCAGAAGGCACTGCTCAAAACCTTCGGGAAGTGTCTTTGTGGCTACTCTACTACTTATGTATGTACTATGTATATAAAAACGAAATGGGATAGGGATAAGGATAAGGTAGCTTAAGCTTTTTCATGTGGGATTAGTTATCTGTAGTTATAAATAAAACTATTTTGTTTTTCATAAGAAAATATGTTGTATGTATGTAATTGATGTAATAACAACGAAATAATATAACAATTTTTTTTTTAGCAATAAGAGAATGTTTAGTTTTAAAATTTAAATATATTATGGGACATTCTCTTCTAAAACTTACTGATTTTGGCAAACAGAAAATTACAGTTCAAACGTCTTTCAAATCAAAAATTACAGGGAAATAATCGCGCCCCAAAAATGCTGTTGTATAGTTAAATTTGAAGCAGAGAAAAAAATAAAAAATTAGGGGATTATAAAAAAAATATGCATATTTCATAAGTGTAAGGATTAAAAAATAATGTCCCTTACATTTCTGCTTTACTCATCACTTGAGTTTATGTTATCCAATGCATTTAAATCTATGTTACTATGCAAAAAAATAATTTGATTTACACTGACTGGGCTTTTTCCGAGCAATGACCTTTTTTCGGATAACAAATGTCGAGCATTTGAAAATAGCCTCTCTGATGCAGCGGAGCTAGCTAATACAAAACAGCTTAACTTGAAAAGCAAAGGGAATTCACTTTTATGGGCTTTCCACCATTCCAATGGCTTAAATACTTTGTGGTATAAAATTGTCTGGCTTTCATATCTAAAGATTTCATTTTGCACTTGTTCACCATATTCGGGTGCAAATACAGCTTGTACGAAATCGTTAAAAGGATCATCGTCAGAATTTACAGATTCCATTGTGGTATCAATGCATCGATTTCATTTCAATTTATTCTACAGGTTCTTTATACATACATATGTATGTCTAATAAAAACAAGGTAGGTAGTTGTTTTCTTGGTATTGTTATGGCATAGTGGCTAGCGTGTTTGCTCCTCATGCAAGAGGTCCAGGTACGATCCCGGGTCCAGATAACAACAACAAGTTTTCATAATAGCGTTCACTCTTCAAAAGTGTCCCGCAACCCTCCAAAAAAGCTTATCCTATCAAATTCATCTGCCTTGGTAAATGCGGGCATAAAACTCGTTAGATTTATATCGCGCCAGTACCGAATAAGTATTTCCTTATGTGTTAACCTAAGCTATTATAATGATCTTAAACTACATATGTATGTACATACCTGTGTTCATATGGAACAGTAGCTTAAGTGTACTTAAGGAAAAAATTAGTTAGCTTCCAAAAAGTTGAAATAATGCATCTCAGAGAGTACATTCTGCAGGGTTTGTTAAACTCCTTCTCGGGCTTTCAACCGGATTCAGTCTCAATGATTTTACTTAATAATCCTGTGCGGGGAACTGCTGGAAAATTACACAAATTTACGAGTATTTTGAAAATTTGCCTTTTGGCATAAGCTACTGTTCGATGTGAACACAGATATGTACTAGATTATGTTTAAGGAACAATATTGTTTTTTTTTCATCTTTTTGATCCCGCGAAACACCACCGAAAAAGATTTTTTATTGTAACTTTGTTAATTGACCTCTAAAAAAGGATAATTTGTGGACGTACAACTTAGATAGCAGACCCAGCTATGTATGTGAAAACGACTTCAGAATTCAAAAGAACATTAGAAGGAAATATAGAGCTTCATAGGACCAAAATAATGATATATCAATTTTAAAAAGTTACAAAAAAACACAAATTCGGTGGTTTTTCGCGGGATCAAAAAAAAAAAAAAAAATGTTGTCCGGAGACCTCCTTAACATTAGCTTCATATTTAGTGACGGACTTTTAAAGATTTTTCATGTCTAGTCTAGTGTACATGTGAATTTGTCTCTTCTGGACTATGTATCTATACATACATAGGTACATAATTATTATAATTCTTCTTTGTTGAGACCAGATTCATATTCAGCGCATCTTCCACTTGCAAAATTTGATTTAATTTCGCTCACAATGCTAATTTTTACGGAATTGTAATATAAATAATAATGCTGCCACAATATGTCGCAAGTGTCGCATGTGTCGCACTTGTCGCATGTATTGAAAAATTGTTTTTATATGTTCATGCATGCCAAACAATTATAAAAAAAATGTATAGGTTTGATTTGAATTTATTCGATAGTGTCTTTGTATGTCGTTGTTAAACATGTATGAGCAACATGGCAAGGCAAGACATTTGCATGATGTGGCAAATGTGGCATGTTAAATAGTTCAACAATTGCAGGCCTTTAATACATACATACACTCTCCGTCTATACAGTACAGTGCAGAGGAAAAAAATAGCACAATCCCGTGTGCATCAATAAATAACAAGCCAAAATCATAAAAATAAATAAAAATAATCAAATAATAAAATATTTACTCAACTATTCTATTATACCCAAGCTACACTTAGGTGAAAAATAGTAGCACTACCCCAATACAAAGAGCAAATATAAATATCATTGTACATTTTCTCACATACTTGTAATCAGACGCGCTGATACAAACACATATACTCCAGCCCCAAGTTTGCTAAATACTCAACAAAATGCCCGAAGACAAGCAAGAAAAATCCCAAACTCTCCAACCCCCACAAAAACCGAGAACAAGATCCACATCTCAGAGTGAAGAAGAAAAACTCTCTTACTCCAAAAAGAAGTTTTTCTATGAAATCTCGAGGCTCAACAAATTCTGTGAGAAGTGGTGGAGCACACCGGAAACGGAACAAACCGAAGATGGACTAACAGTGCAAATGGAGCAATTAAACAAAATTATGGCAAATATTAAATTATGGCAATATATAAAGGTAAAGGTAAAGGTAAAGGTAAAGGTAAAGGTAAAGGTAAAGGTAAAGGTAAAGGTAAAGGTAAAGGTAAAGGTAAAGGTAAAGGTAAAGGTAAAGGTAAAGGTAAAGGTAAAGGTAAAGGTAAAGGTAAAGGTAAAGGTAAAGGTAAAGGTAAAGGTAAAGGTAAAGGCAAAGGTAAAGGTAAAGGTAAAGGTAAAGGTAAAGGTAAAGGTGAAGGTAAAGGTAAAGGTAAAGGTAAAGGTAAAGGTAAAGGTAAAGGTAAAGGTAAAGGTAAAGGTAAAGGTAAAGGTAAAGGTAAAGGTAAAGGTAAACGTAAACGTAAAGGTGAAGGTAAGGTAAAGGTAAGGTAAAGGTAAGGTCAAGGTAAGGTCAAGGTAAAGGTAAAGGTAAAGGTAAAGGTAAAGGTAAAGGTAAAGTTAAAGGTAAACGTAAAGGTAAAGGAAAAGGTAAAGGTAAACGTAAAGGTAAAGGAAAAGGTAAAGGTAAAGGTAAAGGTAAAGGTAAAGGTAAAGGTAAAGGTAAAGGTATAGGTAAAGGTAAGGTCAAGGTAAGGTCAAGGTCAAGGTAAAGGTAAAGGTAAAGGTAAAGGTAAAGGTAAAGGTAAAGGTAAAGGTAAAGGTAAAGGTAAAGGTAAAGGTAAAGGTAAAGGAAAAGGTAAAGGTAAAGGTAAAGGTAAAGGTAAAGGTAAAGGTAAAGGTAAAGGTAAAGGTAAAGGTCAAGGTAAAGGTAAAGGTAAAGGTAAAGGTAAAGGTAAAGGTAAAGGTAAAGGTAAAGGTAAAGGTAAAGGTAAAGGAAAAGGTAAAGGTAAAGGTAAAGGTAAAGGTAAAGGTAAAGGTAAAGGTAAAGGTAAAGGTAAAGGTAAAGGTAAAGGTAAAGGTAAAGGTAAAGGTAAAGGTAAAGGTAAAGGTAAAGGTAAAGGTATAGGTAAAGGTAAGGTCAAGGTAAGGTCAAGGTAAAGGTAAAGGTAAAGGTAAAGGTAAAGGTAAAGGTAAAGGTAAAGGTAAAGGTAAAGGTAAAGGTAAAGGTAAAGGTAAAGGTAAACGTAAAGGTAAAGGTAAAGGTAAAGGTAAAGGTAAAGGAAAAGGTAAAGGTAAAGGTAAAGGTAAAGGTAAGGTAAAGGTAAAGGTAAAGGTAAAGGTAAAGGTAAAGGTAAAGGTAAAGGTAAAGGTAAAGGTAAAGGTAAAGGTAAAGGTAAAGGTAAAGGTAAAGGGAAAGGTAAAGGTAAAGGTAAAGGTAAAGGTAAAGGAAAAGGTAAAGGTAAAGGTAAAGGTAAAGGTAAAGGTAAAGGTAAAGGTAAAGGTAAAGGTAAAGGTAAAGGTAAAGGTAAAGGTAAAGGTAAAGGTAAAGGTAAAGGTAAAGGTAAAGGTAAAGGTAAAGGTAAAGGTAAAGGTAAAGGTAAAGGTAAAGGTAAAGGTAAAGGTAAAGGTAAAGGTAAAGGTAAAGGTAAAGGTAAAGGTAAAGGTAAAGGTAAAGGTAAAGGTAAAGGTAAAGGTAAAGGTAAAGGTAAAGGTAAAGGTAAAGGTAAAGGTAAAGGTAAAGGTAAAGGTAAAGGTAAAGGTAAAGGTAAAGGTAAAGGCAAAGGTAAAGGTAAAGGTAAAGGTAAAGGTAAAGGTGAAGGTAAAGGTAAAGGTAAAGGTAAAGGTAAAGGTAAAGGTAAAGGTAAAGGTAAAGGTAAAGGTAAAGGTAAAGGTAAAGGTAAACGTAAACGTAAAGGTGAAGGTAAAGTAAAGGTAAGGTAAAGGTAAGGTCAAGGTAAGGTCAAGGTAAAGGTAAAGGTAAAGGTAAAGGTAAAGGTAAAGGTAAAGGTAAAGGTAAAGGTAAAGGTAAACGTAAAGGTAAAGGAAAAGGTAAAGGTAAACGTAAAGGTAAAGGAAAAGGTAAAGGTAAAGGTAAAGGTAAAGGTAAAGGTAAAGGTAAAGGTAAAGGTAAAGGTAAAGGTAAAGGTAAAGGTAAAGGTAAAGGTAAAGGTAAAGGTAAAGGTAAAGGTAAAGGTAAAGGTAAAGGTAAAGGTAAAGGTAAAGGTAAAGGTAAAGGCAAAGGTAAAGGTAAAGGTAAAGGTAAAGGTAAAGGTAAAGGTAAAGGTAAAGGTAAAGGTAAAGGTAAAGGTAAAGGTAAAGGTAAAGGTAAAGGTAAAGGTAAAGGTAAAGGTAAAGGTAAAGGTAAAGGTAAAGGTAAAGGTAAAGGTAAAGGTAAAGGTAAAGGTAAAGGTATAGGTAAAGGTAAAGGTAAAGGTAAAGGTAAAGGTAAAGGTAAAGGTAAAGGTAAAGGTAAAGGTAAAGGTAAAGGTAAAGGTAAAGGTAAAGGTAAAGGTAAAGGTAAAGGTAAAGGTAAAGGTAAAGGTAAAGGTAAAGGTAAAGGTAAAGGTAAAGGTAAAGGTAAAGGTAAAGGTAAAGGTAAAGGTAAGGGTAAAGGTAAAGGTAAAGGTAAAGGTAAAGGTAAAGGTAAAGGTAAAGGTAAAGGTAAAGGTAAAGGTAAAGGTAAAGGTAAAGGTAAAGGTAAAGGTAAAGGTAAAGGTAAAGATAAAGGTAAAGGTAAAGGTAAAGGTAAAGGTAAAGGTAAAGGTAAAGGTAAAGGTAAAGGTAAAGGTAAAGGTAAAGGTAAAGGTAAAGGTAAAGGTAAAGGTAAAGGCAAAGGAAAAGGTAAAGGTAAAGGTAAAGGTAAAGGTAAAGGTAAAGGTAAAGGTAAAGGTAAAGGTAAAGGTAAAGGTAAAGGTAAAGGTAAAGGTAAAGGTAAAGGTAAAGGTAAAGGTAAAGGTAAAGGTAAAGGTAAAGGTAAAGGTAAAGGTAAAGGTAAAGGTAAAGGTAAAGGTAAGGGTAAAGGTAAAGGTAAATGTAAAGGTAAAGGTAAAGGTAAAGGTAAAGGTAAAGGTAAAGGTAAAGGTAAAGGTAAAGGTAAAGATAAAGGTAAAGGTAAAGGTAAAGGTAAAGGTAAAGGTAAAGGTAAAGGTAAAGGTAAAGGTAAAGGTAAAGGTAAAGGTAAAGGTAAAGGTAAAGGTAAAGGTAAAGGTAAAGGTAAAGGTAAAGGTAAAGGTAAAGGTAAAGGCAAAGGAAAAGGTAAAGGTAAAGGTAAAGGTAAAGGTAAAGGTAAAGGTAAAGGTAAAGGTAAAGGTAAAGGTAAAGGTAAAGGTGAAGGTAAGGTAAAGGTAAGGTAAAGGTAAGGTAAAGGTAAGGTAAAGGTAAAGGTAAGGTAAAGGTAAAGGTAAGGTAAAGGTAAAGGTAAAGGTAAAGGTAAAGGTAAAGGTAAAGGTAAAGGTAAAGGTAAAGGTAAAGGTAAAGGTAAAGGTAAAGGTAAAGGTAAAGGTAAAGGTAAAGGCCGAGGTAAAGGTAAAGGTAAAGGTAGAGGTAAAGGTAAAGGTCAAGGTAAAGGTAAAGGTAAAGGTAAAGGTAAAGGTAAAGGTAAAGGTAAAGGTAAAGGTAAAGGTAAAGGTAAAGGTAAAGGTAAAGGTAAAGGTAAAGGTA
Source organism: Urophora cardui (assembly GCA_960531455.1). NCBI lineage: Eukaryota > Metazoa > Arthropoda > Insecta > Diptera > Tephritidae > Urophora > Urophora cardui. Next base: position 93,588,299 of record OY482672.1, on the reverse strand, counting down.
AAGGTAAAGGTAAAGGTAAAGGTAAAGGTAAAGGTAAAGGTAAAGGTAAAGGTAAAGGTAAAGGTAAAGGTAAAGGTAAAGGTAAAGGTTAAGGTAAAGGTAAAGGTAAAGGTAAAGGTAAAGGTAAAGGTAAAGGTAAAGGTAAAGGTAAAGGTAAAGGTAAAGGTAAAGGTAAAGGTAAAGGTAAAGGTAAAGGTAAAGGTAAAGGTAAAGGTAAAGGTAAAGGTAAAGGTAAAGGTAAAGGTAAAGGTAAAGGTAAAGGTAAAGGTAAAGGTAAAGGTAAAGGTAAAGGTAAAGGTAAAGGTAAAGGTAAAGGTAAAGGTAAAGGTAAAGGTAAAGGTAAAGGTAAAGGTAAAGGTAAAGGTAAAGGTAAAGGTAAAGGTAAAGGTAAAGGTTAAGGTAAAGGTAAAGGTAAAAGTAAAGGGAAATGGGAAAAACTTTTTTGGTCGCTGAGAAGCGGGGCGGGTATTTGCTAGTATTTAAATACAAAATAACATCAAATCGTTACATGAATACATTTCTTCTGTTCCATTAATACTGCCATCAACAATTATATGAATTTTACGGTTTAAAATTGTATCGTTGCCCGTTTTCGCCCAAATGTGTATCTTTGTAACTGTGAAAATTTTCTCTTCCGTTTGGCACAGCGAAATAGGTTTTTTTTTTCAACATGGCAAAAATTTTCTACCTCATTTTGCCATAGAGAAAAATGTTACCGATTGGCAAACAGCCTTCGAAAATAATTTTGATGCCATGCAGTGGTGGGAAAATCATAAAAATGAGTTTCCAACTCTTTATAATTTTGCCCTTAAAATATTATCCATTCCAGCTAGCAGTGCAGTAAGTGAGCGCACATTTTCACTTGCTGGTAATATAATAGTCGAAAAGCGCAACCGCCTAGCTCCTGCGCTTATAGACAATATGCTTTTTTTTTTAAATTCAGTTTTAAGAAATGAAAATATTTTACATAATACGTAAGCACGAGTTTCTCATTTTATATATTAATTTTTCTAATTTAATATTAAAAATTAAATAAAAAAGTATTAATGAAAACAAGAATAAAGAAATGAAATAATGCCTAATTTGTATGCACGAATTTTTTCCTTTTATATAATTTCTGATTTTCTATTAAAAATGAAATAAAACAGTATTGATGAAAACAAGAATAAATAAATGAAATAATGCATAATTTGTATGCACGAATTTTTTCCTTTTATATAATAGCTTTTCTAATTTTATATTAAAAATGAAATAAAAAAGTATCTACTAATGAAAATAAAAACAAATTGATTTTTAATTTTATCGCTTTGAAAAGTTTTTAATCGTTTATTTAAATTTTTGATATGTAAAATAAAGCGGCTGATCCGCACTCATACAAAGATTACAGAAAATAAAGAATTGAAAATGTAAGAAAAACGGCTTTAAAACTAAATCCAGCATACATACATACATATATAAAAATGTACATGATCGTACACCGATCGATCAAACGATCATTTCTGTTTAAGTACAACTCATACACCGATCGATCAAACGATAATTTCTACTTATGTACAAATCATTGGTTTGTACATTTCTTTCCAACCAAACATTTGTTCGTTTGACATCGAACGTACAAAAGCTTTACTCGTATCGCTTATTCGGGTAAACATCATATGTATGAGTTGCATTGCACTGTGTCAGATCGATGAGCCGAAAACCTTACTCGAAGCAGAACACTGACCTGCACTAAATACATACATACACTCTCCGTCTATACAGTACAGTGCAGAGGAAAAAAATAGCACAATCCCGTGTGCATCAATAAATAACAAGCCAAAATCATAAAAATAAATAAAAATAATCAAATAATAAAATATTTACTCAACTATTCTATTATACCCAAGCTACACTTAGGTGAAAAATAGTAGCACTACCCCAATACAAAGAGCAAATATTAATATCATTGTACATTTTCTCACATACTTGTAATCAGACGCGCTGATACAAACACATATACTCCAGCCCCAAGTTTGCTAAATACTCAACAAAATGCCCGAAGACAAGCAAGAAAAATCCCAAACTCTCCAACCCCCACAAAAACCGAGAACAAGATCCACATCTCAGAGTGAAGAAGAAAAACTCTCTTACTCCAAAAAGAAGTTTTTCTATGAAATCTCGAGGCTCAACAACTTCTGTGAGAAGTGGTGGAGCACACCGGAAACGGAACAAACCGAAGATGGACTAACAGTGCAAATGGAGCAATTAAACAAAATTATGGCACTGGCCGATGCAGCAAATGAAACTATCCAACTAAGTAACGCTAACGATGAAACACGGGAAGAATGCAACTCCACATTCGACAGCTCCGAGGAGAACGGAACAAGCACAAAGGTGAAAATCCGCGAGCTGCTCAGAAAACTCCAGACGAACTCTAATCCCTTAGAGAATATCTTACCTTTAAGAAATTCTCAACCCCATCCCGACTCCCACAGCTATTTAAATGTACCTGCTTGTGACACGCAGATATTTTATGGCGGTTACGAAGACTGGCCCAGCTTTAAGGCCATGTTCACGGCAGTGTACATAGACCACCCCAAGCCCTCTCAAGCTCAAAAGCTGTACCACTTTAGACAAAAAACTCGTGGGCAAGTAGCTCTCATTATTAAAAATTATGCACTCACAGACCGCAACTTCCAGCTCGCATGGGATGCTCTCAAATCTCGGATTGTCGTTGACAATCAAATTAAAGCTCTCCTTAACATCCAGCCCGCTCACACAGAAAATGGGGAAAAAATTCAGGAAATACAGACAATGATAAATTGTCTTGCCGTTCTCAAAGCAAACGGGGTCTCAACTGAAAGTTGGGACCCAATTCTCATATATATTTGCTCCTCAAAACTTCCTAACGAATCTCTCTCGTTATGAGAACAATCCCTAAGCTCAAGAAAAGAGCTATCTCTCTGGTCAGAAATGGACCAGTTTCTCACAACTCGATACGAGGTTGTCGAACGGCTCAACACATATAGACCAGGCAAATTCACTTCATCTCACTCAAGTTTCGCACCACGCGCATCATCCTCTCACCAATCGTTCGCTCCCAAGAACAAATTGCACTCATTTCACACTGAGCTTAAAAGGCCAGCCTCGTGTAAATTGTGCAACTCAAATCACTCAATGATGATGTGCGTGAAATTCAAAGAACTTTCCGTCCCCGAAAGGAATAAGGTCGTTAATGAAAATAGTTATTGTAAGAACTGTCTGGCATACTCTCATTCGGAGGAAGAGTGTCGTAGCAACTTCACATGCGTTTATTGTCAAAATCGACACCACTCCTTACTCCATTACTTCTCAAACTACTCTACAAATGGCGTCACATCCCACGTGACTCTCGATGAAAGGCCATGTACCTCAAAAGAGGCCGCAGCTCAATTTAACTCAAGCTCACCCCAGAGCAGTGATGAAAATATCTTATCACATTTCTCAAGTAGTAGAGAAAAAACTTTGCTACCCACAGCAATCGTTCCCATACTCCACAATGGCGAAACAACTCCACTACGCGCTCTCATAGACCAAGGATCTCAAAAAACTTTTGTAACCTCTCATGTGCAAAAGTTACTTGGTCTACCCACCTCAAAGTCTCGTTACCAAATACTGGGAATGGGCGGAAGCAAAATCCAAAATGCTGATAAAATATGCTCACTCACAATATGTTCCCCAGATCGCCAAACGAAAATCGCAACTCACGCGATAGTATTACCACAATTGACGCAATTCCTCCCATCATTCAAGGTATCACGTATAGATCTTGAAGAATATGCGGCACTGCCATTGGCAGATCCCAACTGCTTCGTACCCGCCAAAATAGACATGGTAATTGGTAATGATATTCTCCCAAACATTTTCCTACCAGGTCTCAAAACCAATGTCGGCGGAAGCTTAATAGCCCAAAACTCCTTATTTGGGTGGATATTAAGTGGCCCAATGACGGAGCAAGTTTCGACATTCTCCACCCAAGTAGTCGAACACTCTCAAGGCGATCTTCTCATAAAGGAGGCTCCATCGGCTCCAACTCAAATAAACGATGACGCACTCAGCCAAAAATTAACCAAAGCAAAGGTCAAATCTAGGAAACACTCTGGGCCGGGCAAGATTGCCCATGATGAAAGGTCTCCCCCAATAAACTCGAAGTTTGGTTGTAGAATAAAACAAACCCTCCAAAATCATCTCAGTACTCAAAAGAAACTCGCTCAGGCAAACAAGTTTAGCCGTGATCACAGGAAAAAGGATCACACACGATACTACGCGGAAAGTCATTCCATTTCCACCTTTCCTCATGGGATTACTAGCAATTCACCCCATTGCCTAGAATCAAAAAACTTGCACATAAGGAGATCAAAACTTAACTCGAATCAAGCTCGAATCAGTACTCACTCCAGTTCACACCCCTTTAAAAGCAGAACCCTCGAATACACAAGGAAACAGCTCAAAAGTCTATCTCGTAAAGTGTACCCAAGCTCACAATTCAACAATCATCAGACTCAAAGAGATACGCACTCCTATTCACGCCCCTCACAAATCTCACAGTGCTCCTGGATGCGGCAAGGAAAAGATCAAAATCCCATTTAGTCCAGTGTACTCTGTGGTTACACGCTCAAAATCGCGATCCCCGAATCCACTTTATACGAGTACTGCAAGCTCCAACATCAGCTCATTTCCGGCCCGGTACTACACTAATCCCTACTCTCGCTCTCAACTCAGATGATCTCACTCTCGCCAAGAGATAAAGCTGAACGAACTCCATTACCAGTTCAGCCAGAGCAACGTGATGAAACTATCCTCGCTATTAACGCCCATACGAACTCTCATTCTCACTCTCTTACCCACATTTTCTCACTCTCAATTTCTCTAACCTCCAACGACCCATCAAGACTGATCAAGAAAGCCAAGGAAACGCGGGAATAGTTGGAAGCCGAAGGACCACCGACATCTCGCTCTCCTTCCTTTGTTCTCCCATCGCCCTCCAACGATACCTCTCTCATCCCAGCCTCCAACGATACAGCCTCTGGAACAGTTGGGAGATCTGGTGCAGACCATGTCGCCGCAGGCCCGCCGGCATGTTGAGAATATGAGTTTCAACCCCACGGACCTATGATTGGCTACAAACCTCTTAAAGTAGAAATAGTTTATAAGCAGTAAATTATGTACTTACCGTCATACTCAGCTTTTATATTTTCGCTTTTCCTACACCCTTTACTTACCGGAAATCCCTATACATACATACTTACCTATATAACTATCCACTCTCTTCAATCCGTTACCTCTATACTTCCAATATACTTACTCATTTATGTACTTAACCCATTAGTGGTTGCCGTGCCAATTTGGGAACACCCAATTATATATTTTATATTTATTGTACGTTTGCTTTGACCATTAATGGGTTAAAGTCAATATTCCAAATTTCCTTAATATCAGTTGATCGATAATCCGCAAATACAAACGTTCGCTTCCGTGCCCCCGAAATACCTACATAAATAAAGTGTACTAAATTAAACATAAAGAAAAATAAAGTGAACTCAAGTTGTGATTAAAATTATTATATAAGAAAAGGAAAGTCGTTTTTATTTAAGGAAAAGGAAACAATAGAAAATAAAACTAAAGAAAATAAATAATAATTATTCACGGCAAGACGTGAATAAAGAGTAATCCGCATAACACTTTGAAGATTAGTAAAAATCTTGTTTGTTCAAAAATGACTAAATGGCAATCCTGCCAAAATGTAAACAAACTATATATATATGTAAATATGTATGAGTAAAACAGCTTATTGCTCCGTTGCCCCACGGGCTCAAAAAATCCTAAAAATTGCATACGGGCGTTTGCGTCAGCGGGCGGACCACACGTTCTTGACTAACTGGGCTATTAGTGTGTGTTGGTGCGCCTACTGTAGGCCAAAGTGGAAAACGACAAACAATAACACTGGATCACAAAATGAAATTTGTTGTCTGTACTTTGGACGTGACTACCCTATATATATGTAAAATCGGTCGCTGATTCCAAAAATCGGGTTCATTTTTAATTCTATGGGAAGGTTTTTGAGATATCGGCAATTAACCGTTTTTTGGAGAATGGCTCCACTTAATCCTGAATGTCTCTTTAACGCAGTGAGCTATCTTCCTTGAGGTAACATGAATAAAATATACCCGTGTAGTAGCATTGCGCGACTTGGCTGTATTTACTTGATCGCCTATAACTTTTCCATTTTACCATGGATTTTCTTCGTTGATAGCTTATTTTTTTGGAGCTTCACACAAAGGAGCAAAACTGAAGGTGAAAACATTGGTTTTAGAGATATTGCCTGACAAAGTCAATTTTTTCTTCAAAAAATCGTAAAAAATCTAAAAAATTCAAATTTAATCGTCAATATTTCAGAAACTATAAGAGTTAGAGAAAAATGTTATAGGAGCCATGAAAAGGAAATTTAATTTTCTTTCGTTTGGTGTTAACTCAATGATGTGAATTCGCTTGGATTTTGACATTTCACTCTACCTTTGCATATAAAAAAAGTAGTTTCTGAATTCGCCACCGGGCCTACTTCCTAGATCTGCCTAGAGCGTAATATCTATGGCCAGTTCTACCCATGCAAGAAACGGCTGATGGAAACACCAATACATTAACAGAATTTCTGACGCCACCAATACACCTGCAAAAACACTTCCTAACATTTGATCAATCATCTGTAGAACACTGCTGGGGTACATTTTTTCTCACAATTTTTCGTAGTAAAAGGAATTCTACAAGCGTTGAGTATATTATATTTTTGTTAAAAAATAATTATATTTCTTTTATTTTTACCGGTAAAAGGATTCAAAATTAATAAGCGGCATTTCCGAAATTCGCTTATCGCGGAACAAAAACGTGTTAACCAAAGAAAATGTGAAAGTGCTGTATTAAGTGCCAGTGGTTTTCCTTGAAAAACGTAGTAAATAACATTATATATAGAATATGTATATAGATATATAAATGAAATAAATTTGTTGTTTCCCTTTTAAGAAAAAAATAATCTTTTATTTCACATCAGGCAGAATTTTTTTATATCAGACCGGATTCATTTACCCATCAGGAGTGTTTGCTCAGCCTTGATTCCTATATATAGCAGCGCTGATGTTATTTACATCAGGCAGAACCAATTTTTACAGCAGTCTTTATTTCTACATTCACTCATGCCTGATTAAGAGTTATATCAGGTCTGATATTATTTACATCAGGGCGGACACGACTTTCTCTCAGTCCTGTAAAGTTGTATTCGATCAGGCCTGATTAACAATTATACCAGGACTGATTTTATTTACATCACACTGGCTTTATATTTATATCAGAGCTGACCACACACGTACACCAATGTTTACATCAGATTTTTCATGTCTCCCGAAGAAAACTGATGGAAATTTTGTTCTGGGCACTTATTGAAATATTCATCATAAGTATCGGCTAAATGATTGAACATTTCATCGGATGGTTTCTTGCAGGTACTCATTTCAGTCTAACCCCGTTTAGACCAATATGCACGATTCACAAACTACATCCCCTTGAGCAAACCCATGCAGCTGGTTTGCTCAAAATCCTTTTAATAATGTCGGGTGTAGAACCCAATCCCGGACCTGTCGAGTATTTCTGCTGCGTATGCCAGAGGCTCCAACGTAACTCTACATCAGTCAGGTGCAACACCTGCAACGGATGGAGCCACCTAAGAAACTGCTCCGGCCTGGCTTCCCACAGACAGTGGACCACACAATTTGTAGCACCATGCTGCTCACGCCAATCGACACAAACATTGCCGCAAGCTCCATCTGGGCACACACAGCACTTAGCTGTAAATCAGGGCGTGGCAAATTCCACTGCACCAACAACGAGGCATGCTGGACCGGGGCAGTTTCCGAGGGGCTCTCGTGCCCTTCTACAGCCAGTCATCTGGCTATGTTCAGTGTGCAACACCAGGATACCTGCGAACATGACCTCAGTAAAATGCAACTCGTGCAATAACTGGTATCATTTTCGCAGGTGCTTTGGGCTGCACACTACAAGAGAATGGACTGCGAACTACATCGCGCCAGGCTGGATTAACATCGGTACATCCGGTGCAAGCTCCCGCAGAAAGGCAACCGCCCACCTACGGGCAGCAAACAACACAATACCAGCCTGTCAACACAGCCCAGCAGTCGCTCACACCCAGAGTCACGTCCACCCCTCCGCGCAACTTCAAGTTCCTGCAGTTTATTTGCAATGGTCTCGCTGGAAAGATCGCAGAGATCACAGACTTCATGAATCGGATTGGAATACCTATAGCCGCGGTCCAAGAAACCAAACTAACACCTAACTCAGCATTGCTTAGTCATGCTGAATACAACATTCATAGAAAGGACCACGCAAGAGGTAATGGTGGCGGACTCGCGTTCATAACACACAACGCCGTGCATTACCGTCTCATCGAAGCAGACATAGCCCGCGTGGACACTACCCTAGAATGTCAGGGCATAGCAGCCCGAGCCGGCGATGTCGAACTGCAGATATATAACATATACGTTCCTCCGGCCTCCTGCTGCCCGCCTCAATACCTCCCCGAAATCAGCTCGCTGTTGACGGGAGATAATCGGCTGGTAGTAGGAGACTTCAATGCTCATCATGAGCTTTGGCAATCGGCTCTGTCAAATGACAGACGAGGCCTATATCTTGCAGATCAGATAGACGCATCGACATTCTGTACGGCAAACGACGAGTCCCCCACTAGGATTACGGGAAGTTGTTGCAGCTCGCCAGACATCACAATAGTAGGTGCTAATCTGATAAACAACGTAGACTGGCAACCTGACTCTAGCATCAGATCCTCCGCGCAACTTCAAGTTCCTGCAGTTTAATTGCAATGGTCTCGCTGGAAAGATCGCAGAGATCACAGACTTCATGAATCGGCATGGAATACCTATAGCCGCGGTCCAAGAAACCAAACTAACACCTAACTCAGCATTGCTTAGTCATTCTGAATACAACATTCATAGAAAGGACCGCGCAAGAGGTAATGGTGGCGGACTCGCGTTCATAACACACAACGCCGTGCATTGCCGTCTCATCGAAGCAGACATAGCCCGCGTGGACACTACCCTAGAATGTCAGGGCATAGCAGTCCGAGCCGGCGATGCCGAACTGCAGATATATAACATATACGTTCCTCCGGCCTCCTGCTGCCCGCCTCAATACCTCCCCGAAATCAGCTCGCTGTTGACGGGAGATAATCGGCTGGTAGTAGGAGACTTCAATGCTCATCACGAGCTTTGGCAATCGGCTCTGTCAAATGACAGACGAGGCCTATATCTTGCAGATCAGATAGACGCATCGACATTCTGTACGGCAAACGACGAGTCCCCCACTAGGATTACGGGAAGTTGTTGCAGTTCGCCAGACATCACAATAGTAAGTGCTAATCTGATAAACAACGTAGACTGGCAACCTGACTCTAGCATCAGATCACCTTCCCTTAATCATCTCCATAGATATGCCTGCCGACTTCATGACGGCAGACAAAAGGACTTACATTAACCACAACAAAGCGGACTGGGACAACTGGATGACATATACAGAGAGCATATTTGGAGCCCTCTCCGCTCCGCAAGGTCGTTGCAGCCATCCCGGCTGGAAGAATCCTTGAGATTCGACCAAACTTCCCGGGTGAGGCCACTACATTAGCCAGGGAGCGAGACCAGATCCGCCACACCGACCCGGGAGACCCCCGCATAAAGGACCTCAACCGGGAAATTCGGGCGTTGGTGGACGAGCACAAAAGATCGAAGTGTGGGAGCACCTTAAATCCTGTAACCTCTCTGCTGGGGTTGCCAAGCTCTGGACCACCGTGAAGGCCCCGTCTTATCCGACGAAGCCTAAGGACAAAGTGTCCATAACCTTTGGAGGTGAGGCTAAATCGGACCCGAAACGATGTGCGCACCAATTCGGTCGACAATTTTTACTACATCCTCCGGTAAACAAGGCCAAGCTTCGAATTTTCAGAAGGATGCGCAAACTGCCAAACAATGATGCGCACCTTGACATCTCCAGCACAGAGGTTCAGGAAACCATAAAAGGGGCGAAATCGTCAAAATCGATCGGACCCGACGGAATCTCCATGTTGATGCTTAAACACTTAGGACATTCGGGAGTAAGATACCTAAGTGAGGTTCTCGAGTTATCACTGACCACCGTTGTCATCCCTAATATTTGGAAGATGGCACGGATGGTCCCACTACTCAAACCGGGGAAACTTGCAAATGAGGGTGAATCATATCGTCCAATATCACTCCTCTCCCCAGTAGTGAAGATACTTGAGGCTATCCTGCTCCCATACTTTAACAGACATCTGACTCTTGCGACTCATCAACATGGCTTCCGCAAAACGCATAACACAACAACAGCTGTAAACGCCATAAACACTCAGATAGTTCGCGGACTAAACCAACGCCGCCCCTATGAGAGAACGGTCCTCGTGGCACTGGACTTGTCGAAAGCTTTCGACACGATCAACCACGCCACACTTGTGGAGGACCTCGAACAAACATCCCTCCCACCAATGCTAAATCGTTGGTCCGCCAACAACCTGAGTGGTCGACAGGCATCGGTACAGTTTAGGAACGTAACATCTGAGGCAAGACGGATTAAACAAGGGGTGCCGCAGGGTGGTGTCCTATCACCACTATTGTTTAACTTCTACATCTCTAAACTCCCTTCCCCACCAGAGGGAGGCAACATTGTTTCCTACGCCGATGACTGTTCGATAATGGCACCGACATTGACGACTTATGCTCCAAAATAAACAATTATCTCCCCGATCTTTCCTGCTTCTTCAACTCGAGAAATCTGGCGTTGTCAACTAGCAAGTCCTCCGCAACCATATTCACGACATGGACGAAGGAGGTAAGACTTGAGTTGGATATCCATATTGGAAACAATAGGATACCAACAACAAACAACCCTAAAATTTTAGGTGTCACGTTTGACAGTCTTACCTCTTTCTACGCGCATACGACCGCGATTGCCAATAAAGTACCAAGTCGCAACAAGATTCGCAAACCGCTAGCCGGCAGCACATGGGGCAAAGATAAATAAACTTTATAGCGACATACAAAGCAATCGGCCGGCCGGTCCTCAACTATGCGTCGCCACCCAATGGACAAAGCTACAGGCGTGCCAAAACACCGCACTTAGGACTGCCACAGGATGTCTCCAGATGACTCAACAACACCACCTTCACCTTGAGACCCAAATGCTCCGTCAAAAACCACAACAGCGTTTACTTTTGCAACACACAATTGTTTCCTCGAGGATCCTGTCCTCAAGTCGGTCGAACTTTTAATACTATACAACCAGCTGATTGGAATTCCACTCCATTCCGACGGCATACTATATGGTCAAGATTTTTGACTACCACGTTACAATCGTACACTGTTTAACCTCATATCTCCGGAACCATAATTGATATATTGTAAGCGCATATCGTTTATTAGAAAAGAACATTTTTAAGTATTTATTTTAATTTTACAAATATCCTTGTTTGGATGTATGAAAAGTAATGATCTTTTTGTTAATCGTTTGTATTTGGTGAGCTCTGGATATATTTTAGGGGTAATGACACGATTTTTTGGGAGTTGACACAAGCACTGACTCACTAAAAAGAGTCGACTCACTGAGTTGGCACGATTGTGCTACAACACCTTAGCCGTGTTTCACATACGGTGATCCTAACCCAGATAAAAATTTTTGCATGTAAATGCAACAACAAAGATTTCAGCTCGATTAAACCAGATAAATTGCTGGTTCAATTTCTGATCCGCCCTGTTCGATTTGTTTTTTTCCGTGCTGATTTGGCAGCACAGTGCTTTTTTGATTTGGCAGAACTGAAAAGTGACATTTGTGTATGTATACATATATATACATATACCCTCCAGTAAATTTATTTCACTGCTAAATGATCATTGATCATTCTTTGTTGAATATTCATCACTATCGTTTTGCGTTGGTGCAAGCGAGCAAGCTATATTGAAAAAACCAAACGAAATACCATCTAGGCGGTTAAAAACCCACGAGCCAGCTTGTATTTCGGTAGCTTTTTTGACAATCTTCAGCTTTTCTGACAAATTTTTCAATTTGACAACTATAAAACAAATTATATTTAAAATAGAAAATATATGGAAATACAAATTTCAAATTTGCCTCTTGTAAGCTTCTGCTTTGGCCGTAAGGGGAAAGAAGAAGTCCGGAAGAAAAATTATACTGCGCACTGGCTTCTCCTTACAACATGGAATACATAGCTATCCCGCCATTTGAGTTTCATAATTTATTTCAGTAATTTGAATTCAAACTTCCAAAAAAAATAATTTTTGAAATAGTTATTTTCATCTAGTTTGAAGTTTAAAGTCAATCAAATTGTTTTTGAGGGAGTATTTGTCTCTTTTCAACGTACAGAAGAATTGTTTTTGCGCTATTATAACTCTGACGAGTTTTATGGCCGAGCTTCTCTCCCAATTCGAGGTGTACTCCTTTTGTTTTTCCTACCATTGGACAGTTTTATGCCGGCTCCGAACGGAGTCATATAGGCATGAGGAAAGCAAACCATTAATTTGAAAAAATTCAGCAGCCTTTATATGAAAGCATTCACTGATGCCTCCTCATCATTAATTTCATCAGTGATTCATAAAGCATTCATTTCAGATTTTTACTGCTGGGTATATGTTGTATATGTTTCTTCTTCTTTTTAGTTCTTTTCAAGTGCAGCCAATTTTCATTATGAGCCGGATTGTTTCAGTAAAAATTTATCTTAACCCAGACCCAGATGTAATAACTGAAATGCCCCTCTTGTGTTACAGCACGATTGTACTACAGCACATATTACTTTCGTGCTATTGTCAACCAAAAAGTGTTACTGTGTGCTATCAGAGACTGTGTCAGGGAAAGAGTCGCTCCGATGATGAATTGATATTTGTACGAGAATGGCATATAAATCAATAATAGAATTGAAGTGATAGGTGTGGGTGGGCAAATATATGGAAAATTAATTAGTTAATTATTAATGTCGTTTTTGTTGTTGATTATTGATTTAGACCTATGTAGCTCTGAGATATAGGGTATTTAGGGATTTTTGAGATGTTCATGAAGTACGCTATCTGATGGATAAATAAAATATACATATGTGTGCCAATATAAACTTAGTTGATAAGATCAATTACAAATTTCAAATGAATGTATCTTTTTATATATGCACGATATACGATAATGGGTTAAAGTCCAAAAGTTGGGAAAAATCATCTAGCTTCTGAATATCATAACCAAATTTACCAAAATTAAGGGGAACAACCGAAGAAAACCCAAAATATGTGTCCATATAAAAACGGGTTAGTGTCCGAAAGTTAGTACAATTCATGCAGAATACACCTATATACACCAAATTTGCCTAAATCACCTGGAACAAATGAAAAAATGCATAAATAGGTGACCACCCCAATACCAAAAACCACCAAAATACACCAAGTGCCATATAAAGTAAGCATGCACAAGATGACACATAAATAAGAGGCGAAATCGAACGTGCCAGCGGAGTCGAGTGTGCTAATGAGTTAACATGCTATAAACGTGCCAGCGGAGTCAAGTGTGCTACTGAGTTATAGCCCCGTCACAATGAAAGTTTGACGGAGCGGCATGCGTTGACAGCTGAGTGGAATGAATGTATTTGCATGGGGATCGACAGATCCGGCAGCACTAGCGCCATCTACCATAAAAAAGTTCCCAACTTTCAACTTTTGCCGCATGTAAGGCATAAGAAGAAGCATTTGACATTTGTTCGGGGCAATGGAGCGGAGCGCAGCGAAGACCAAGGAGCTAAAATCATTGGAAATAGCGGAGTTCGAGCTAAAATCACTTACATATAGGGATGGCAACAATAACCGGAAAAACCATTATAATCGGTTAATTTATTTCGGTTAACGGTTAAAATGTACCGCAATAAATGTTCCCTCCAGTTCCCGAATAAACGATTTTATCGTCATTTTGACGATTTTTCCTAATAAGTGATGATTTTTTTTGGTTTATTATATATTTTTTTAAGGAATAATTGTAATCGAAAAACGGTTATAATCGGTTAGTACCCCACAATTATTCGCGATTAATATTCGAACGCTTTCGATTAACCTAAAAAGCAGTTAATTGGTTATTTCATTTTTTTTGCCATCCCTACTTACATACATATTTATTGATATGTATCAGAGTTGAGCAAAATTTTTTCGAATAACGAATAATAGGTAGATGAATAATTTTTTTTTATCCTTATTTGAATAATTAATTTCTCTTACTGCAAAAAGAATTATTCGAATAATAGATATTTTTTATTTACATACATTTTTGTGATAAAATCGAAACCATGTACATACATATGTATGTATGTATCTATATGTTCTTCAAATGCTGTTTTTTTCTACCCAGAATTTTTATTTATTGGGTCGTATTAATAAAAATATAGCAAATGTTTTTACTCAAGATTTCGGAAATTCGGCATTAATTTGTATGAACCAAATTTCAAAATGTGAGTAAAAGGTCTGAAATCTGAAGCAAAAGCAAATGCTTGGCTTTTATTAATGTAACCCATTATTTGAAATAGCAAATAAAGTTCCGAATAATTTATTCGTAACTATTTATCTCGTAAGATGACAGCGAATATTTTTTTATTATCGCATTTATATTAAAAATCATCGCGCACCGGTCGAAATATGACCAATCATATTTTTGAATTTCCATTACAACATGAAAATTTCACTTTATATATATCACATTCACATTTCCTCTACTAACAGTTTTTATAATATAATATAATATAATACAATGGCGCTATTATAACTCTGACGAGTTTTATGGCCGAGCTTCTCTCCCAATTCGAGGTGTGCTCCTTTTGTTTTTTTCCTACTAATTGGGTGGACCTACAGTTTTATGCCGGCTCCGAACGGCGAATGCATTTTTTGTGAGAAGCTTTTTCATGGCAGAAATACACTCGGAGGGTATGCCGCCCACTGCCGAGAGGTGACCGCTGCTCTTAAAAAACCCAATAATTGGATTTTTACTAATTAGAAAAATTGTTTTGGTGTTTGGCTCGGACCGTGGTTTGAACCCGAGACCTCTGGCATAGCAGGCGAGCACTCTACCCACTGCACCACAGCGGCCACAGTTTTTATACATTTAGTATAAACTTACATTCTTACCAGTTTGGTAAGAATTGCCCACAAACAGCATCCCTGATCACCGCAAAACAGAAAAATTGGGAGTTAAGAGCGGAGCCAGGAAAAAAACTTTAGTGAGCGGATCTAACAAAAAAAAAAAAAATGTCGCTCCGATGCCCTGATCGCAAAGAAACGCAAGATGATTGTGACGACGCACCTACATGCGGCAAAGTGCAACTACATCCGGCAGTTGATTGTGACGGGGCTATTAACGTGCCAACGGAGTCAAGTGTGCTACTGAGTTATAGCCCCGGCACATAGCATACGTCAATCCGTCTACGTCGACGTATGTGACTGACAGCTCAGTAAAATGTCGGCATTTAAACGTACGTCGTCACACGTACGACGGATCCGTCGCCGCAACGTACCGAAGTTGCCCAAAAGTCAACTTTTGGTATACGTCAATCCGTCGCCATGTCAGCTGATTGCTTTTGATTGTTAACCTTTAGCTACTCATGAATTTCACTTTTTTTGCAATTTGCTTTTCGAGTTTTTTCTCATTTGTATAACATTCCTCCATAAAACAAAATGGTCAAGAATTATCAGGAGATGTGAAGTTACTGAAAACTGAATTTCAATAGGGCAACTTAAAAGAGAAATTACAAAATATTCTAAAGAGTTAAATTTTTGCCACCACCTCTGTAGTTAAAGGTTAATCAAACAGCTGATTTGTGTATATCCGCCAACGTTTCCTATGTGGCGACCTCTCCGTCAAGTACGTGAGCTGTCAGTCACATACGTCGACGTAGACGGATTGACGTATGCTATGTGACGGGCCTATTATAATTTTATCGTGAGGTGAGCTTGAGCGTGCGGCTCACTGATGGGAGTTGACACGGAGTCATGACTCAGTGCTGAGTTACCCAAGCCTAATATATTTTTTATTGGCTTTGTTTTCCAGAAAAGCTCAACAACTTTTAGGGCCCTTACACGATCAAATCATTTGATCAAATCGCGTGTCTGTGTAATTTGATCAAATCGTTGTCAAATAGCTCATCAAATAGCCCATCAAATTTCATTCTAGCTTTCTATTATTTACAATAGATATTTTATCACGTATTAATGCTGACATTTCTTTTAATTTGTTTATAGAATTAAAATTTGGAGCACAAAATGAGTGACACTGACGATTGCATTGCATATATTGCGTTAGCATATAATGCAACACACGTTTATTTACATTTGAAATTTGATCAAATGGTTGCAACACACGTCAAATGCTAATTTGGCGCTGAAATTTGATCAAACAGCACCTTGCACGCATCCACAACGCACGTCAAATAGCCATCCAATCTGATGGAAAACTAAAACTTTTGATTTCGGTCAAATCGGCATCAAATAGGGCCCTTACACGGTCAAATATTTGATCAAATCGTGTATCTGAGGTAGTAAAATTGTCTATGTGTTTTTCACACGTACGTGTTTGATGCCGATTTGACCGAAATCAAAAAATTTTGTTTTCCATCAAATTGGATGGCTATTTGACGTGCGTTGTGGATGCGTGTAAGGTGCTGTTTGATCAAATTTCAGTGCCAAATTAGCATTTGACGTCTGTTGCAACCATTTGATCAAATTTCAAATGTAAACAAACGTGTGAGTAGGCAAGTGTGCAAAATTAAATTAAAAAGACAATTAAATTTGGATCGGGACAAAAAAAGTTATAATTATGGTGTTTTAAAAACTCAAATATTGGTAATTGTGCATGCTACGGCCATTTATCGCGCTTCAAATCGCTTATAATTTAACAATTTCCTTTGTAAATTAATAGAAAGGTAGCATGAAATTTGATGCCGATTTGATGTGTGTGAGGCAAACCGTCAAATTACACAGACACGCGATTTGATCAAATGATTTGATCATGTAAGGGCCCTAAAACACGTACATGTGAAAAACACATAGCCATATGGCTACGGTAATTATCTAGTTTACGGTGCAACGGCTAAAACTCGTCAATTTTTAACAAGCGGGACATTAATGGACACGTTTCGATCTCAGGAGCACGAATCAGAAGGCGGAGCTTAACTTTTTTATTTCAATAAAAAGTTATTAACAAAAAACCTTTTCATTTTTCGATAGCTTTTTACACCCACAAGAACACGCAAATTCAATCTATTTTTTACCATTTGGTAATACATTATTTATATTTACCATTTCACGCCCAAAATGTGCTAATATGTTGCAAATAAATATAATATTTTAGTTAAACCCAAAGTACAAGTAAAGAAACTACGCCAATTTCATCAATATAGTGCGTAGCGTTGCCAACTAACTCTGTGACAGTTCAATTATCGCTCGTAAAAAGTGAAAGAATGTCAATTGTATACTTTGGTTTTATTAAAAAAATAGTATTTATTTGCAACATATTAAATAATTTTGTGTGTGATGTAGTAAATATGAAGAATGTATTATTCTATGGTAAAGAAATAAGCTGAATTTGTGTGTTCATGTGTGTGTATTGAGCAAGCAAAAAATGATAATGTTTTTTGTTAATAACTTCTTATTGAAATAAAAAAGTTAAGCTCCGCCTTCTGATTCGTGTTCCTGAGATCGAAACGCATCGATTGGTACCCCATTTGTAAAAATTGAAGCAGTTTTAGTCGATGCACCGTAAACTAGATAATTACCAATTTTTCTCCAAAGTGAATGATTTAACTTGATTGTTTAACAGATGATACAAATATGTTACAATAGTTTCTTTTGTATGCGATAAGTTGTTGGATACGAATACTTTTGCTTTAAGTTTCGTTGTGAAAAGCGAGTTGTCGCTGATTCCAATGGGCGTTCTGCCAGGGTTTGAATTTGCTTGCTGCAAAACAGCAATAGCCGATGTTTTTTGCTTATTGCTGAATTCAGCCGAGCCAAAAACGAAAACACGAATCATTCGCTTCAGTTTTCAGCTGAGTCGTGTTTGCTTGTATAGTTAAGCCAAGCAACTCAATTTGAGAGGGTTGCTTTTACTTCCAGCAATTAGTTGAGTAGTAAATTTTTGCTTACAGTTGCTTATTTTGCTGAAACTAGTTTTTAAGCAAAATTCAACATGAAAAGATGTTTACAAATGGACATACATACATATTATGTGTACATACATACATACACATAAGTAAATATGTATAAAAAATCGAAATATGCGTAAACAAATCGTTTCAGCAAAATAAGCAAAAGCAGAAAAAATGCAAAGACACAACTAATTGCTGGAAGTAAAATGAAATCCCCCAAATCGCGTTGCTTTGCTTAACTATACAAGCAAACACGGCTCAGCTGAATACTTGGCTGGCCGAGTTTGCTAATTTACTGTTCGTTAGCAAAAGCAAATGCAGCAAAAGCAAAGCAAAAGCAAATGCAGCGAAAGTAGCTAAGCAATTTCAAACCCTGCGTTCTGCAACTCGTCTTTGGGCGAACGTACAAGTTATATACTTGAGACTGCTCACGTTTATCAAAGCTATGTACCAAAAATTGCGGTGCCAACGCAGATATGTGAAAAATTAAATCGGTCAATAGTCCGTTTCGCTCTCGTCTCTCAGTTCGACTCACAGAACAATTTTTTTTCCATTTCATCCACGATACTTGAGTAAAACTAGACCTTATTTATTGAAAAATTTTAATTGACGAAGTTACAACGCTTTTTCGAAAACAAGAATTTCAACGTTTTTACCACCCACTGCATATACCTAAGATGAATTTCATATCAAAGGCTGAAAAAAAAAACGAACATTTTGAACCCGACCCCCTCAGAATTTGATGAAATTTTGCATAGAGGTACATCTTACCTACCCAAAAAAAAGAGAAAGAATCTCAATTGTTTACTTTGGTTTTATTAAAAAATAGTATTTATTTGCAACATATTAAATAATTTTGGGCGTGATGTAGTAAATATGAAGAATGTATTATTCCATGGTAAAGAAATAAGCTGAATTCGGGTGTTCATGTGTGTGTAATGAGCAAGCAAAAAATGATGTTGACGCTTCATGCAAAATTTACGTTTATGAACGCTCTGCTTGTACTACAAAATCAGGTTGCGCTTCAAACTGAGTTTCTGAACAAATCCATAAATATACGTGGCGTGAAAAGTGTAAACATGGCTATGTTCAGAAACGCAACAGCGGCAGCAATTATTTTTTTGATGATTGTGATGAGCGACGCTTCATGCAAAATTTACGTTTATGAACGCTCTGCTTATACTACAAAAACAGATTGCGCTTCAAAGTTTCTGAACAAAGCCCATTAGTTATTCATGCCTATTACGGTATCCGACGGATGCCACTCCCGCGAATGCCATCCGATTCGCCCTCCCCTCGCTGGTCAAATTTCACGCTGTTACCATAACCGTAGGATTACTGCTTTATCGATTCACCCTGCGTATCGTGTCAAAAGCTTTTCTACATTTTACTACATTGTCAGTTGTGATTTGTTTGCATTTTGAAAAAATACAATTGAATAAATTGAAGAAAAATTTAACTTTTTTTGCAAATCTATTTGCGTTTTCAATAATTTAATTTGGTTACATGTACATACATATGTATGTATGTATCTATATGTTCTTCAAATGCTGTTTTTTTCTACCCAGAATTTTTATTTATTGGGTCGTATTAATAAAAATATAGCAAATGTTTTTACTCAAGATTTCGGAAATTCGGCATTAATTTGTATGAACCAAATTTCAAAATGTGAGTAAAAGGTCTGAAATCTGAAGCAAAAGCAAATGCTTGGCTTTTATTAATGTAACCCATTATTTGAAATAGCAAATAAAGTTCCGAATAATTTATTCGTAACTATTTATCTCGTAAGATGACAGCGAATAGTTTTTTATTATCGCATTTATATTAAAAATCATCGCGCACCGGTCGAAATATGACCAATCATATTTTTGAATTTCCATTACAACATGAAAATTTCACTTTATATATATCACATTCACATTTCCTCTACTAACAGTTTTTATAATATAATATAATATAATACAATGGCGCTATTATAACTCTGACGAGTTTTATGGCCGAGCTTCTCTCCCAATTCGAGGTGTGCTCCTTTTGTTTTTTTCCTACTAATTGGGTGGACCTACAGTTTTATGCCGGCTCCGAACGGCGAATGCATTTTTTGTGAGAAGCTTTTTCATGGCAGAAATACACTCGGAGGGTATGCCGCCCACTGCCGAGAGGTGACCGCTGCTCTTAAAAAACCCAATAATTGGATTTTTACTAATTAGAAAAATTGTTTTGGTGTTTGGCTCGGACCGTGGTTTGAACCCGAGACCTCTGGCATAGCAGGCGAGCACTCTACCCACTGCACCACAGCGGCCACAGTTTTTATACATTTAGTATAAACTTACATTCTTACCAGTTTGGTAAGAATTGCCCACAAACAGCATCCCTGATCACCGCAAAACAGAAAAATTGGGAGTTAAGAGCGGAGCCAGGAAAAAAACTTTAGTGAGCGGATCTAACAAAAAAAAAAAAATGTCGCTCCGATGCCCTGATCGCAAAGAAACGCAAGATGATTGTGACGACGCACCTACATGCGGCAAAGTGCAACTACATCCGGCAGTTGATTGTGACGGGGCTATTAACGTGCCAACGGAGTCAAGTGTGCTACTGAGTTATAGCCCCGGCACATAGCATACGTCAATCCGTCTACGTCGACGTATGTGACTGACAGCTCAGTAAAATGTCGGCATTTAAACGTACGTCGTCGCACGTACGACGGATCCGTCGCCGCAACGTACCGAAGTTGCCCAAAAGTCAACTTTTGGTATACGTCAATCCGTCGCCATGTCAGCTGATTGCTTTTGATTGTTAACCTTTAGCTACTCACGAATTTCACTTTTTTTGCAATTTGCTTTTCGAGTTTTTTCTCATTTGTATAACATTCCTCCATAAAACAAAATGGTCAAGAATTATCAGGAGATGTGAAGTTACTGAAAACTGAATTTCAATAGGGCAACTTAAAAGAGAAATTACAAAATATTCTAAAGAGTTAAATTTTTGCCACCACCTCTGTAGTTAAAGGTTAATCAAACAGCTGATTTGTGTATATCCGCCAACGTTTCCTATGTGGCGACCTCTCCGTCAAGTACGTGAGCTGTCAGTCACATACGTCGACGTAGACGGATTGACGTATGCTATGTGACGGGCCTATTATAATTTTATCGTGAGGTGAGCTTGAGCGTGCGGCTCACTGATGGGAGTTGACACGGAGTCATGACTCAGTGCTGAGTTACCCAAGCCTAATATATTTTTTATTGGCTTTGTTTTCCAGAAAAGCTCAACAACTTTTAGGGCCCTTACACGATCAAATCATTTGATCAAATCGCGTGTCTGTGTAATTTGATCAAATCGTTGTCAAATAGCTCATCAAATAGCCCATCAAATTTCATTCTAGCTTTCTATTATTTACAATAGATATTTTATCACGTATTAATGCTGACATTTCTTTTAATTTGTTTATAGAATTAAAATTTGGAGCACAAAATGAGTGACACTGACGATTGCATTGCATATATTGCGTTAGCATATAATGCAACACACGTTTATTTACATTTGAAATTTGATCAAATGGTTGCAACACACGTCAAATGCTAATTTGGCGCTGAAATTTGATCAAACAGCACCTTGCACGCATCCACAACGCACGTCAAATAGCCATCCAATCTGATGGAAAACTAAAACTTTTGATTTCGGTCAAATCGGCATCAAATAGGGCCCTTACACGGTAAAATATTTGATCAAATCGTGTATCTGAGGTAGTAAAATTGTCTATGTGTTTTTCACACGTACGTGTTTGATGCCGATTTGACCGAAATCAAAAAATTTTGTTTTCCATCAAATTGGATGGCTATTTGACGTGCGTTGTGGATGCGTGTAAGGTGCTGTTTGATCAAATTTCAGTGCCAAATTAGCATTTGACGTCTTTTGCAACCATTTGATCAAATTTCAAATGTAAACAAACGTGTGAGTAGGCAAGTGTGCAAAATTAAATTAAAAAGACAATTAAATTTGGATCGGGACAAAAAAAGTTATAATTATGGTGTTTTAAAAACTCAAATATTGGTAATTGTGCATGCTACGGCCATTTATCGCGCTTCAAATCGCTTATAATTTAACAATTTCCTTTGTAAATTAATAGAAAGGTAGCATGAAATTTGATGCCGATTTGATGTGTGTGAGGCAAACCGTCAAATTACACAGACACGCGATTTGATCAAATGATTTGATCATGTAAGGGCCCTAAAACACGTACATGTGAAAAACACATAGCCATATGGCTACGGTAATTATCTAGTTTACGGTGCAACGGCTAAAACTCGTCAATTTTTAACAAGCGGGACATTAATGGACACGTTTCGATCTCAGGAGCACGAATCAGAAGGCGGAGCTTAACTTTTTTATTTCAATAAAAAGTTATTAACAAAAAACCTTTTCATTTTTCGATAGCTTTTTACACCCACACGAACACGCAAATTCAATCTATTTTTTACCATTTGGTAATACATTATTTATATTTACCATTTCACGCCCAAAATGTGCTAATATGTTGCAAATAAATATAATATTTTAGTTAAACCCAAAGTACAAGTAAAGAAACTACGCCAATTTCATCAATATAGTGCGTAGCGTTGCCAACTAACTCTGTGACAGTTCAATTATCGCTCGTAAAAAGTGAAAGAATGTCAATTGTATACTTTGGTTTTATTAAAAAAATAGTATTTATTTGCAACATATTAAATAATTTTGTGTGTGATGTAGTAAATATGAAGAATGTATTATTCTATGGTAAAGAAATAAGCTGAATTTGTGTGTTCATGTGTGTGTATTGAGCAAGCAAAAAATGATAATGTTTTTTGTTAATAACTTCTTATTGAAATAAAAAAGTTAAGCTCCGCCTTCTGATTCGTGTTCCTGAGATCGAAACGCATCGATTGGTACCCCATTTGTAAAAATTGAAGCAGTTTTAGTCGATGCACCGTAAACTAGATAATTACCAATTTTTCTCCAAAGTGAATGATTTAACTTGATTGTTTAACAGATGATACAAATATGTTACAATAGTTTCTTTTGTATGCGATAAGTTGTTGGATACGAATACTTTTGCTTTAAGTTTCGTTGTGAAAAGCGAGTTGTCGCTGATTCCAATGGGCGTTCTGCCAGGGTTTGAATTTGCTTGCTGCAAAACAGCAATAGCCGATGTTTTTTGCTTATTGCTGAATTCAGCCGAGCCAAAAACGAAAACACGAATCATTCGCTTCAGTTTTCAGCTGAGTCGTGTTTGCTTGTATAGTTAAGCCAAGCAACTCAATTTGAGAGGGTTGCTTTTACTTCCAGCAATTAGTTGAGTAGTAAATTTTTGCTTACAGTTGCTTATTTTGCTGAAACTAGTTTTTAAGCAAAATTCAACATGAAAAGATGTTTACAAATGGACATACATACATATTATGTGTACATACATACATACACATAAGTAAATATGTATAAAAAATCGAAATATGCGTAAACAAATCGTTTCAGCAAAATAAGCAAAAGCAGAAAAAATGCAAAGACACAACTAATTGCTGGAAGTAAAATGAAATCCCCCAAATCGCGTTGCTTTGCTTAACTATACAAGCAAACACGGCTCAGCTGAATACTTGGCTGGCCGAGTTTGCTAATTTACTGTTCGTTAGCAAAAGCAAATGCAGCAAAAGCAAAGCAAAAGCAAATGCAGCGAAAGTAGCTAAGCAATTTCAAACCCTGCGTTCTGCAACTCGTCTTTGGGCGAACGTACAAGTTATATACTTGAGACTGCTCACGTTTATCAAAGCTATGTACCAAAAATTGCGGTGCCAACGCAGATATGTGAAAAATTAAATCGGTCAATAGTCCGTTTCGCTCTCGTCTCTCAGTTCGACTCACAGAACAATTTTTTTTCCATTTCATCCACGATACTTGAGTAAAACTAGACCTTATTTATTGAAAAATTTTAATTGACGAAGTTACAACGCTTTTTCGAAAACAAGAATTTCAACGTTTTTACCACCCACTGCATATACCTAAGATGAATTTCATATCAAAGGCTGAAAAAAAAAACGAACATTTTGAACCCGACCCCCTCAGAATTTGATGAAATTTTGCATAGAGGTACATCTTACCTACCCAAAAAAAAGAGAAAGAATCTCAATTGTTTACTTTGGTTTTATTAAAAAATAGTATTTATTTGCAACATATTAAATAATTTTGGGCGTGATGTAGTAAATATGAAGAATGTATTATTCCATGGTAAAGCAGGGTATCCACATCATAAGAAATTGCTCAAGAAAAAATTGGCATTTATTTCTTAAGTAATTTTGACGTTTGATTTTTTCTTCAAGAAATATATACAATCGTATATATTTCTTGGCAAAACCAGCGTTGCCAACCTCATTTTTCGTCAAAAATTGTAATAGATATTCTTGTGAAGTGGATACTGCCTAAAGAAAATTTGACACAAGAAAATTTCTTGACCATTTCTTAAGCGTTTTTTTATATGGAGTTTTAGCATTTCTTGTGATGTGGATACCCGGCTTAAAGAAATAAGCTGAATTCGGGTGTTCATGTGTGTGTAATGAGCAAGCAAAAAATGATGTTTTTTGGTAATAACTTCTTATTGAAATAAAAAAGTTAAGCTCCGCCTTCTGATTCGTGTTCCGAGATGGAAATGCGTCGATTGCACCGTAACTATATAATTACGGACGCTATTAGCAACATTTTTGATAACTTATTTTAACGCAATGTTGCAAAATTTATTAAATATAGGCTATGTTCAGAAACGCAGCATGAAGCGCAACAGCGGCAGTAATTATTATTTTGATGATTGCGATGAGCAACGCTTCATGCAAAATTTACGTTTATGAACGCTCTGCTTGTACTACAAAATCAGGTTGCGCTTCAAACTGAGTTTCTGAACAAATCCATAAATATACGTGGCGTCAAGGCTTATCCAATACAGGTTAAGTTACTTGCGTTTGCTTTATCTTGTTTCTTCTTTAAAAATGTCAATGTGAAAGAGGAGAGAAATGAATTTCAATGTAAAATTTTTCCCAATTCGTTTTGTCTGACATTCACACTTTTTAGTATACATACACAATTCCAATCAGCTTATCTACTACGATATCCTTCTTTAGATAATTCTTGACGTGGCGTGAAAAGTGTAAACATGGCTATGTTCAGAAACGCAACAGCGGCAGCAATTATTTTTTTGATGATTGTGATGAGCGACGCTTCATGCAAAATTTACGTTTATGAACGCTCTGCTTATACTACAAAAACAGATTGCGCTTCAAAGTTTCTGAACAAAGCCCATTAGTTATTCATGCCTATTACGGTATCCGGCGGATGCCACTCCCGCGAATGCCATCCGATTCGCCCTCCCCTCGCTGGTCAAATTTCACGCTATTACCATAACCGTAGGATTACTGCTTTATCGATTCACCCTGCGTATCGTGTCAAAAGCTTTTCTACATTTTACTACATTGTCAGTTGTGATTTGTTTGCATTTTGAAAAAATACAATTGAATAAATTGAAGAAAAATTTAACTTTTTTTGCAAATCTATTTGCGTTTTCAATAATTTAATTTGGTTACTTCTTGAAAGCACTCTTTGTTGTGTTTGCGGACTTGAAGCTGTTCCAATTTCGTGCGAAGTACTCGCTAAATTTTGTACGGCCTCGAATTATCAACGGATGGTTCGCAATCAAGGCTTACGTTTTGATCACAGCGGTACAGAGCCTACGAAAATGTCTTCCAGTGAACTTCTGCATTTTGCCCTCCACCTGTAACTTGCATTTGGAAGCAGTTATTTGTTATCTTATTCTTAATACAGGATTTGGATTCAGACCAAGTGATTTTGATGGTGGTGCCAAAGCATTCAAATCCGTGCTTAATGTTGTCCAAAACTCAGATACAACTTCTGGAGACTGCTTGCTTTTGCGATATTTTCGTTAAGCTTCTTCCGCTCAACCAACAAAGAAAACTGCCCACGTTTTTGGTACGAATTCTGTTTAAAAATAAAATTATCTCATATATTTTTACTTAAAATATACGAATTATTTTGTTATTCGTTAAATTTCATTGTAAACTACTACGCAATGAAAATGCAATTTTTCAAATTTCTTTTGAATCCGCATCATTTTTATGACGAATCGAAATCAAAACGAATTACAGCTACTGCGTTTCGATTACAGTTATAGGAATGCGGTGAATCCTCGGACTGCTTTACCAACATGTTTTTTGGGGAAACTTTCCAATAATGTCACACGCCCCCAAAAAAACTTCTACCGGGTGGTAGGGGAAGGGAAGGGTGTTCTGAATCCGTAAATTTTAGGCGCCGGACGTACCTCGTTTTCGAGGAATTTATGGTTAAAGTTTAGTAACTCCATATAAATTCGATAGATAAAGAAAAAACTTTTGCGCAGTACACTTTTCTGCGTTGGCGGCCTTCGGCCGCGCTTATAAAAAATAACCCTGGGCTACGCCATCAGTCCGGACGTGTGCCCTAACCGTGGCTACCGCCACGGTGATGTCCTTCTGCGTAGTACACCCTGTGAATTCGCTATTAGCAACATTTTTAACAAAAGTGATTTTAACGCAATATTGTAAAATTTATTAAATATATTAGTAATATACGTGTTGTGACTAAAATAAAGAGTGAAATTTGTTTTGTAAATGAGGAAATGGGGTTGTTATTGGTAAAAATTTAACAACTTTAACAAATTCCGGGAAAACTAGGTACGTCCGGCGCCTAAATTTAACTGATTCAGAACCTACTCCACCTCCCCTACAACCCAGTAAAAGTCGTTTTTCTCGGGGCGTGTGACATTATTGGAAAGCCAACCCTGTTTTTTATTCCCGGACTGCATTGCCGATCGGTTATAAGAATACCAAATTTTATCAAAACGATTCGCATTCCCTACGAAAGGCATCCGCCGGATACCGTAAGGCATGATTATTTACTAAAATAGAGTAATTTGTTTTGAATGAGGAATTGGTGTTGTTGCCGGCAACTTTCAACACATTCTAGGAAAACTAGGTACGTCCGGCGGCTAAATTTAACAAGTTCAAAACCTACTTCCCCTCCCCTACCTTCCAGTGAAAGTCATTTTTTTTTGGGGGCGTGCGGCATTATTGGAAAGCCGGCCCATAAATTGCATTAACTTTTTACGAAATGTTAAAAATTATTTTATTCCATTCTTTAACCATATATAAGAAATCCACTTCATATTGAAAACATTTACGCATCATCCCCCTTCGTAGCACGCGTATAAATAACCTGGGAATGGTGCTGCACGACTTGTCTTATAAGACCTGCAAGTGCAATAATAAGAAATGACATACAAAGAGATTATTTTAACTCATACCTTTATCACGTAATTCTACCAGCGCTCGCTTTGCAAGTGAACCTCGAATCTTCAACCGTTCCGATACCACAGATGGAGTTATAAGTTTGTATTGCGGAACTTCCTTGTACAATTTTTCGTAAGTAGCTTTATCAAATAAAATTTGATTGTTTAACTTGTCCCTGACTTTGCCTTTTGACCACTTCTTCTTCTTGGCTTTGCCACCTCCACTACCTTCCTTCTTCTTTTGAGTCTTCTGTGGTTGTTTGGCCGATGACTTCGCGTCCTTTTTTGGTGGCTGTAAATAAATTGTTTACTTCATTCATAAAACTTCGAGGTGCATTTATTTTTTCACTAAGTATGTAGGTTTTTCATGAGCACGAGGTCAACTTCCCAAATCGATAAGGTAGCCGATTCGACAGAATGCATTAAAAAATTATAACTTATCAGACGATTATTTCAAAAAAATATGTATTTATTAATTATAACAATAGAAACAAAAGTTTCTGTTCAGATAATACAATTGACTCACCATCGTGAAGAACAGTAATAGAAAAGAAACCGGAAATGAAAAGTTCTACCATAACCTTAATTGCAATTACCCGGCGTCTCCTCAAAACAGAATTCTGTGATCACAAGCACTATTATAACATAGATTTCAAATGGAGACCGCCTCTGTCTTCTGGTATAACAGAGATTGCAAGGCAATTGCTTTAGAGCCTATACACACTTGCGACTCAATCGATTTAGAGCCTATACACACTTGCGACAATCGATTTAGAGCCTATACACACTTGCGACTCAATCGATTTAGTCGAATGTTGATTTGCATGGGAATGTATGGAAGCATTCACACTACATTCAATTAGTTGTACAACTGAAACAGTTGGATTTGCAGCCCAATTTCATTCCAACTGAAACAGTTGTACAACTGCTTGATCAGCAAGGCGCCCTTCTACGTATTCACACTTGAGACAATTTAGTCGAACGACTACAACAACAACAGTGATATTCGTAGTGGAAAGAGTTGCCATGCTGACAGAACTACTTTTATTTCACTTTTGGTAAATTGTAGAGATTGAATATTTCAATTAATATTTTCAAAATGTTTAAAAACAAAAGGTTCGTTTCTTATTAACTACACCATTTCCAGATGGATTTTAGAAAGCGTTAACTGGATTTTAGAAAGGGGAAATTGGATTTTAGAAAGCGTTAAAAGGATTTTAGAAAACAAAATTGGATTTTTGAAAGCGTGAATTGGATTTCAGAATGTGCGTTTATAATAAATTTTACACAGAATTTTTCGAATAGAAATTCTTTATTGCGTATGAAAGTATAAATTAATAATTATATAAATTTTCGAAAATCCAATTTACAGTTTCTAAAGTCCAATTTCCCTTTTCTAAAATCAAATCGACATTTCTAAAATCCAATTTCCCCTTTCTAAAATCCAGTTGACGCTTTCTAAAATCCATCTGGAAATGGTGTAGTTATAGACAAGAATTATCTAACTAAGGATATTTACTTCCGTTTTCATATGTTTCTTAATATTGTTGTTCTCTTCAAATGTCATTAATCGCATTTTAAAATAGAAATAATGAAAATGAAATTTCATGAAAATTATTAATGGCTGATTTTTACTATTTTTCCGTTTCTTGTACTTCTGTTCGTTTCGCCTTTATGAGCGTAATTCCTTCCGTTTTTCTCTTTTCATTTACTTGACAGCTAGTTGCTAGTTTAATAAGAAACAAAGCCAAACAATGTATGCACTTTTTGTTTATTTTATTGTTTTTTATTTATTAATCAAGTTGACAGCTGACAAGAAGGTGCTTTCCTGTAAGAATGCAGATAAACTTTAACAATTTAATACTTCATCACTTTATATGAAGACCACTAATGTAAAATTTGCTGAGTAAAATGTGAACATTGGCAACACTATGTCATTGTCAATCGCACGACTATTTAGTCTCAAGTGTGAATAGCTGCCACCGATTCGACTAAATAGTTGGAGTAGTGTGAATACAACAGTCCAATTCGACCAAATCGATTGAGTCGCAAGTGTGTATAGGCTCTTAGTCGAATGTTGATTTGCATGGGAATGTATGGAAGCATTCACACTACATTCAATTAGTTGTACAACTGAAACAGTTGGATTTGCAGCCCAATTTCATTCCAACTGAAACAGTTGTACAACTGCTTGATCAGCAAGGCGCCCTTCTACGTATTCACACTTGAGACAATTTAGTCGAACGACTACAACAACAACAGTGATATTCGTAGTGGAAAGAGTTGCCATGCTGACAGCACTACTTTTATTTCACTTTTGGTAAATTGTAGAGATTGAATATTTCAATTAATATTTTCAAAATGTTTAAAAACAAAAGGTTCGTTTCTTATTAACTACACCATTTCCAGATGGATTTTAGAAAGCGTTAACTGGATTTTAGAAAGGGGAAATTGGATTTTAGAAATGTCAATTGGATTTTAGAAAGGGGAAATTGGATTTTAGAAATGTCAATTGGATTTTAGAAAGCGTTAAAAGGATTTTAGAAAACAAAATTGGATTTTTGAAAGCGTGAATTGGATTTCAGAATGTGCGTTTAAAATAAATTTTACACAGAATTTTTCGAATAGAAATTCTTTATTGCGTATGAAAGTATAAATTAATAATTATATAAATTTTCGAAAATCCAATTTACAGTTTCTAAAGCCCAATTTCCCTTTTCTAAAATCAAATCGACATTTCTAAAATCCAATTTTCCCTTTCTAAAATCCATTTGGCTATTCTAAAATCTAATTTCCCCTTTCTAAAATCCAATTGACATTTCTAAAATCTAATTTCCCCTTTCTAAAATCCAATTGACATTTCTAAATTCCAATTTCCCCTTTCTAAAATCCAATTGACATTTCTAAGATCCAATTTCCCCTTTCTAAAATCCAGTTGACGCTTTCTAAAATCCATCTGGAAATGGTGTAGTTATAGACAAGAATTATCTAACTAAGGATATTTACTTCCGTTTTCATATGTTTCTTGATATTGTTGTTCTCTTCAAGTGTCATTAATCGCATTTTAAAATAGAAATAATGAAAATGAAATTTCATGAAAATTATTAATGGCTGATTTTTACTATTTTCCCGTTTCTTGTACTTCTGTTCGTTTCGCCTTTATGAGCATAATTCCTTCCGTTTTTCTCTTTTCATTTACTTGACAGCTAGTTGCTAGTTTAATAAGAAACAAAGCCAAACAATGTATGCACTTTTTGTTTATTTTATTGTTTTTTTATTTATTAATCAAGTTGACAGCTGACAAGAAGGTGCTTTCATGTAAGAATGCAGATAAACTTTAACAATTTAATACTTCATCACTTTATATGAAGACCACTAATGTAAAATTTGCTGAGTAAAATGTGAACATTGGCAACACTATGTCATTGTCAATCGCACGACTATTTAGTCTCAAGTGTGAATAGCTGCCACCGATTCGACCAAATAGTTGGAGTAGTGTGAATACAACAGTCCAATTCGACCAAATCGATTGAGTCGCAAGTGTGTATAGGCTCTTAGAGCCTACCCAGCAAAACCCGTCCCAGCAGTATTTGAGGTAAGGAGGTGCATATTCAGTAGAATATTCATTATGAAAAATACCCTGAAACTAAGTTCAAAATTCATTGCTGAAAAAATAACTGAACACGCAGTGAAGACATCAGGTGTACTGAAATACATGCTATGGAAGTTCTCCCTGCGTATTCAGGCCTTTTTTCCTACATAAACTCTCCCTTCTCGTTCGGCAGTTTTTAGGTAGTTGATTTTCGACGCCACCTTTATATAAAAACGAAAGGGAAATTTCAGATTTTAGAACTACATCTCTACTGAATATTCAGTAGGAAATATGTGCTGTTTTCCAGCTGATAAATACTGCTGGGGTGTGATGGAAACTAACACATGCAAAAGTTGCACACTAATACATTGACACACTTTTTTATCATCTGTGAGAGGACAGGGTTGCTTTTTTCATAATTCGTTTAAAAAAATCAAATTCGTGGAAGCTAGTTGAACGCGTTCTTTCGTGTGCTAAAAATATAATTTAATAGTGAATAAAGATGATAAAAAAATAATAATTAATAATCGTTTTTAAAGAATAAACATAAGTACATACATATTTAAGTCAAACCAGCTTTATTATGTACATTTACGTATATATATTTTTTCACTTCAATTTCAGATGTCTTCCAAGAAGTCGACTCCATAAAATTCGAGAGAGGCGTATGCAAGACTGTCGAGCTTAGCCATCACCGCGAGCAGTAAAAAGTATATTTTTGATGTTAAAAATCTAATTTTATTTCATATACATATGTTAATAATATCTGTGTAATGAATATAATAAATATAGACTATGATAGATTTGTTTGTGTCTCATTTGTGAAAGGTTCAGGCAACAAATTTGATGGATCAGCTGTGATAGATTCGTATATCAAGTGTGATGGATCATATGTGACTGGTATTTACATCAACATTGATGGGTATAAAGTGAGAGAGGAAAGAGTTCAGCTATATATAGAAAATCATATGATTACGCATAAGTGGGAGCGAGATGCAAACTCACACGTATACACTTCACTCCATCACATTTTTCATATTGCCCTTAATAATGTGATAGGAATTCTTGATGGAGAGTGATGGATCACGTGTGGTCATCAATTGATTGGTCAAATGATTATCACGGCGCTTGCAGGGTATACACACTTGCGACTCAATCGATTTGGTCGAATTGGACTGTTGTATTCACACTACTCCAACTATTTAGTCGAATCGGTGGTAGCTATTCACACTTGAGACTAAATAGTCGTGCGATTGACAATGACATAGTGTTGCCAATGTTCACATTTTACTCAGCAAATTTTACATTAGTGGTCTTCATATAAAGTGATGAAGTATTAAATTGTTAAAGTTTATCTGCATTCTTACATGAAAGCACCTTCTTGTCAGCTGTCAACTTGATTAATAAATAAAAAACAATAAAATAAACAAAAAGTGCATACATTGTTTGGCTTTGTTTCTTATTAAACTAGCAACTAGCTGTCAAGTAAATGAAAAGAGAAAAACGGAAGGAATTACGCTCATAAAGGCGAAACGAACAGAAGTACAAGAAACGGAAAAATAGTAAAAATCAGCCATTAATAATTTTCATGAAATTTCATTTTCATTATTTCTATTTTAAAATGCGATTAATGACATTTGAAGAGAACAACAATATCAAGAAACATATGAAAACGGAAGTAAATATCCTTAGTTAGATAATTCTTGTCTATAACTACACCATTTCGAGATGGATTTTAAAAAGCGTCAACTGGATTTTAGAAAGGGGAAATTGGATCTTAGAAATGTCAATTGGATTTTAGAAAGGGGAAATTGGATTTTAGAAATGTCAATTGGATTTTAGAAAGGGGAAATGAGATTTTAGAAATGTCAATTGGATTTTAGAAAGGGGAAATTAGATTTTAGAATAGCCAAATGGATTTTAGAAAGGGAAAATTGGATTTTAGAAATGTCGATTTGATTTTAGAAAAGGGAAATTGGACTTTAGAAATAATAATTATTAATTTATACTTTCATACGCAATAAAGAATTTCTATTCGAAAAATTCTGTGTAAAATTTATTTTAAACGCACATTCTGAAATCCAATTCACGCTTTCAAAAATCCAATTTTGTTTTCTAAAATCCTTTTAACGCTTTCTAAAATCCAATTGACATTTCTAAAATCCAATTTCCCCTTTCTAAAATCCAATTGACATTTCTAAAATCCAATTTCCCCTTTCTAAAATCCAGTTAACGCCTTCTAAAATCCAATTTCCCCTTTCTAAAATCCAGTTAACGCTTTCTAAAATCCATCTGGAAATGGTGTAGTTAATAAGAAACGAACCTTTTGTTTTTAAACATTTTGAAAATATTAATTGAAATATTCAATCTCTACAATTTACCAAAAGTGAAATAAAAGTAGTGCTGTCAGCATGGCAACTCTTTCCACTACGAATATCACTGTTGTTGTTGTAGTCGTTCGACTAAATTGTCTCAAGTGTGAATACGTAGAAGGGCGCCTTGCTGATCAAGCAGTTGTACAACTGTTTCAGTTGGAATGAAATTGGGCTGCAAATCCAACTGTTTCAGTTGTACAACTAATTGAATGTAGTGTGAATGCTTCCATACATTCCCATGCAAATCAACATTCGACTCCATGATCCAATTAAAAGGTCATGTCAGTTCGCTGGCCGCCATATTTCTTTCGGGTTTAGAAAAAAGTATCAGGTCCTCATACGTCATATCCTTTTGCAATTGGCACAGCTGTTTGTTTGGTTGCTCGCGGCTTTATTGGTCCTGTGACGTAAGCAGTATTTGACATTTCCGCCTACTGGCATTACCGTCTCAATATATATACCGTGATTCGACTCAATCGATTTGGTCTAATTGGGCTGTTGTATTCACACTACGCGAACTATTTAGTCGAATCGGTGGCAGCTATTCACACTAGAGACTAAGAGCCTATACACACTTGCGACTCAATCGATTTGGTCGAATTGGACTGTTGTATTCACACTACTCCAACTATTTAGTCGAATCGGTGGCAGCTATTCACACTTGAGACTAAATAGTCGTGCGATTGACAATGACATAGTGTTGCCAATGTTCACATTTTACTCAGCAAATTTTACATTAGTGGTCTTCATATAAAGTGATGAAGTATTAAATTGTTAAAGTTTATCTGCATTCTTACATGAAAGCACCTTCTTGTCAGCTGTCAACTTGATTAATAAATAAAAAACAATAAAATAAACAAAAAGTGCATACATTGTTTGGCTTTGTTTCTTATTAAACTAGCAACTAGCTGTCAAGTAAATGAAAAGAGAAAAACGGAAGGAATTATGCTCATAAAGGCAAAACGAACAGAAGTACAAGAAACGGAAAAATAGTAAAAATCAGCCATTAATAATTTTCATGAAATTTCATTTTCATTATTTCTATTTTAAAATGCGATTAATGACATTTGAAGAGAACAACAATATCAAGAAACATATGAAAACGGAAGTAAATATCCTTAGTTAGATAATTCTTGTCTATAACTACACCATTTCCAGATGGATTTTAGAAAGCGTCAACTGGATTTTAGAAAGGGGAAATTGGATCTTAGAAATGTCAATTGGATTTTAGAAAGGGGAAATTGGATTTTAGAAATGTCAATTGGAAAGGGGAAATTAGATTTTAGAAATGTCAATTGGATTTTAGAAAGGGGAAATTAGATTTTAGAATAGCCAAATGGATTTTAGAAAGGGAAAATTGGATTTTAGAAATGTCGATTTGATTTTAGAAAAGGGAAATTGGACTTTAGAAACTGTAAATTGGATTTTCGAAAATTTATATAATTATTAATTTATACTTTCATACGCAATAAAGAATTTCTATTCGAAAAATTCTGTGTAAAATTTATTTTAAACGCACATTCTGAAATCCAATTCACGCTTTCAAAAATCCAATTTGTTTTCTAAAATCCTTTTAACGCTTTCTAAAATCCAATTCACATTTCTAAAATCCAATTTCCGCTTTCTAAAATCCAATTGACATTTCTAAAATCCAATTTCCCCTTTCTAAAATCCAGTTAACGCTTTCTAAAATCCATCTGGAAATGGTGTAGTTAATAAGAAACGAACCTTTTGTTTTTAAACATTTTGAAAATATTAATTGAAATATTCAATCTCTACAATTTACCAAAAGTGAAACAAAAGTAGTGCTGTCAGCATGGCAACTCTTTCCACTACGAATATCACTGTTGTTGTTGTAGTCGTTCGACTAAATTGTCTCAAGTGTGAATACGTAGAAGGGCGCCTTGCTGATCAAGCAGTTGTACAACTGTTTCAGTTGGAATGAAATTGGGCTGCAAATCCAACTGTTTCAGTTGTACAACTAATTGAATGTAGTGTGAATGCTTCCATACATTCCCATGCAAATCAACATTCGACTAAATCGATTGAGTCGCAAGTGTGTATAGGCTCTTAATAGTCGGGTGATTGACAGTGACATAGTGTTGCCAATGTTCACATTTTACACAGCAAATTTTACATTAGTGGACTTCGTATAAAGTGATGAATTATTAAATTGCTTTTATCACTTAATCTGCATTCTTACATGAAAGCACCTTCTTGTCATCTGTAAACTTGATTAATAAATAAAAAATAATAAAATAAACAAAAAGTTCATGCATTGTTTGGCTTTCTTTCTTATTACACTAGCAACTAGCTGTCAAGTAAATGAAAAGAGAAAAACGGAAGGAATTACGCTCATAAAGAACGAAACAAACAGAAGTACAAGAAACGGAAAAATAGTAAAAATTAGCCATTAATAATTTCCATGCAATTTCATTTTCATCATTTCTATTTTAAAATGCGATTAATGACATATTTGAAGAGAACAACAATATCAAGAAACACATGAAAACGGAAGTAAATATCCTTAGTTAGATAATTCTAGTTAATAAGAATCGAACGTTTTGTTTTTTTTTGTAAACATTTGAAAATATTAATTGAAATATTCAATCTCTGCAATTTACCAAAAGTGAAATAAAAGTAGTGCTGCCAGCATGGCAACTCTTTCCACTACGAATATCACTGTTGTTGTTGTAGTCGTTCGACTAAATTGTCTCTAGTGTGAATACGTAGAAGGGCGCCTTGCTGATCAAGCAGTTGTCCGACTGTTTCAGTTGGAATGAAATTGGGTTGCAAATCCAACTGTTTCAGTTGTTCGACTAATTGAATGTAGTGTGAATGCTTCCATACATTCCCATGCAAATCAACATTCGACTAAATCGATTGAGTCGCAAGTGTGTATAGGCTCTGAACAAGATTGCCTTAACATGAGCTGTCAGTTTGATGATTTGACAGAATTTATGTTTTGTGGAGTTTCGGCGTAAGGGCGTTTGTTGAGTGTAAGAAAGTGTGGGAAATCGTACCCAATAATAGTCCAGTTAGTCGAGAACGTAAACCCGTGTACCGTGTCAGCGGATCCAACCTAATTAATGGGATTTGTATGTAACCGATTATTCAACGACGTACGACGCAGAAGCCCGTCCCGCAGAAATCAAAATCATTTTGATTTTTTACGTAAAAACGTGTCAGCTGATCGCTCGCATGGTTGCAAGGTAGAAGGGTTGCCAGTTGAACATTTTTAGTTATTAAATATTTAAACAGTAATATTCACAGCATTATACAACTAACTCAACAAGATTGTAAAATGTTATCGAATATACATATATGTGTTCACATGGAAAAAATAGTATGTCTACTTAAACGAACCATTTATTATTACTTTAATTTTTAAAAAGAAAGGAAAGAAAACGTTTATAAATTTTTTTTAAATCCCAAACAAAATGTAAATATATATATATATATATATAAATTAATAACAAGAGAATAGCTTTGTTCAACAACTTTACTTGCAAGTACTTGCAAAAAGAGCGTCAATGTCAAATTAAGAGTAAAAACGAGAAAAAGAGAAAATTATCAACCAAAGTAATTGAACACAAAATCGTAAACATTCGCAAGAAAACAGCTGATACGCTGTTTTGACAATTTGATTTTTAGGTTAGGTTGTAATTGAAATTTTTGAAATTGGAAATGAATAGAAATAACTGAATTAGGAAAACAAAATTCTACTTTGGCTATTCCACAACATCATCAAGATTCGTTTTTGCGTTTGCGTCAGCGGGCGGACAACGTGTGGTTGACTAACTGGGCTATAAACATTTTTCTTCATTTTCAATTTGAGGTTCATTTGTCAAATATCAAACGTTTGTTATCAAATGCACTTCAAATTACCCCTGATAGCGTTCTCAAACAAAAAGTGTCATTTTTAGTATGGGATTTTGGGCTGATTCTCAATTTGATAAATTCCATTTTCTCAAACCCATTTCAAAGATGGTACGAAATGGAATGAAATCAATAGATGTATGTATGTATTACATATATGTATTCTAGAGTGCAGAAAAATTGAGGGATAATGAGAGTGAGAGTTTGTGGTGTGAGCGCAGAAATGGAATGAAATAAATAGATGTACATATGTATGTATTACATATTTGTACGCTTATGTGATGTTTTTCATTTACCCGTGCGGGTGAATTTCGCCGGTGCCATTTGTACAATTACATGAGTATATTAATATCTTTTTTAATATATGTACATACACACATATCGGAAACCAACTACATATGTTTTTATTAAATTTTGTGTAACTCCACAAAAAGCCACAAACAAATAAAATAAGAGTAAGAAATGCATAATCATTATTACACACAATCATTTTCAGCCATCATCATTTCAACCGTTAAAAGACTGCTCGAGTAGAACAACGAACGCTGACTGAAATTTGCAAGCACACACACAGGAGCGGATTTACATAAGGGCAACATGGGCAGCTGCCCACGGCGCCGTTTCAATAGGGGCGCCAAAACTAAGACAAGGAAATTTTTTTTTTTATTTATCAAAAAAAGTTTTTTTTTTAATATTACGAGTACAACAAGAATGAAAGATTTTTTCAATTTTTTACAGAGAAAAAATTAATCAAAGTACATTTCAGAACATTGGTACTGTTCTTAACCTTCGCCCTAGTGGGACTTAAATATCGCTCATTTGCTGCATTTGCACTTTTCAAAATACACAACTTTTCAGGAAGGGAAATTTTGAGATTCAACCGCCATATGGTGCGCAAGTAAATGCAACATTGGTTTGTATATGAAGCGCTTAGTTTTCAAAAAATCATAAAGAATTTTTTACTCAACATGAAGTATGATGTAACTAACTATTCTGCAGCATTAACTCAAAAATCAAGTTTTTTGATTTATACCGGTCTTGCAGCAAATGAGCGATATGTAAGCACTAACTTTTAGTAGCTTGTGTGCAGTAAATGACGTGAGAGATTCAAATTTAATTGAAATTTCAAATTTAAAAATCAAGTAGGCATTGAAGTATTTTTTCGGGGAAATGCGCGAGCTCACTTTTTCAAAGGAAACTAAGATCTGAATATTTTCTGTTTCTGGTTAATTTGAATAGTTCGCGCCTCTATACAATGCGCTGCGTACATTTTATGTAATCTTAAAAGTCGTTCCGAGTTAAAAACATCAAAAAAGTGTCAGTGAATTAATGTTTTTCTGAAAAATAGAAGAATGAGTGCAAATATGAAAAAGTTAAGCGGCCCAGCAAACAAAAAACGTGCAGCCGAGAAAGTGCAGAAAGACAAAGATGTACTATCGAAAACCCCTAAACTTTATTGTTTTTTTTTTTTTTTTTTCAAACTCCTCGAAAACAAAATGACTCCGTTGTTGATCATAACCAAAAAGGTAAAAATGCATAAGTCAATTGATCGAGAGCTAGGTTAGCCCAGGTAGATTCTGGGCCAGAAAGCCAGATTTCGCTACCTGGGAGGCACCCTACTGTCAAAAATTGTGAGTTTAGTTTCAGGACGAAACATTTTCACTATAAAATTGTTTTTCAGATTCGTATGATGAACTGCAATTTAATGATATTGCGAAATCTGTACCACATAATAATGAGGGTTTAAGGTCACATCATTTTGAAGGTTAGATAATGGAAAAAAATTTGGTACCTATATAAGAATCGAATCACATTTTTTCAATCCGTAAAATATATCAGTAATGAAATTTCACCACACGAAGTACGGTTTTTTTTGGAAATATTAGGGCGCGGCTTGATTTGTTTGCCCAGGGCGCTTCTAGAGGTAAATCCGCCCCTGCACGCACAAGTTCCTCGTTCCTTCAAGCTTTGACATGTTGAAATTCGTGAAATGGTACAAATGCGAAATAAAATTGATAAACAATGTTTGATGAACACTTGAAAATATGTTTATTTTCAAATGATATATGTGCTAATTCTCAACTTTAGAAACAATATTTTCTCAAAGGTTTGATAATTTCTTTTTCATTGTTTAATGGGTAGGAATCATCCTACAAAGGAAAAAATTTTAGCAGTATCCACCTATACAGGTCGGCTCTGTAGATCAGCTGACTTCTTTTTCAACAGCTATCCAATTTCTCTACTTCTGCATATTCTATACATACATTCGTGTTTACTATTGCTCAAATTCTTCGTTCTCTGAGTTTCTCCATCATTTGCTCGTGAGCTGAATGCCAAATTATTTCGTTCTCCTTTCAGGTTTGACATTTCGTTTGACATTTAGCTCACGGCATGTTTGTATGTATGTATCATGGACCAACCTGTTAATTGGGTCATGAATTTTAGCATGATACAACAATACAGTAGCGCGATTCACTAACTTTTTTAACAACATTTGTTATCATTAAGGGCCGTTTACTCAACTTCTGATTAACGTTAACCACGGTTAAAGCCCGGTTAAACATCTTTATCGACTTCATCAATCCACACTTTACATGTAGTCGATAATGCAGTACACAACTTAACCGGACCTTTATCCTCCGGTTAGCGTTAATCAGAGGTTGAGTAAACGGCCCTAAGTTAGTTTAACAACATTTTTAACCCCGTTGCTATTCAATAAGTTGTCTCTATTCAAAATGCGAGTAAACCAAAACAGCTGTTTTCCTTAACATCTGAAAAATTGTTAAGTTATCGAGGTTTTAGTTTACGTGGTTAAAATTATTGTTATAATTAGTTTTAACATTTAAAGCTTTTTAATGGCTTCCGAGATAAATATTGAGCATTTTTTATAATGATGAACAGTTGAATGGCGGCGCAATGGATTTTTCAATGGATCCATATCTTTTGGTGGTGTTGGGTATGGGTCATTCGCCTAACCTGTATCTGCAACGTATGAATTTGGAACATGCATTGGATTTGGATTGGTGTGGCTTCTTGGAGCGTCATTACTCAAGCCGGCGTTGAAGGATACAGTGCTGATAATCCGGGTGCTTGGTTGTTCCATTGCTATTTTCAGTTTCATATCGTTATTGGTATTCCACCTTGGCTCACCCAAGGATTGGCCACCAATACCTGCTGGCGTTCCGCGTTGTGGCAATCATATGCCGCCGATCCCCATGCATGATTCAAATAAAGAAGATTGTGCATTCAGCGGTACCGCTATGCGTTCATCCTAAATTTGACAGAATCAGCTGATTTAGTGACGTAGTAACATAAATTCTCTTTCACCCAGTTTCGTTTCCAGTTTTCTAATAACTAAAGATTGTGTGCGATAAATGTGAAATTTATATTAAAAAGCTATTTTAAATACAAAAAATGAAGTGACGCGTATTTATATGTGTGAATAATAGTTCAATAAAGGTATTTTTTGCCTGTTTGAATATTTTCTTTCTATTCGATAACGTAGTTGATGACCATGATTCAAATAAAGAAGATTGTGTATTCAGCGGTTCCGCTATGCGTTCATCCAAAATTTGACAGAATCAGCTGATTTAGTGACGTAGTAACATAAATTCTCTTTCACCCAGTTTCGTTTCCGGTTTTCTAATAACTAAAAATTGTGTTCGACAAATGTGAAATTTATATTAAAAAACTATTTTAAATAAAGAAAAATGAAGTGCCGCGTATTTATTTGTGTGAATAATAGTTCAATCAAGGTATTTTGTGCATGTTTGCAAATTTTCTTTCTCGTCGATAACGTAGTTGATGACGTACTAACCAAAATGAACCATGATTCAAATAAAGAAGATTGTGTATTCAGCGGTTCCGCTATGCGTTCATCCAAAATTTGACAGAATCAGCTGATTTAGTGACGTAGTAACATAAATTCTCTTTCACCCAGTTTCGTTTCCGGTTTTCTAATAACTAAAGATTGTGTGCGATAAATGTGAAATTTATGTTAAAAAACTATTTTAATTAAAGAAAAATGAAGTGCCGCGTATTTATTTGTGTGAATAATAGTCCAATAAAGGTATTTTTTGCCTGTTTGCAAATTTTCTTTCTCGTTGATAACGTAGTTGATGACGTACTAACCAAAATGAACCCAGTCTCACGGATGAATATTTTGCTGAATATGGCTGAGTGCACAATCTTCTTTATTTGGATCATGAAAATGAACCCAGTCTCACGGATGAATATTTCGCTGAATATGGCTGAGTGCACAATCTTCTCTATTTGAATCATGGTTGATGACGTACTAACCAAAATGAACCCAGTCTCACGGATGAACATTTTGCTGAGTGCACAATCTTCTTTATTTGAATCATGGGGAGCAAAAATACCTTTACTGAACTATTATTCACACAAAGAAATACGCGGCACTTCATTTTTATTTATTTAAAATAGTTTTTTAATATAAATTTCACATTTATCGCACACAATCTTTAGTTATTAGTAGAGACACGATATCGAAACAAAAGCATCGATCTGGTACTTATTTAAAATATCGGTTAAAAAGAATTGCGAACCCGATAATATCGAAACTAAACTACTCGATACTCAAAGTATCGGTATCGAAAGCGGTAATTTTCTAGAAGGAGCAACCTTAAAATTACGACGCGTTCTGACCTCTAGATTATGAATTCGAAAGCGGAGATAAAAGATTTTTCCACATTTAAAAGATATTTATTAAAACGGTTTAAAGTTTCACCGTTTTCTCGAAAGTTGCCAAAAACGCAAGAAAACTGCATACTGAGGCATACGCATATCGATCTATTAGTGCTAGTTCCATGGCATAGTATGCCATGGCTGGTTCCAAAGTTTTGATTTTGACGTAAATCCTTTTCCAACTCATAAGAATAGTTCAAGCTGATTAAAAAAATTATAGAAGTTTATTAAGTTCTTGAAAACATTTTTTACAAACCAACAGCTTTTACAAAACAACAGGTGTATTTAATGCAATCACAGTTGTAAAAGATGTTTGCAAAATATTTAGTATTTTGAAAAATAAACATCTTAAATAACATTAACAATTCATTTTCATTGAGATTATATGTATCCATCATTGATTTTTTTTGGAAATTTGAATTTAAATCAGGGATGGGCACACAAACACATTCAAACAATCTCCGAAAATTAGTGTGTATTGGTGCGCCTACTGTAGGCCAAAAGCCCAAATTACATCAGCGATGTGGCAGCGGGCAGTGACGGTTTTCGAAATCAGCTGATGCGTCTAATATGAGCAGTGACTGCCAGACCAAACACAATAGAGCGTTCGCAGTATTTGGCAGTGACTTCTTTATATATTAGGTCTGTTTCCTTTTACCTTGGACACGCAGTGACATAAATTTACTTACCATTTTCATGTCCACTTTTTTCAATTAAAATAATCAATCTTGTTTCATTTTTTCCTCTGCTCTTTCTTCTTCTTTGCTTTTGCATCCCGCCAGCAATATTTGCTAGTGGAAATTAATGAAGTAAAAATTAAATTCTCTCCCGCTTGCTGGCATCAAAGTACGGAAACACAAAATTCGTAAAAAATATATTACATTGGATAGTACGGAAACAGACATAAGTTCACATCAACACTTAGAAGTTGGCTGCGATTCAAGGCAGCGGCAGCGAATTTAGAATTTGGGCTAAACGGAGGGGTGCTGCCAGCTGCCTCTGCTGTATTATGTGCCGCTTCATTGCAAACCGTAGTTTCTAAAAATCAGCTGATTTCGAAAAACCATCGCTGCTACTGCCACAGCGCTATTGTAATTCCGGCTAAAAGCCCAAATTACATCAGCGATGTGGCAGCGGGCAGCGACGGTTTTCGAAATCAGCTGATGCGTCTAATATGAGCAGTGACTGCCAGACCAAACACAATAGAGCGTTCGCAGTATTTGGCAGTGACTTCTTTATATATTAGGTCTGTTTCCTTTTACCTTAGACACGTGGTGACATAAATTTACTTACCATTTTCGTGTCCACTTTTTTCAATTAAAATAATCAATCTTGTTTCATTTTTTCCTCTGCTCTTCTTCTTCTTTGCTTTTGCATCCCACCAGCAATATTTGCTAGTGGAAATCAATTAAGTAAAAATTAAATTCCCTCCCGCTTGCTGGCATCAAAGTACGGAAACACAAAATTAGTAAAAATATATTATATTGGATAGTACGGAAACAGACATAAGTTCACATCAACACTTCGAAGTTGGCTGCGATTCAAGGCAGCGGCAGCGAATTTAGAATTTGGGCTAAACGGAGCGGTGCTGCCAGCTGCCTCTGCTGTATTATGTGCCGCTTCATTGCAAACCATAGTTTCTAAAAATCAGCTGATTTCGAAAAACGATCGCTGCTACTGCCACAGCGCTATTGTAATTCCGGCTAAAGTGGAAAACGACAAACAATAATCAATCTGCATACAGATGTTGAGCGAGCAGGGTCATGCTGCGCACGCCTTGCGAAATTATGAAACAATGTACGTATATAAATACATACGTATGTATGTTATATGCAAACTCTTGATAGTTTTGTTTGTTGTCTGGTTTCTGCAAATAAAACAAAAGAATTTCAAGCGACGACCACTTTAGGCATGGGTAACACTTCGCTGCGCGGCGCAATTGCGCTAACACCAACCCTGGCGTTATTGCGCTAACTCCGATTTGGGAAATGTGCCAACTCAATATAGCGCCAACCCAATATAGCGCCAACTCAATTTTGTAATATAAAACCGACTCAATTTCGTGCGCTAACACCAGCACCAATATAGCGCTAGTGTAAAATGGCGCAACCACAACGCCAATAACAGCACCATAGTATATGTATACGTATGACACCGTCACAATTATATATGCTTGATAGTGATCTAAGTGACTCTAATTTCCAGCATATTTTCACAAATATACGGAATATGTTTCCAAATGATTATGAAAATTTAAATTAATTGTGCCCTCGTAAATGTAAGCAGAATTGCGCCAAAAGAAATAAAACGGAGATGGTGAACAGTAACAAGCGAAAAAATGTTATTTATCGATTATTCCATGACAATTGCGCTAAAGGTGTTATTGCGCCAGTACCGTGAGTTGGCGCCACGAGTGGCGCTGGAGTTATTGTATCAGCGCCAAAAAATTGCGCCATTACCCATGGCTAGACCACTTGCTTTCACGACAGTCGAAGGCAAACTAATTCTTTTTGCTAAGCGACGATCGCCTGGTCCCATCGTAAGCGCTCGTTTT
Source organism: Urophora cardui (assembly GCA_960531455.1). NCBI lineage: Eukaryota > Metazoa > Arthropoda > Insecta > Diptera > Tephritidae > Urophora > Urophora cardui. The sequence goes on along the minus strand of OY482672.1, from coordinate 93,543,566 downwards.
ACGCTCTTTATTTGTCTGTATTAGTGACAATCGGTGAGTATACGTGTGAATCGCAAACAGCTGGTCTGCCCGCGGGCAAGAGGCTGCGCATCGCTGATTTAAATTATCGAAAAAAAAAAAAAAAATGAAACTCAAGTGGAAGAATAGCTGAGCATTCCATGTTATAAAGAGAAGCCATTGCGCAGTATGATTTTTCTACCGGACTTCTTCTTTCCCCTTACGGCCAAAGCAGAAGCTTACAAGAGGCAAATTTAAAATTTGTATTTACATATATTTTATATTTTAAAAATAATTTATTTTATAGCTGTCAAATTCAAACAATTGTCAGAAAAAAGTGCCGAATATCAAAAAACCTATCGAAATACAAGCTGGCTCATTGGTTTTTAACCGCCTAGATGGTATTTCGTTGTTTTTTTTTTCCAACATAGCTTACTCCCTTGCACCAACACAAAACTGTATTTGACCACCTCTTCCACACAAAAAACCTTGTAGAATACAAGGAAAAAACGATACTGTGGTTGAAGTACTCGATACCAAAAAATATCGTTGCAAAAGAATCGAGTAAAAAGTAACGGTATCAAATGCAAAAAATATCGATTTTGTATCGTATCGTATCGAAATTCGTGTCCCTAGTTATTAGAAAACCGGAAACGAAGCCGGGTGAAAGAAAATTTATGTTACTACGTCACTAAATCAGCTGTTTCTGTAAAATTTTGGATGAACGCATAGCGGTACCGCTGAATGCACAATCTTCTTTATTTGAATCATGGCCGATCCCCATGTGTTGAGGGGCGAAAGTGTTGATAGTATTGAAATATATGTATTAATGTAATATATTCTGAAAGATCCATATGTATGTGTCTACATCATTGGTGGGCAAATGAAATGTAAGCATGTATTGGTACCCGCGAGCGTAAAGTGGCTACCATGGGATAAAGAACATTTGCAGTCAGTTGATTAACAAACAACAGCGAAGCAACATCGTGCGCCGCTTGATTGTTTTATGATACTATTTATGCGCGTAACTATATGTGTTTCTCACTCGCACTGTTCGCAGTGAAAAATTATTTAGAATTGCCCTAAATGCTTTCATTCATTAAATAGCGCATAATTTACTATTGCATAAAAAATAAAAGCAAAGCGACGATACGTGTCATCCCTTTGCTTGCTGAAACACAACTGACATGAAAATTCTGTTCTAACACCACTGTGACTCAATTGATTTTTCGCTCTCAACAGCAACTGAAATAAGAGCGTAAGAATACGTGTGCTGAGAGTAACTGCTCATATGAGTCAAAATGCCCATCAGTGGTCTATATGTTTAGCTACCTACTAGGGATTCCAATCCCGGGATTTTCGGGATAAGATAAAGAGAGTATATTCCGCTATTAAAGCAAAGAAAAGTTATATTTTATATAATTTTTATTGGTCTCAGGTCTGTAAACTAATAGTATTTCTGAGTGAAAATGTTACATTATTACATTGCAGCAATATCAACATGTGTCCTGTGCCAGTGGCGTAGTAACGGGGGGGGGAGGGGGGTGGTTTTGGGGACATTCTATTTCCAATATGTGGGTATGTTTTTTTTCTGTAATTGTAACAATTTTACAAAATTCAATTTTGGGTGCATAAAACTTGAAAATCTACCTATGCGCGTAGATTTCCAGAAGAGAATATGAGACTTACTTTTGAAGTATAGTTAAAGGCCCTTGGCAACTGACAATCTGGCATGTCAAGCAGTGTGTATGTGTGAGTTTTTTGTGTGTGTTAGTGCAATCGGCAGTCGTCGTGCTACACGTTCTTGTTCGGGCTCGCGTTGATGAGAATCAAATCTTTTAGATATTTGCGTCAATCACTCGACACTCACACATATGTATACACTTCTTAACATTCCAGATTTTAAGTGGCCAAGGGCCTTAAGAGTTTGATATATGTATTATAAGCGATATTTGTGTACTAAAATGTTAAATTGGCTAGCGTAGAACTAAACTGGTCTATCTAACATTTTTTCAGAAATCGAGTTGTGCACATTTTTGAACTTGAAAATCATAAATTTATCCGTGCAAAATTGATGTAGGTCTTATTTCCTTACCAAAGTGTCCAAACGATAAAAATGTCACTTTCGAATTCACGTCCTTTTGTCATTTCAAGAAATTCTAAAGTGTTCCAACTAGCACAGACTACCATAGACCAGTATGATCTTACACCAGATGAGTGGATGGAATTGGTTAAAAATTGTAGAAAGCATGCTCCTTTTGATGTTAATGATATGGTGGGGAAATTTATGTCATTTGGCGAACGACGGCCAATGTTCAGGGACTACCAGAGTATAGTAGACGACGGTGGAAAAATTTCCCAAATGCGAAAAGCAAAATTTGTCAAGGGTTAATCTGTGATGCAGTTTAATGATGATTATTGTGAAACATATAAATCCGTCGATATAAAGAAATCTAGCGTGAACATAAATGATTTCATAGAGTTCTTGCAGAATTTTACACCAGATCAGGGCAGCGACATACGCGTTTTAAAATTCAAAAAAATGCAGGACATAAAAAAAATGTTGAAATTTGTACCACCGATTCATCACCCCTTTTACCTGTCTCTCCACATGTAAACCGCAGAGATGAAACAGAAAACATTCCAGAAGATTTTCTACCAGCCCGCCGTGGAGAAAACTAGGTCACTGTTACTTTTCATGCAGAGGTGATCATTTACGAACATGTGTATGTTATTATTATTATAAGAAAAGAAAAGAAAAGGGAGACCTCCACTGCGTTGGGGAAATCAGGTGGACAGCGATGCTGCCTCCCTATGTGTTCCCAAGTGGCGCCATGCTGCGCGAAACAGAAGCAATTGGCGCGCTCTGTTGGACTCGGCCAGAATCGTCTAGACGATTAAGCGCCAATAAAGAAGAAGAAGTATGTTATTTTTGTAATTAAAGTACTTCCTTTCACATATTTTTTACTTTAATCATATAATTTTCAATTTGTAGTTCAAACTTCCTTAAAAATTTAAAATTTTAAAGTGATCTATGTAACAAGTTTTCTTGTTACATATTAATATTATATAAAAAACATTTCTATAACAATTTTTTTTAATGCAGAATGTTAAGTTAACTATTAAGCTTACATAATAATTTACAATATTCACTTAACATACATCAACAATCGCACACCGCATTAAAACGCGTTTCATCTGTTTTCTACAATTTTGTATTTTGTTAGATAGACCAGTTTAGTTCTACGCTAGCCAATTATAGTCTGAAAAAATTACATTTCGCTAGCTAAATACGCACCGCGCTAAACAAGTCTGAGATACTTGTCATATTTCTACTCATTGTTATTCAGTGATACGCAAATTGTGTAAGTCCAAAAAGCGAAAAAAATTGTGTAAGTCCAAAATATTTATATGAACAGAAATTTTTTTTCATTTCGAATTTTTTTTTCTTTTTTGTCTCTCCTACAAAGTTTTAAAAAAGGACTTACACAATTTGCATTCTAAGCTAGCGATTTTTATCATTAGTAAAAAAATTTTAGTTTTTTTGGTAATTTTAATTTTGGTAAATATTTTACATTGGCTGTGACCCACCCCCCCCGAAAAATTCTCTAGCTACGCCACTGTCCTGTGCCCTATTAAAATGTTGAATTTTTCATGTGATGAATGAAACAAAAATAATGCAACCCTTTACTTGTGCTAAGAGCAGAAAATATTGCCCGAAGTCGGACCAGTTTTATATTTTGTCAATAGAACAAACAGCCTTAAAAAGTGTTGAGTCTGTGTGGAAGAGAACAAAAAAAATTTGACAGCAGGAAGAAAGTGCGACATTTTTGCTAGAATAAAAAGTCCATTGACAAAATTCATTTGATAATTTCTATTTCCTGATTTTTAGTCATTTATTTCTCAAATGTTTTTTGGAATTTTCCCACATGGAAAGTAAATAATGGAAGAAAATGGAAACAAAATTTTAATTAGACTTGATAGTCTTACAACACTGTACTAAAATTAAATACGCAGCTGCATGCTCGGAATTCATATCAAAATTTGTGCCTCCGATATTTATCTATTCAGAAGTTGGATTAATTTTCTGAATTTTTCGGCAAGCTTGGAAATAGTCGCTTAAACACAGTGCGTCGTTAAATTCTAAAAAGAATTTTATTGGAAATTACCAAATGATTGCAAGCCTTTTTATTAATATCCTAAAAGTGCCAACTGCAAAGGCAAATGTTTTGTTCACCAAATGTATGTAATTTTCGTTGTTGGTTGTGCTTTTTAAAGTAATGCCATGTTTACATATAACGTGATTAGCCAGAAATCTCCTTTGGATAATGTACCCGTTTACATATAACATGAAATCTAGATTTGCTGGGAGACGATTATCAACTGTCAATTTTCCTTACCTGCATGACCCAATAATAATATGGTCGTAGCAGTCAAAAGAGAATAGGAAACTACCGTTCGATGGCTGTTTTCATGAATGTAAAAAGCAGATATTTTGTTTTTATTTAACTTGAAAAATGCTAGCAAACACACAAGCTTTTGCACGATTAACACGTTAAAGAATGTATAACTAAAAAAAAGACGATAAAATCATAACCTATAAAACAAGAAGAAGAGCAACTTACTATTGCGATACGATTCTTATTGGGCAATGCTTACTGGCGTCCATTTTGTTTACTTTTCATTTTGACGTTTCTCCCAAATTCGCCAAAAAAAATATCGATAACATGAAAAACACAGGGTTGTATGCAGAAAAGTATCGTCATAATCCGAGATTCATTTTAAATCTCGAATTTTTGGTAGTGGATTTTTGTATGGCAAATCTCGAATTTCAATCGAAGATTTTGTGCAAACCTCGAAAAAAGTAGATAATCTCGTATATGTAAATGACCTATAACTCTTATGTATTATTAAATAATACGCATGATTTTACGTTCCTATTTTATTTTGTTACTAATGAGATAATAAAAATGGCAATAAAAATTTATTTTTTCTTTGCATTTTAAAGTTATAGCGTTTCTCTAAAAATGAATTTACTTTTTTCAACCCCAAATGTGGGAAAATAATACTGATCGAATAATACTAATAAATAATACTAACCATTGTTCCACTTTTGCAATAAAAAAAAATGACCAAGAACTTTTATTGGCTACGAACAAATACCCTTCCCGTTTCGCTACAACAAATCACACTATGCCACTCCCTATCAGTCTCCCTAAATCCTAATCTGATACCAGGTAATCACAGTGTCAAAATTTGAATGTGATCGGCTCAGTAGTTGGGGACAAGCAAACAAACAAAAACAAAACTTTCATCCTTATATGTATGCAGATTTTTAAATAAAAAATAATGCAGAATAGTAAATGGATGCATATTTTGTACAAAGCTTTTACCTTCGAAGCCAAAAGATGTATAAAAAAAAACTTAAATTGCGAAATTGCAGAAATGTGCGCAATGGATAAGTAGGGTTAATACAATATTGAATACAAAAAAATTCTGAACCGTTCATAACCGTTTTTCTGAGCGCAGTGACGTTATATACAGTGATGTGAAAACAAAGTGGTGGGAAAATAACTTCGTTTTAAATTTTGTTGTTACTCTATGTACTGTTTTTATAAACACACACACATACATTTGTGTTTAATAAGTCGAGAGAAATCAGACATTATTTTTCATATTTACATATATTCACAGACTTAAGCCGAACAGTACTATTCCCCCGAAAATTACTAGTTATTTACAATCTCAACATCTACCATCATTAAAAAAAAATATTACAGAAATCGCCACTACATAATCCACCACAACCACACCTACAAAAAAACTGACAAATAATTTTCCGGTGGAAAGAGTAAGAGTAAGTAAAAATCATTGATTCATTTAATAAGTATCTGCTTTGTACATAATAAGGATTGGATTTTTATTCCGTTGCAAAAAAGAAAACAATAATATTTGTTAGAATAATAAAACTCAAATAATATTGTGTATTCAAAACATCGAATAAAATTATTCGAGTTATGAATACATTTTTATACACATATTTTTATGTGAGTAATCCCAACCTTAGGACAACTTATATAAATAACTAATATTTTTTTAGACACCATTGCGTAAAGGAAAATGTCAACATAATTACTTCTGGATTAATATATACATACATGTACATTAGATGAGTTTTTTTTTGTATGGGATTCTTTAAACCTTCTCAGATCCTCCCTCCAGCACCGGAATATGAAAATAGGGTGTTTTAGAGTAAGTAAACTGAAAGAGAAATTTCACTTTTCCAAAAACTAGATGGAGCCACACCAAAAACCGCGCAAATTCCCAGATTTTCAAGGTATGTTTACATTTATGTATGAAAAAAGTTGGACTTTTTCACACGAAAAAAAATTGATATATATCCATACCCAAGGAAGGTAATATCGCGGCCTAAAGTGATTGTTCGAGCAAGTGGGCTTTTCCACTTGCTATTGGTAAGAAAATAAATAAAACAACGAGTTGTGATCTGCCCTTGGTAGAGCAAGCCAATATTAAGTTTAATTTCCGAAAAAACCAAAATATTTTAACATTCAAAATTTATATTATTTAATTATGTATGCGCGAGCCGTGGCGATTCATATGATAGAAGTTGCGGACTAACTCCTCGTTCAAGGCCAACCACACATATACACATGTATGTATATCTGCCTATGCACATAATTATGCAAGGCCAAGGCCAACTATGGATATGCCCAACCGTATGTGTACGTGTGTATGTATATCTACTTCATTATAGTTGAGCGCTACTGTGCGAGCGGTAAAGTTCTCACTAATGGTTTTATTATATATGAATGCGATGAGCAAGGCAATGCAGTTTTTGGCCTACGTGACTTTTTGGCTAGTCAGGTGGTGTGATGTTAAGGGCCGTTTACTCAACCTCTGATTAACGCTAACCACGGTTAAAGTCCGGTTAAACATCATTATCGACTTCATCAAACCTTGAATTTACCATGTGGTCGATAACGCAGTACATCACTTAACCGGACCTTTATCCTCCGGTTAGCGTTAATCAGAGGTTGAGTAAACGGCCCTATATGTCTTTGTTGTTGGTCGCGGGATTGATTTCACATTCTGCTTTGAGTTGAACTCACCGCCGATGACAGAGAATTTGATGATAATGATGAGATACATTAACTATGTATTAAATATGTATGCAATGCTGGGGAATAGTATGACTTGATATTAGATATAGTGTATTCCAGTACAGTGGGCCTGAACTGAGAAATGCGATGTCCAATTATTTGCACTGACTGTGCTTCAACAGTGATCATTTTCTTTTTTTTTCTCATGAATCTTCAACTTCTTGCCCTACACTCTTCCCGAAAACGGACATTATTTTTGAATTAAATTACACGGTAGGCTGCGTTATTTAATGCGCTTTCCAGAAATGTATAGCTATTAAAAATCTAATAAAATTTGGATGAGTTCATTAAGTTTAAGAGCCTATACACACTTGCGACTCAATCGATTTAGTCGAATTGGTCTGTTGTATGCAAATCCAACTGTTTCAGTTGTTCGACTAACTGTGTAACCTAAATCAAACGCAAGTCGTCAATTTAACGCACGCACGCAAATTTTTCATATGCGTTGAACCGAAATTGACTTGCGTGCGTGTTCAGATAAAGAAATAGAAAAATACAGAAAATCAGAGAAAATCTTGTTATTTTGTGGAATATGTACCTAACAGACACGATATCAAAAGCAAGTGTCAATTTTTTTGCAAACAATCACCCACAATGCTTAATTTCAACTGTCACGCAAAACAAAAATTGGGCGTCGAATTTGCTTTTTACGCACGCCGTTCAATTTCGGTTACTCCCATACAAGTTGTATGGGCATGAGAAATTTTTGACAGTAAATTGACGGCGTGCGTTTGATTTAGGTTACACAGTAATTGAATGTAGTGTGAATGCTTCCATACATTCCCATGCAATTCAAAGCCCGACTAAATCGATTGGGTTCACCATCTCCGATTAAGCACTTAACCAGAGATTTTTGCCAGGTTAAGCAATTTATTTGACAGCTCGCCATACGATTGACGTCAAACTAACCAGCGATTAAATTAACCGGAGGTGGTGAAACCGGCCCTAAATCGATTGAGTCGCAAGTGTGTATAGGCTCTAAATCGATTGAATCGCAAGTGTGTATAGGCTCTAAACGTCTTAACTAGGGATTTATACCATGTCTCCACATAACGTGTTTCGCTCTTTTTTTCTGCATTTTCTCTCTCAATCTTGTTTCGACACTGAAACCAGTGCCGAAACTCGCCAATTTCCATACAAATTTCTGAGAGCGAGTGAAGATTGAAACACTGTTTCATTCTGAATCATCTTGCCAACCTCGATGATATCGATGTCTTCTCTAATTTTGTATCGAAAATCTGTCGAAATCTCACACAGGCCAAAACAAAAACGCAAAATATAAGCAAACATACAAACATTTAAGAAGAGCAAGAAAGAGAAATGTTAAACTGAATCACGATCAGCCACGTGGAGACGGGTTATTTAGCGAGATGTTTTGCTAGATGTTTTGTTGGTGAAACAAGTTATGTGGAGACGGGCTTTTAATATGGAACTCATTAGGTCTGTTCGGTGAGTGCACTGAAAGTGTAGAACAGTGTAGGGCAGAACAACATCTGACAGTTGTCAGAGCAATTTAGTGCAAAGGCTTCAACGAACGAAAACTAACGAAAATGTTGATTTAGTGCAAACCAGCTGATTTATGTAAACAAACAATTCTCAATGATCAAATTTATAGCTAATGGGCCGTAGTCATAGTCGTTGACTAAAATCGGGTTTAGTTAAAATCGGTATTAAATTTAGAACGACTTTTAAAAGAGTGGTGTGTTATAGACCAGTTATAACAGCGTTTTTGCTAAAATAAAACGGAACAGGGTTAACCATGTAAAATATTAAGAATCGCTTTGTAATTTTAAGAAAATTCGAGTATTTTAAAAGTTCACCCTGTGTCAACTTTTAAATAGAAAAAAGTTAGCGCATCTATCTATTCGACATTTTGATGTTTGCATATTTTATCTTAATCGTGTATTTAAAATACAAACCACTAAAAGTGAGTTAAATTTTGTGATAAAACTACAAACTTCATATAAATCAAAATTAACTTGTGATTTAAGGGAACAAAAAGATCTCGTGCACCGAACTGGAGCGCAGGAGAAAAAGCATGTCTGCGGGAAAGCATTGAGTGCCACCTGATCAGCATTTCAATCTAAAAATCGTAATGTAGTCAGAACTTGCAATCCGGGTGAGATTGAAAGTCCCCTATTAGTGACATGTTTATAAGATATTCCACTGTGGCCATATCAAAGCAATATCGCGAATAACATTTCTCTTCCTCCAATTGGAAGGCTCCTTTGCTCTCCGTTCCGGGATAGCATAGTCTATAATGGCAAAATCTTGAAAAATTCTACTATTTCCAAACATATTTATTAAAATGTCTTCTTTATACGTTTTATTTATTTATTTTTTATTGTATTCTCGTACTCTCTTTCTATTTTTATAGTTTTCATGACGAATTCCCAGCTTAGAACAATATTTTAAGATTTTAAAATGACATTCACCTCATTTTAAAGTTAGAACGCTGTTTTAGTGATGAAATTGATTTTAAGTCGACTATGACAGATAAAATGACGTTTATGCTAGCATAATTCTAAGTGTGTTAAAACACTGTTTTAAATCGACTATGACTACGGCCCATTAAATTTATACAAATTTTCCATTTTTGATCAGATAACTTGCCAAATTCTTTGCTTTGTTTTCACTCGTAAACTTTTCCCTAATTGCGGTTTGTGCTATTTCAAAAAATTTATGAGCAATTTCGTTTGGTTGCCTGCCCATTTGACTTTGACCACGCAATGAATATAATCTGCCATACAGAGAAGAAAACCCCATATTTTTTAAATTTACTTGTGGTTTTCTATTATTTTGCCGCCTTAACTATTTAAAAACAGCTGTTTTCATATGCTGCACTAACTTACACTAGCTATGAAGATGGTGTAGTTTAGTGCAGTAAAGTGTGGGGTGGTGCTAACTCATTTGCATGGGAATGTATGGAAGCATTCACACTACATTCAATTAGTCGAACAACTGAAACAGTTGGATTTGCATACAACAGCCCAATTCGACTAAATCGATTGAATCGCAAGTGTGTATAGGCTCTAAACGTCTTAACTAGGGATTTAATATGGAACTCATTACAAGAAAGAAGGTAGTGTAAACGTCAAATTTTTGTCGCCATATTAACCACCTAACAATTATATGGATTATGACATTTCGTGCAGGGCCGTGCGCAGGAATTAGCCTTGGGGGGGGTTTTAATTTTGGTTTGCATTCGCATACATCTTTCGCTAAGATAAACATATTTGCTGAAACATATCCAGACCCATACACCATAAATTTAAATGTTCTCTAACTTTTCTGAAACTCATTATGATTCATCAAAACCTAGTTAACCAGGTCCTGAATAGTACACGGAAAGAATTTTTTACTAGAATCAATGCCGAGACAAGAAAAATTAGACTTGATTTTGAACTTAGAAAATAATTTCTTAATATCAAGAAAATCCAAGAAAATTGGATTTTAAATAAATAAGTTAAAATTTTCTTGCTTCAAGTGAAATTGGATTTTAAATAAATAAGAAATAATTTACTTAGGGTAAGTGTTTTTTCTTGTTTTTTGAAATAAATTAAGAAATTATTTTTTTGTTGCAAGTAAAACTTTTCTTATACGAGCTTAAGTAAGTAATGCGAGAGACACACATCGTAGTATAGTAATAATATTTCGATCTATACCACATATGTGTCACCCTCATATTGTAGTTTAATTGAAAATTTTCATAGCATAAGCTTAGTATCGACCTCTCAAGAAACGCAAAAGTTCCATATAAAATGACGTACAAGAAATGCTCAAGAAATTTTTCTTGTGAAACTTTCTTCAGCGAGTATCGACCTCACAAGAAATTTAATACACTTTTTTACCACTATTTTTCAACATAATGCGAACACAGCAACACAGGTTTTGCCAAGAAATATATCATCGAGCATTTATTTCTTAAAGAAATTTTGACGTCTGTTGGCTTTTGTTACATGTTGATAAAAATGGTGGTGAAAATGGCAAAATTAATCGGAAAAAATATAGTGCACAATTTGTGTAATGATGCAAAGCGGAAGTTGACATCAATTTCTTACATCTACTTTCATTCCGGCCATCAATATACCACAGTTTAGCAGTAATATAAGGTCATCCTCGTCGCTTACCATGATTTCCTAAAATAACAAAATAAAACTATTGAAAACAAATATTTAAAGCTTTTATTTAATGTTTTTTAAGAACTTATCAATTTCTCATGTTTACAAAATGGTTTATTTTGTTTACGTTTTTGATGATCTTCTTCGTTTCACTTGGTATTCACGGTGGAATAATAAACGTCAAAATTTCTTGCCTACTACAATTTTTTACTCAAGAAATAAAGCTAAAAATTTCTTGAGCTGTTTCTTGAGAGGTCGATACCAGCCTATAGCCAAATGATAATATTGATATCCTAATATTCGTACCACATGTGTGTCTGAGGCATAAGAAAATATTAAATATTAAATTAAGCAAATATTTTCTAAAAATATTAAAAACGTGAAAAATAAGGAAAATGAAAACTAATCATGAGGGATTAGAAAACCATAATTAGTCAACTAGTATTTTCCTAGGACTTGTTTATTGAAATGACAACATTTTCTTTAATATAAATGAAGATGCAAATAGTGAACTCCTTATACCAAATGCTTCACTAACAATCTGAGAATTGCAAAAATATTCAGAAATATGCAAAGCGGATGGCAAATGAAAAAAATACATGTAACTTTGGAAATGCAAATTCAGCAAGAAAAATTTTACTTCGCTCAAGAAAACGTTTTCCTATTCATTTTACATTTTTTTTCGCTGTATTTGTTGTTCCAATTCGTCGAAACACAATTTTCTTAAATTCTTCTTGATATTAGCAAAAAGATTTTCTTCATTTAAGTAAATTTAAGAAAAGATGTTCTTATTTATTTAAACATATTTTTTTCAACATATTTTTTTCTATAGATTTTGTTAGTGTTCTTGAATAAGAAAATAATTGTCTCAATTTTGGAAAACTCAATTTCTTATTTCCAGTAATAATTAAGTAAATTTTTCTTATTTCCCTAAAAATTTTCTAAATTGAGTTCAAGAAAGCATTTTTCTTGATTCAAGTATACACATTTCTTTCCGCGTACTGTTTACAGTACTTGTTAATTGAAACTGCTCACTGTTTTCACAAAATGAACATTTTTTGTTATCAGTACAATTTTTTTAAAAATGCCAAACGAACATATGCTACACAACTTTGTAATTTCGGAAAGCTCCAAGTGCAATTCAAAGTGCCGAGCTTATGTATGGGACAACCTTATTTTTTGCAACTTTTACCAATTCTTCTTCCGTAAAATTATTGTAACTAATATTGTCAAAAATTATGAGTCAAAATTCAATGCAAAATTTATAAACTGTATTTTGAAAATTTTTGCAAAATCATTGCAACTTAGATTTGGTCATGGGGGGGGGGGGGGTTTAACAAGTGCGGTCGATGGCATGGTTATATGCAAAATTTATTAGTAAATACAAAATTTAATTTAGATGAAAAGGTACTAAAAAGTTTTTTTTGCGAAGAATCTATTTCAGAATTAGGTAAATAATAAAATAAAGGAAAATAAATTTAGTAACGCAAGTAAAAACTAAAGAAAACGGCAACATATAAATTTAAACTAAATTTACATTCTTATATAACTGCTAAACAATTTTTTTAATAAATATATTTTTTAAATGTGGAAATATTCTTGTATAAAACATTGAAACCAAATATGCATGTATATATATTTATACGTACGCAATAAATAATACATATAAAGAAAATCAAGAACTCTTACCTTATTAATAAAAAATCGAACAGTTTTCAAATATTCCATAAAGGACGTTTTGATATCATTTTTCGACTTTAATAACTGCATAAATCTATTTAATTTTTTATGAATAACTTATTTTTTATTTTCTTTGAAAAGCTCATTACATCGGCTCATTTGTTTTGTTGATTAGCATATGTGAAAAACACCATTTCATTTAAAATACCCAATATTTTGTTCAAATATACCCTCAGCCAAACACTTTTGATTGGGCAACGCTATCCTAAATTTTTGACTTAAAATGAGACGTCAATAATCCATATTATAATCAAAAATGACTAAGTCAAAGTGAAATGGAACTACCTTGATTGTTTGTATCATGGCATGCATGATTCAAATAAAGAAGATTGTGCACTCAGCCATATTCAGAAAAATATTCATCCGTAAGACTGGGTTCATTTTGGTTAGTACGTCATCAACTACGTTATCGACGAGAAAGAAAATTTGCAAACAGGCAAAAAATACCTTTATTGAACTATTATTCACACAAATAAATACGCGGCACTTCATTTTTCTTTATTTAAAATAGTTTTTTAACATAAATTTCACATTTATCGTTATTAGAAAACCGGAAACGAAACTGGGTGAAAGAGAATTTATGTTACTACGTCACTAAATCAGCTGATTCTGTCAAATTTTGGATGAACGCATAGCGGTACCGCTGAATGCACAATCTTATTTATTTGAATCATGGTATCATGGTTTACAAGTGTCAGAATTTCATTTAAGCTATCCACACACGACGAACATGCTCTCCAACATGCGCACCAGCATGCTCGACGCCTTTGCCCACTAACGAGCGAATATCTCATTTGTAAATGCGTAATACGAGCTGCAGAACTTAACCATACAGGAAGCATCTTATATCACAAGAGTGTGCAACTGCTGGCGTACGCAGATGATATCGACATCATTGGCACTAACACTCACGCCGTATGTTCTGCCTTCTCCAAGCTGGATAAAGAGGCTAAGAAAATGGGTTTGGCGGTCAACGAGGACAAGACGAAGTACCTCCTGTCATCACACAAAGAAACAGCACGCCTTGGCAGCCACGTCAATGTTGATAGCTACAAATTCGAAACTGTTAAGGACTTCGTCTATCTGGGAACCAGCATTAACAGCAAGAATGATGTCAGCACGGAGATCCAACGAAGAATCACGCTTGCCAATAAATGCTACTTCGGACTAAGTAGGCAACTGAAAAGTAAAGTCCTCTCTCGACAAACAAAAATCACACTCTACAGGACGCTCATCGTTCCAGTCCTCATGTACGGCGCAGAAGCATGGACAATTTCAAAATCAGATGAGATGGCACTTGGAGTATTCGAGAGAAAAGTTCTTCGTAAGATTTATGGACCTTTGCGCGTTGGCGTGGGCGAGTATCGACGGAGATTTAACGATGAGCTGTACGAGCTTTACATAGACATCGACATTGTTCAGCGAATAAAGATCCAGCGGCTGCGTTGGGCAGGTCATGTCGTGAGAATGGACGAAGGCGCTCCGGCCAAGAAAGCATTTCTATCGAAACCCGCTGAACGCAAAAGAAAAGGGAGACCTCCACTGCGTTGGGTTGGGAAAATCAGGTGGACAGCGATGCTGCCTCCCTAGGTGTTCCCAAGTGGCGCCATGCTGCACGAAACAGAAGCAATTGGCGCGCTCTGTTGGACTCGGCCAGAATCGTCTAGACGGTTAAGCGCCAATCAAGAAGAAGAAATGCGTACTTCAAGTGGGAAGACGGCAATGAATGCGCGGATGATGCTCTTGCTATGAGTTAGGCACTCTGCACACGGAGCGCACTGCTTTAGACGCGTATTAGATACTACAAACGAAAGCTGTACGCTGTGATGTCGCGCACGTATATTTCAATTGAGGGCTGCACACGAGTCGTCAGCTTCATGCATTCGTCAAATTATGCCGGCTACATGTCGCTTGGCGTAAATCAGTGCTGGTAGCTAGGCGTACTACGCTTAGAAAACAGGAAGAAGAAGATGTTTGTTTACATTTTTCCACTTGGTGGAATTTATGAAAGCAGTAAAATTTGTGTAAAAAATCGGAAAAAATGAGTGTATAATTAAAGAAAATGGAAGATTCCGTAAAAGTTTTCATCTTTTCTATTTAAAGCTTCGAAATTTAAAGCAAATACCGTATTATTAATTTGTTTGTTTGTTTTGTGCAGCGAAGTTTCATGACGCTTCGTATGCAAATCTTGAGGCGTAGAGAAATCGACGCTACATGAAATGTCTCGTACGCGTCTATGACGATACGCCTCGTGTGCAGAGTGCCTTAGATTTGCATATATATTTATTATTATGTTATGTTGTTTTAATTACACTGTAGGGAGGCAAAAATATCACAGAAAAACGCTGAAATACCCCAACTAAATACGATGGCGTTTTTCAGAAAGTCCGGATTAGCTCTTGATTTCAAGATACATAGGAAATTTTTCTATACAGTTTTTAAACAGAAAAATTATATGTACGTTTAAGGGCCGTTTACTCAACCTCTGATTGACGCTAACCGGAGGACAAAGGTCCGGTTAAGCTATGGACTGCATTATCGACCATATTTTAAATACTGCCACTATCACGAACAACGTCGGCGGTACCGAATGACGTTTTCGGCAAATCGGCATTATGACAACCGACGGCGCGCCGAATCTTTCGAAATACGGTAATCGGCATTATGAACACCGAATGAACGAACATTTTGACAGTTTTTCGTGCCGAAATTTGCCGCAAGTATTTGGTTGCGGCGATATTAACAAAATATCAAAAATTACAATAAAAGTTTAAGTAAATTATGTAAATGCATGTATGAAGTTGTTATAAGTGTTAGTGAGGTTGAATATATGTAAATACATTAATCAACCGGTCGCGAGAAGCCACAAACATGGCGTGGGTCCATTGCATTTTCCACCGCGATTGAATTGCTGTTATATGCAAAGAAAAACTTCAAAGAAAAAATTGTGAAATGATAAGAAGAGTGATTTACGTGCGTATGTAGGTTTTGGAAATTAAAATATATTTTCACCCAAGAATAATAATGCATTTTCTGAAGTTGATAATTATTGTTTGACTACTATAAAAAAGCAACTAAGGAATTATGAATGTGTATTACCAACAATTTACCATTTTAGTACAAAATTTTGTCTCAATAAAGACGCGTTCAAATAAATATTGCAGGTGGTGGAAGGTCGGCTTCAGTATAATGCGCCCGCCGTATTTATTTTGAAACCACTAAGAATGTTTCAATGGGTGATATTAATAAAAGCCGAGCATTTGCTTTTGCTTAAAATCTCAGACCTTTTACTCAAATTTTGAAATATGGTTCATACAAATTAATGTCAAATTTATAAAATCTTGAATAAAAGCATTTGCTTGGTTTTTATTAATATGGCCCAATGAATCCTTCAGGAAAAGTTCTGTGAATGATAATTTTACTAGTTATAACACTCCCGACTACGCAAACTTACTGTAAATCTCTCAAGATCTAACTCCAGAAAGGGAGTTCTGTCGGCTGATAGTTACTTTTCAAAGCGCGGCAGCCTTCGCACAGTGATGCCAGATAATCTCCACTAAAATTCCCACGGAAATCGGAAAAAAATCCCAAATTTCCCACATTTTAAATAAAAAAATCCCACAAAATTCCCACTGAATTTAAAGCATTTATTTCAGCAAATACATTTTTTTAATATCTAAAAGTATCAGTTGTACAAATTATTTGCATTGTGCAAGTGGATATGATTTTTGTTGATTTGAAGCAATTGATATTTTTGGATTGAAAGGCAACTCTTACTTTACTTATACTATTTAGCATATTACTAGATAGTTTGTTTCGCTTTTTACATTTAACATCCGTTACAATTGAAAATAATCTTTCTGATTCAATGGGGTAACATGAGTACAATTTCAACCAATTGCTTACGATTATGAAACAAAAAATTGTCATTATAGTTTTTTAAGGTTTATTATTTTACTCCACATTACATCAACAGGTAATTTTTTTAAATCGTCTTTTTGTGTTTCGGTTAAAACCATACAAATACTTTTGTATTCCGATTCTGTGAGATCAGGATTAAGATTTAATTTTTTAGTTAGAGCAAGAAGTTTTTTTTTTTCTTCATATTTGTTTTTATTGAATCTTTCTTGTTTAGAAAATAACAATAATTTCGCAAATCTTACAAACTAATACAATAAATTATTTGTTGCCAATGCTACAAATAATAAAGTTGGCAAAGAGTCTTTTTACATATACACATATGGCATGTATCTTAAACTAGGAGTGTAATATTAACCTAGTTGTGTAATGAAGTTTATCTTGGTCCAGGTCACTATTATTAATTATTTATTTATTTATTTGTTATCATTATTATTATTATTATTATTATTATTATTATTATTATTACTATTATTATTATTATTATTATTATTATTATTATTATTATTATTATTATTATTATTATTATTATTATTATTATTATTATTATTATTATTATTATTATTATTATTATTATTATTATTATTATTATTATTATTATTATTATTATTATTATTATTATTATTATTATTATTATTATTATTATTATTATTATTATTATTATTATTATTATTATTATTATTATTATTATTATTATTATTATTATTATTATTATTATTATTATTATTATTATTATTATTATTATTATTATTATTATTATTATTATTATTATTATTATTATTATTATTATTATTATTATTATTATTATTATTATTATTATTATTATTATTATTATTATTATTATTATTATTATTATTATTATTATTATTATTATTATTATTATTATTATTATTATTATTATTATTATTATTATTATTATTATTATTATTATTATTATTATTATTATTATTATTATTATTATTATTATTATTATTATTATTATTATTATTATTATTATTATTATTATTATTATTATTATTATTATTATTATTATTATTATTATTATTATTATTATTATTATTATTATTATTATTATTATTATTATTATTATTATTATTATTATTATTATTATTATTATTATTATTATTATTATTATTATTATTATTATTATTATTATTATTATTATTATTATTATTATTATTATTATTATTATTATTATTATTATTATTATTATTATTATTATTATTATTATTATTATTATTATTATTATTATTATTATTATTATTATTATTATTATTATTATTATTATTATTATTATTATTATTATTATTATTATTATTATTATTATTATTATTATTATTATTATTATTATTATTATTATTATTATTATTATTATTATTATTATTATTATTATTATTATTATTATTATTATTATTATTATTATTATTATTATTATTATTATTATTATTAATATTATTATTATTATTATTATTATTATTATTATTATTATTATTATTATTATTATTATTATTATTATTATTATTATTATTATTATTATTAATTTTTTTTCCCTCAAAAGTGGATAAACAGTTTAAGTTTTTATTTAAATTTATATGTACAGCCATAGCATGGTGATCGTAGAGGTGTTTTTCTTCGCGCGGGCTGGCGCGATGAACAACAGGGACTAGGTGCGTTCATGGCCGTTGGTCGGACGTTTCGGCGACGTTTATTGTATTGTTCGGTATTTACGCTAGCCCGTGCGATGAACAACAGGGACTAGGTGCGTTCATCGCGATGGCCGTTGGTCGGACGCTTCGGCGACGTTTATTGTATTGTTCGGTATTTGCGCTAGCCCGTGCGATGAACAACAGGGACTAGGTGCGTTCATCGCGGTGGCCGTTGGTCGGACGCTTCGGCGACGTTTATTGTATTTTACGTTATTTTCACTAGCCTGTACTATGAACGCCAGGGACTAGGTGCCGTTCATCGCGATGGCCATTGGTTGGTCGCTTCGGCGACGTTCATCATTATCTTTACTTTACGTTACTTTCGAGATATTGGTCTAACGGAATATGACCTTATGCACAATTGAGGTTTACATCCTTTCTCTTTAACCGCCTAGGATAGTTTTGCTTTAGGAGACTTTTTGCTAATGAACTAGGATGGTTGGCTAATCTTTTCGCATAATTTGCTTGCATTTTCTCTATCTCTTCGGCCACCGTATTTATCTTTAGGTTACTATGAATAATTGAATTTTTTACATACCAAGGCGCTTTGCATATTGTTCTTAATATCTTGGACTGTAGCCTTTGAATTCTTTCTACGCTAGATTTCGATGCTGAGTCCCATAGTTGAATTCCATACATCCAAATTGGTTTTAAAACCATATTAAATATTAATATCTTATTATCTAAGCCCAGTCTAGAACTTGGACCAATTAACCATTGCAGCTGGCTTATTTTCAACTTGGATTGCATAATCTTTTTGTCAATGTGATTTTTCCAAGTCATTCTTCTATCCAGTGTGACTCCAAGGTACGTAACGAAGTCTTTCTGAATTATTATTTTCCCATTTATTGAGACTGGTGGACATGTGTCTTTCTTCAGGCTAAAAGTTACTTGTACACATTTAGATTCGTTGACCTTAATTCTCCACGTAGTAAGTCATTCCTCTAAAGTTTTTATATGTCTCTGCAATTGGATAGTAGCAGTTATGGGATTTGCGTGCACACTTAGTATAGCCGTATCATCTGCGAAGGTCGACGTGACAAGTCTCGCGTTCGTTGGCAGATCGCTTGTGTAAATTAAGTATAATACAGGCCCTAGAACACTACCTTGTGGAACTCCAGCAGAAATTGGATGACTTTCGGTTGTAAAACTTTTGTGCCTTACCCGAAATTTTCTACCTGTTAAAAAGCTTTCTAGGAACCCGCACAGATTATATGGAAGTGTTTGTTTTATTTTATACAAGAGCCCTTCTAGCCATACTTTATCGAAGGCTTGTGCCACATCTAGGAATAGTGCGGTGCAATATCGTTTGGTTTCAAAAGTTGACCTTATTTCTGAAACAATCCTATGCACTTGTTCTATCGTACCGTGCTGCTCTCTAAATCCGAACTGGTGACTTGGTATGGTTTCGTGCAGTTCTAAGATGGGCTGAATTTTTCTCAGCAATAATTTTTCGTTTGGAAATAGTTTGGAAAAGATACAGATTAAGCTTATTGGCCTGTAGGAGCTTACTATTGTCGGGTCTTTGCCTGGTTTTGGGATCATGATAATTTCAGATAGTTTCCATGGATTAGGAAAGTGACATAATCGGAGGGTACTATTGAAGATGTATAGTAGTTGCTTAATAGCTGCTATGGGAAGCGCTTTTAACATTTCACCCGTTATTCTGTCATACCCTGGTGCTTTCTTATTCTCTATGTCTTTGGATATAGTTTTATTCAAGTCATCTAATTTAAATCCAAGTGGGATTGCTGGTAATTGTGGAATATTTTCTTGGAGAAAATTTTGGCCTTCATTTGGAGTAAATACATTTGAAAGATGGGTTGCAAAAGCTATTCATTTTTCGTGGTCACTTCGAGCAAATTCACCATTGTGAGGACCCCAATCCTGAGGAGTTGGAGTCCCCCACAAGAACGTACATACTTGCATACATGAAGTCCGACCCAGCCTAATGTGATCATCATACAAATAGAAATTGGCATACATACGTACATATAAATATATAACGTGAATTTACATACGAATATATATGTACATACAATTGGGATTTTTATACATCCATGCATACAGGAAATCTGACCCAGCCTAATGTAATCATCATACGAACAGGAACTGGCATACATACATACATACATATATATATATAACTTGAATTTACATACGTATATATATGTACACACAAATGGGATTTTTGTACATTCATGAAATCTGACCCAGCCTAATGTACAAATAGGAATTAGCATACATACATACATATGTATATATATCCTTATATAACTTGAATTCACATACGTATATATATACATATGCACATATATGTATATATATATACAATTTGGATTACATACATATATATTATTTGTACATACATATGTACATACCAGGATACATACATATACATATATATGTATATCAACATTGAAATCATACATACATATATATATTATTAATATATACATATATATACCTACATACATATCTACAGCCGAATTATATACATAAGCAGTATATACATAATCATACATAATTTAAATATAGTACATACATATATACATATTAAGGTACATATGCATACACATATATACACAGTCTAATAATTAAAATTAAAGTCTTTCACCCCAAAATTAAGGTTACTAAACTTTAAAAGTTTAACATATGTACACACAACCAAACATGTAAATCTTACATTGTAAAATATAAGCATACGTATGTACATACATATGTACACTCAACTGCACACGCATTGAACCATAGGCAGCCGGCCAGTAAGCGAAGGTCGCACAAAGAGGAATACGGTAAAATGCAAGTGCATGAGTGACATACAGACATACATACATACATATGTTAATATTAGAGGCCGTGAGTTTGGAATACATATGTACGTTAGAAATAGCAACAAATGTAAAAGTTACAGAAAATTAGTGCAGGCAGAGTTGTTGACCCGTTCCGGGATTTTTGTATACAGCGATATACATATGTACATACGTTAATAATAGAAAGCAGTTAAGTTAAGAATACATATTTATATTAGAATTAGCAACAAATGTAAAAGTTACGGGAAATTTGTGCAGCGATAACTGTCCGCCGCTGTCAGGATTTTGTATAAAAGGGCGACAGCATCCTGAGGAAAATCAGTAGGAGTTAGGCAAGCGTTAGGTATACTTGTCGGTGGCATTAACACACCGACAAAGGAGTACACCTGGGGGTCTTAACACCCCATCTGTACTTAGAATTATATTATTATTATTTGGTAGCTTACGTTATACATTTAGCACAGGAATCAGAAGCAGGTATATTTGTCGGTGGCATTAACACACCCACAAACGGCGCACACCTGGAGGTCCTAACACTTCATTTGTGTGCAGTTATATTTGGCAGGCGGTTTCCACCTCTGTCAACGGAAGGTCAGCGGGCGGGTAAGAACACCTCCGCTACCTTTATACAGTCGTAGGAATTTTTGTAGGGAATAATTTATGTTTAAAGAATATATTAATAAATGAATTTTATAACGATTTATGAAAATAACTAAAATACAGGGTTTTCTTTAATTGGGAAAACTAGGAATTCTTATAATTTCAGGAACCCTGGACGGACTGCGCTACCCCAGCAAACCCAAAGGAAAAGTCCGTCACACCATTTTGCATTCGTATTGGAGGATCCTGCTGAACCGGCCGTTTTAGATATTTGAGAGAGCGCCACAAGGAATAATCTGTACCAGATGTGGCCGTGAGGGAATTAATTCTATTTTGAAATTTTGTTTCCCTTTTCTCCTCTAGGAGCATTTGGAGCTCTTTCGTGCATTTTTTTAGCTCGTTCTTCAGAGCTGGAGATCGCAACCTTTGCCAGTCTATCCTAAGTTGCCTTTTCTTGGAAACTAGCTCAATGATATCATTTTCATTGAAAGAACTAAAGCTTTGCTGCTGGGTTGTATTAGGAAGTAAGGGCGTTGAAACCTCTGCTGCCACTTGCAGTAAGTTTGTGAAGTCAATTATCGCATATTCCACTTCGGCGGCTGATTTAAGGCTCACATTTGGATTAATATGCGAACTTATAAATTTTCTGTACTTCAGCCAATTCGTAAATCTATTAGTTAAGCTTGGGTTCAGTTCGTTTAAAGTTGGAAAGGTTTTAATAGATATGACGCAAGGAGAGTGATCAGATGATAGGTCAAAAAGTGATTCTATCTGAAGTATATCCCGATCGAGGCCGCGAGTTACCCCAAAATCTATGAGGTCGGGGGTTTTGCTCCTATCAGTGGGCCAATATGTTGGCTGTCCGGTTGATATAATGTCAAGACCATTGCTTTGGATTGCTTTGAACAAGTTTCTTCCTTTTGGTGTTATTAGCCTAGATCCCCAAAAAGTATGTTTAACTTCGAGAAGTATTCAGTGAATTGGTATTCTGTTATATTAAAACGGGGAGGGCAGTATATTGCAGATACAGTTAATCCGCCAGAACTATCATCTACGTACACTGATGTTGAGTGTATATACTCTTTGCAATATTCTTCTAGAACGTGGTGCTTAATCCTCTTTCTTATAAGTATACCGGTTCCACCTCTAGCTTTTCCTTCAGGGTGCTTGGTACTATAGAACATATACCCATCAATATTAAAATTATTAAACACAGTCAGATGGGTTTCAGACACTAACATTATGTCAATTTGGTGATTTTCTAGGAAAATATGGAGTTCATTGCGATGTTGGCCTATGCCGTTAGCATTCCAGAAACCTATATTGAAACAATTCATTTTGACAAAATTGTTTGAAGTAGGAGATTTTGATTCCTAATCAATTCTTTCATCATGTTTTGCATTGACTTCATATGGTCCTGCATCATATGAACAAAGCTATTTAGAGTGTTTTCGAGTGATGTTGTTGGATTGGAATCGTCTTGGATTTCGGTCTGTTGTGTGCCTCTTAAGACTTGAGCGTATGAGTACGTTCCCAGATTTCTCTGCGGGGCTGTATTAATAGTTGGTTTTAGCACATTTTGAGATTGTGGGACAGGTACAGTTTTAGGTTTTTTGCTACCTTTCTCTTTTAATGAAATGTATACTGGGCAACCCCTATAATTAGCAGTGTGATTTTGACCGCAGTTACTGCACTTCTTATTTTCTGGGTTTGCTTTAGGTTTCTCGCACTCTTTGGAGCTGTGCAAATTTCCGCAAATTACACATACGCTAGGTAATGTGCAATATCGTTTCGTATGCCCGAACTCCTGACAATTATGGCATTGTACGGGGCCCACACGTTTATGCGGTTCTTCCACAGAGATTCTTCGGTGTAGAAGATAACGCAATTTATAAATTGGATGTACTTCTCCCTTCTTTAAGAGCTGGAAGTCTGGCTCGATTTCAACCCTGAACATCGGTTGCGGTATGTTGGCTTTATTTTTGATATTGTAAACATATCTGACTTTAAAGCCTTCCTCGTTTAATGCAGTCTCTATTTCGGCTTACGGAATTTTCTATTCCTTTTAGTACAACTGACAAGCCACGGCTACTTTTTAGCTGATAGGTATAGAAATTTTTCTTCCTGTTTTCAAAGTCTTTAGTTATTTTGCGGAAATAATCCTCACTACAAGTTTGAATTTTAACTTCCTGTATATTACCTTTTTTTGTAGGTACGATATGGAAGTTTTTAGGACCTACTAGCTCAACCAGTTTGCTTACTAATGTATTAGACCTTTGTTCTCGCAGGTAAATTGGAGGGGGCTTGGAACTCTTTTGTGGCTTTTCCACTTGAATATTTTGAGATTCAGCGAGCACACTGAATCTGTTGTCGCCCAATGTTATTTTCGGTGCCTCTTTTGTTGCCACTGCTGGCAGGTCACCTTTGATTAATTTGGAGGGATTCGATTTCCCATTCTTTTCTGGGGTTCGCTTTCTTTTTATACGGATATAGCGATCCAAGCCAGTTTGCACTTGTATTTTCTTGGCGTTTTTATCTGCCATTTTTATAGTATCGCCAGCTTTATTTTGAGCTCCAGCTGCGGAAGTACTTGCTAGAGGCTCTGTGAATTGAGGGCAAGTAATTTGGACACTCGGAGAACAGGACCGTGCCCTTTGTTCAATCGCCGTGTTTCCTTTTCCGGCTTTTTCGTTTATATCAAACGATTTAAAAGTGAAATACACATTGCGCACGCGATCGTTTGAAGAAGTGCCTAGGGCACTCATATGCATATGTACATATGTATTTTATTTTATTTATTAATTTTACTTATTTATTTCCTTTTATTTTAATTTTAATTTTAATTTTTATTTTATTTAATTTTTTTTTATTATATTATAATTATATATATATTCTATTTTATTCTATTTTATTTTATTTTAATTTAATTTTATTTAATTTAATGTAATTTAATTTAATTTAATTTAATTTAATTTAATTTAATTTCATTTCATTTCATTTAATTTCATTTAATTTCATTTAATCTAATTTAATTTAATTTAATTTAATTTAATTTAATTTAATTTAATTTAATTTAATTTAATTTAATTTAATTTAATTTAATTTAACTTAATTTAATTTATAATTGTTGGGGTAAGTGGAAAAAAATTCAACAACTATTTACAGCGAAGGTTGAGTGTATAGCTATTTCACGAAAAACCATTTTCGATCATCAGCACTCTTTTCGGAAGTGGATGCACCGGGGATTGAACCCGAGTCCATTCCAACTTCAGCCGCAATGACCCAACGGATAAACACACTCGGCCATTGAGACTCTGTGCAAGCTGTTGGATTTTCCCCACTTTTGCCTTTTTCATTTTCAACATTAACGTTAGTGTGTATATGCTTTTGCATATATTCTCCACAAACGTGCTGAATTTTTGTTGTAGGCAGTTCGCAATGAACATTGTTGTTGGTATTTATTTTATGTATATACCAAACAACGTTAACAATTTTACTTGAAAGAGTTTTTAGTGCTTAGCACGAAATTTTTATTTTTAATTCAATTTTTAATTGTTGGGGTAAGTGGAAAAAAAATTCAACAACTATTTACAGCGAAGGTTGAGTGTATAGCTATTTCACGAAAAACCATTTTCGATCATCAGCACTCTTTTCGGAAGTGGATGCACCGGGGATTGAACCCGAGTCCATTCCAACTTCAGCCGCAATGACCCAACGGATAAACACACTCGGCCATTGAGACTCTGTGCAAGCTGTTGGATTTTCCCCACTTTTGCCTTTTTCATTTTCAACATTAACGTTAGTGTGTATATGCTTTTGCATATATTCTCCACAAACCTGCTGAATTTTTGTTGTAGGCAGTTCGCAATGAACATTGTTGTTGGTATTTATTTTATGTATATGCCTACAACAAAAATTCAGCACGTTTGTGGAGAATATATGCAAAAGCATATACACACTAACGTTAATGTTGAAAATGAAAAAGGCAAAAGTGGGGAAAATCCAACAGCTTGCACAGAGTCTCAATGGCCGAGTGTGTTTATCCGTTGGGTCATTGCGGCTGAAGTTGGAATGGACTCGGGTTCAATCCCCGGTGCATCCACTTCCGAAAAGAGTGCTGATGATCGAAAATGGTTTTTCGTGAAATAGCTATACACTCAACCTTCGCTGTAAATAGTTGTTGAATTTTTTTCCACTTACCCCAACAATTAAAAATTGAATTAAAAATAAAAATTTCGTGCTAAGCACTAAAAACTCTTTCAAGTAAAATTGTTAACGTTGTTTGGTATATACATAAAATAAATACCAACAACAATGTTCATTGCGAACTGCCTACAACAAAAATTCAGCACGTTCGTGGAGAATATATGCAAAAGCATATACACACTAACGTTAATGTTGAAAATGAAAAAGGCAAAAGTGGGGAAAATCCAACAGCTTGCACAGAGTCTCAATGGCCGAGTGTGTTTATCCGTTGGGTCATTGCGGCTGAAGTTGGAATGGACTCGGGTTCAATCCCCGGTGCATCCACTTCCGAAAAGAGTGCTTATGATCGAAAATGGTTTTTCGTGAAATAGCTATACACTCAACCTTCGCTGTAAATAGTTGTTGAATTTTTTTCCACTTACCCCAACAATTAAAAATTGAATTAAAAATAAAAATTTCGTGCTAAGCACTAAAAACTCTTTCAAGTTAATTTAATTTAATTTAATTTAATTTAATTTAATTTAATTTAATTTAATTTAATTTAATTGTTTTGTTGTTTGTTGTTGGACAAACCTCCCTAGATTCGTTTTGACCATAAAACCATCTTTGACTTTATTAGCATACATTTCTTTTTCAGGAAAAAATCAATGAGAATAGTAATTTTTCGAAATTGGTAATTCGAAATTTAGCGCTTTTTCACGAAGTATTACTTATAATTCTAGCGTTTATTGAGCCGTAGGAAAGTGCAAGAACCGCAGGAAGTTCACCACAATTTACATTCTTTGTACTTATATTCGCTCTTTTATGGTAAAATTCCTACGGTTCCTGCACTTCCCTACGGCTCAACAAACGCTACAATTATTATACGGTATTGCTGTTATTAACATGCTAATAACAGAAAAGTAACGCCAATTATTTAAATTTCAAGTTTTCTTTCAATTACTTATCATCTTAATCAAATAATATTAGTATAAACTACATTGGGAATAAATATGCAATGTATAAGAGTATCTGAACTTGAGATTTTACTTAATGTCTGTCAAAATCGAATATTAAAAAACTAAATTATATAAGAAAATTATTATTTATAACCGTAGCACATACATAGGTAGAAATATTTTTTGTGTACATCTATTCCAAATTGCTTGTTTAATGCAAAATTTTAATAATTTGTGTTAAAAGTAGAGCTCTCGATTTTTTTTGAACATTTTCGAGTAGCCCGAACAGTTGTTTTTCAAATGATCGAAGAGTTGTTTGTTTGTTTATTACCCGTATGTTTGTACGGGCATTTGAACAATTCGGGTATTTTGAAGTTTGTTTTTTTCTTTTGTTTATTATTATTATTTTTTCGTTATGCATATGTAGTTTTTTTATTTTTGTTTTTCCGATACACATTTTTTTGTTTGTAAGCTCGAATGCTCGAATGTTTGTACGGGCATTTGAAAAACAAACGGGCTTCAAACAAAAACGATCAGATCGAATTGCTCGATACCCGGGTATCTAGGGCTCTATGTAGTTAAAAGTCGATTTTATTGAAAAATATATACAGTGACTCAAAAAAAAAACCATACGCCAGAGTTTTTAAATTTATTTCAAACAGTTCTGTCGAAAATTTTACTCTCTTATTTTCGTTTAAAAATGTAAACAATTTTTCAATAAAAATCGCCTTAAGCAGGATTTCTAAGCTTATGGAAAAATCCGAAAAATCGTAGAAATTTCTAAAAGTGGATTAAAAATTTCAAAGCGCGGCCAGAATTTATAGAAGATTTTGAGCAGATTTCTAAGTGCACTGTTATGTAGTCAACCAATTTTAGTGTAAAAAGTGCTATTCTCAATGATTTAAAAATTTCCGTCGATTTTAGAAATTTTTTTCTGCAGGGTGTTTGCGTTATATGTACGTGAGACCGTTCCAATTAAAATTTCCGAAAAGCCAATGAAATTTTTCAAAAAGTTGAATGTTTCATATTATTATATTACAATTGAATGAGCTGCAAAATTGCATACTCAAAAATCTTCTAAAAAATGTAGCTTTATAATCCTTAGCCCCTTTTTATGATAATTACTTCCTTAACTTCCTTAAAAGTTAACAATAATCGCTGCTAAATATCTGGGTTACTTTCGAGCATCACCTACATTAACCAAGATATGCGTTAGAAATATAAACTTTAAGGGCCGTTTACTCAACATCTGATCAATTTAATCGCTGGTTAGTTTGACATAAATTGTATGGCGAGCTGTCAAATAAATTGCTTAACCGGGCAAAAATCTCTGGTTAAGTGCTTAACCGGAGATGGTGAAACCGGCCCTAAAATTAAATGTAAAGCACAAAAAGAAAATTATTGTAGGTACATATGAAAAACCCTGTATCTAGTAGTGAAGTGCGGCTTTGTGCGACGTAATTTTTTGTCGGCTAACTACTACTTGTACTAGATATCATGTCCGAGGGTTAATTTGACTGAGTCTGACAGAGCAACGTAACAAAACCAATTTTTAACACGAAAAATAGTGATAATTTTTTTTTAAATATCCCAACTTTAAAAGCTTACAACTATAAACTTAGAATTATTGGAAACCAAGGATATTATTGAAAAGTGTTAATAATTACTTGAACCTTTAGGATTCATCACGATTACTTAAATGAAATTCTTTAAATAATAAATATTCAAGTTGAAACTAGCACTTAAAAATATGTAAGAAAAAAACAAAAAAATTAACCTCAGATATGCTAAGTTACGACCATCTGGGGCAAGTGCAGAGTATGGGGTCGGGAAAAAAGCGATGAATTATTGTTCCCCATTCTATTTCCAATATGTGGGTATGTTTTTTTCTGTAATTGTAACAATTTTACAAAATTCAATTTTGGGCGCATAAAACTTGAAAATCTACCTATGCGCGTAGATTTCCAGAAGAGAATATGAGACTTAAGCTTAGTATCGACCTCTCAAGAAACGCAAAAGTTTCATATAAAATGACGTACAAGAAATGCTCAAGAAATTTTTCTTGTGAAACTTTCTTGAGCGAGTATCGACCTCTCAAGAAATTTAGTACACTTTTTAATACAATTTTTCAACGTTATGCGAACACAGAAACACAGGTTTTGCCAAGAAATATATCATCGAGCATTTATTTCTTAAAGAAATTTTGACGTTTGTTGCGCGTTGAAAAAAAATCGTGGAAATCGTTAGTGAAAATGGCAAAAAAGAACCGAAAAATAGAATGCACAATTTTTCTAATGATGCAAGGGCATAGTTGGCATCGATTTCTCATATTTTATTCCATTCCGGCCATCAATATACCACAGTTTACCAGTAATATAAGGTCATCCTCGTCGCTTTCGATGATTTCCTAAAATAACAACAAAATAAAACTATTGAAAACATATATTTAAAGCTTTTATTTAATATTTTTTAAGAACTTACTAATTGCTTATGTTTACAAAAAGGTTTATTTTGTTTACGTTTTTGATGCTCTTCTTCATCTCACTTGGTATTCACGGTGGATTACTAAACGTCAAAATTTCTTGCCTACTACTATTTTTTACTCAAGAAATAAAGCTAAAAATTTCTTGAGCTGTTTCTTGAGAGGTCGATACCAGCCTTTACTTTTGAGCTGGGTATCCACATCATAAGAAATTGCTCAAGAAAAAATTGGCATTTATTTCTTAAGTAATTTTGACGTTTGATTTTTTCTTCAAGAAATATATACAATCGTATATATTTCTTGGCAAAACCAGCGTTGCCAACCTCATTTTTCGTCAAAAATTTTAATAGATTTTCTTGTGAAGTGGATACTGCCTAAAGAAAATTTGACACAAGAAAATTTCTTGACCATTTCTTAAGCGTTTTTTTATATGGAGTTTTAGCATTTCTTGTGATGTGGATACCCGGCTTTGAAGTATAGTTAAAGGCCCTTGGCAACGACAATCTGGCATGTCAAGCAGTGTGTATGTGTGAGTTTTTTTGTGTGTGTTAGTGCAATCGGCAGTCGTCGTGCTACACGTTCATGTTCGGGCTCGCGTTGATGAGAATCAAATCTTTTAGATATTTGCGTCAATCACTCGACACTCACACATATGTATACACTTAACATTCCAGAGAGGGCCTTAAGAGTTTGATATATGTATTATAAGCGATATTTGTGTACTAAAATGTTAAATTATAGTCTGAAAAAATCACATTTCGCTAGCTTAGAGTGCAAACTGTGTAAGTCCACTTTTATGAAAAAGTGTATTTTTATGTAGAACGCTAGAAAAATCAAATACGCACCGCGCTAAACAAGTCTGAGATACTTGTCATATTTCTACTCGTTGTTATTCAGTGATACGCAAATTGTGTAAGTCCAAAATGTGAAAAAAATTGTGTAAGTCCAAAATATTTATATGAACAGAAATTTTTTTTCATTTCGAATTTTTTTTCTTTTTTGTTTTTTGTCTCTCCTACAAAGTTTTAAATAAGGACTTACACAATTTGCATTCTAAGCTAGCGATTTTTATCATTTGTAATAAAAATTGTAGTTTTTTTTTTGGTAATTTTAATTTTGGTAAATTTTTTACATTGGCTGTGACCCCCCCCCCCCCCCGAAAAATTCTCTAGGTACGCCACTGCTGCCGGCCCCTCGGATGCAACTCTACACAAGATAAAAAGTTGCTTAGTATGTATGTACGTATGTATTTAGATTTATGCATGTATGTATATAACGAAAAAGTATTTGTTAAACTAAACAGCCCTTAAATACTTATCTTTTAGAATTTTTCACAATCCCGTCGGAGGGAAATAGCTTCGCGGTTTTATCGGCACCGATTTTATTAAAAATCCGATTAAAAAGCGAGTGCAAACGAAGATTTACAATAAAAAAACACGGAGCGATATAAATTGGCGTATGAAGCTGCCTGTGTTGCCGCAACGCAAGAAGTGATACACGATTGTTTTTAGAGAAATTAAAATTTATATAAAATAAAAAAAAAGTAATAATAAAAGCACAAACACTTTTTTTTGAATAAAATCTTTTTCTTCAAATTTAAATTTGACAAAATATCTTCGCATGCATAACCAACGTAAACGTCATGCACGTCAAGTAAATATGGAGTTATAAAAAAAGTCGGGTTTTAAGAAATTTCTAGCAATTTTCAACACAAGTATCTTAGCTTCTTGCCCTAGTCGATGTATAAGTACATTTCGGCTTTGGAAAAATGCCTTTAATTCATTGAAAAAGTTGAGAATGTACTTCAAAAATCTAAAATAAGCCTTGTTTTGAATTCTTTCCAATTCTTCATAAATAGTTTTTGCATTTTTACGCTTATCTTCAAATGAGGCCGAGCGAAAATAGCTTTTAAGTGGCTCCAAATTCTCCAAAATTCTTTGGATACAAGGATGTAAAGACAGCCAACGAATTTTTTTTAGCTTCTACGACAAAATATTCCTGAAATTCTCTTAGGATTTTTTCTATGTGAGATGTGCTTATTTTAATTTATGCTATAAATTATACATAGGTAGGTATGTAAACAGTTCTGCAACCAAAAAATCCCTTTTTTTATATGGACAACAACAAAATGTCCCTTTTTTCCCTCTTTAAAAATTTTGCAGTGAAATATCCCTCAAAAGGGGAAATTTCCCTCAATCTGGCACCACTGCCTTCGCAATGCATAAGGGTGCTCTACGCCAAAATACTGTGTTATTAATGAACTATAAGTTTCCGCAAGATTTCGTTTGCATTTTAGTGATCTATCAGAAACGAAAATTCCGGTGTCGGGTACAGTGTTATTGAAATTTTCCTCTGTTTTTGTATAAAATTTGCTTTTATGTAGTTCAAAATAATTCTATGAAAAACAGAAAAAAGGACAAGGTAAAGATTTCTTTCACGCAAAATTAAGACTATTTTTTTATCTTCAGCCTGTAATTAAATTTACGCTTGTTTACTTAAAGTAAAAGGATTGCTATGATCTCTCAAAAACTTTCTTTCGTTCAGAGAAATCCTTTGCTCCTCTTCCTCTACTAATAAAGCTGCTATCGCAATAGAATCCATTATTTTATTACTTAAATAAATTGTTTTTAGTAGAATGAAGTAAAAATGTTTTTGGTTTTATCAAAAAGATAAGAAACCTGAGAAAAACCCGCTAAATTTCGCATCAGCACTTGGTAACGCTGATTCGAACATAGTTCATATAGTTGGAAACACTTATACTATGTTCATGCTGGATTTGAAATGCAACATTTTGCATTTTCCAAGATGGCTTTTCGAAAAGTGTTCATGCTGCCGCGTTTTGTAAATGCGCATTTGTGAAGTTCGAAACAAACGGAGCTAATATCCCAGATTACGCAATCAGGTGTTGAGGTTTATTTTTTTGTTTTGTTTAATTAAAAAAATAGAACAAGAATTTGCAAAATATGTAATAATATAATACACTAATTTTGCAAACCAAACGTACCAACCGCTTTGGTATTAATTTTGATCTCTGTTTTGTTTACTTTCGTTCATTAAATGTAGAGTGACGTCATCATGGAGCTCGTGTGCCCATGCTCATGCTACTCTATATGCGTAATCTTGTAGGTATTTCGTTCTTGTATTGCCAGAGTGTTGCCACTATTTTCCATTTGAATGGCAAATTTTTTCGAAGATTTCAGGGTTGCTTTCTGCGTTAGCATTCAAAACGCAAAAAAATAGTTGCGTTAAGTTGCATTTTGGTGGTGGCATTTGTATGGAGAAATGTAACATTTAATGTTGCGTTTTGAACTAAACGCAAAAATGCCTCCGAAACGCAAAACGCAGGCTCACCATGAACATGCTATTAGGGCCGTTTACTCAACCTCTGATTAACGCTAACCGGAGGACAAAAGTCTGGTTAAGTTATGGACTGCATTATCGACCACATGTTAAATACATGGTTGTATGGAGTCGATAATGATGTTTAACCGAACTTTAACCGTGTTTAGCGTTAATCGGAGGTTGAGTAAACGGCCCTTAACTTCGAACCGACGTCGTAGCTGATACGATTTTCGAGGAGTTCGGCAACGTGGCTTTCGGCGTTTCGGTAGTTCGTTCGGTGTTCGTGATACTGGCATACATGGTTTGATGAAGGCGATAATGATGTTTAACCGAACTTTAACCGTGGTTAGCGTTAATCAGAGGTTGAGTAAACGGCCCTAAGAATATTATAAGCATTTATCATAAAATGTTGCTACAAAACAATTTTGTGAAAACTACTTTTGGGCATTACTTGAAAGAAAATTTTATGAAAAACTAATTAAATACGTATAAAATCCTTAAACATGCATATATTTCTTTTGCATTCAATGCAATTCAGTAATTTCCAGAGTGATACTTCATCCGAGATGTTTACTGCTCAAGCGTCAACACGAAATGAGGTTGTTGTTGTTGCTTCGGCATTTGTCACTTGTATGTTGGTGTGGTTGTGTGTTTGTTTGGTTTGTACAAATTCTATTTTAAGCACTTGTTTGGTAGAAGTTATAGATCCATTTCGGAGACCACCACTTCTCTTCATCAGACTTCTTTTTAACATTTTTTTTTTTTTATTCATTGGCGTCCGCCGAGATCGAACCTCGGATTTTCCGGTTGGAAGTCTAATGGCATCACCATTAGGCTACCGCCGCCTTGCATTTTGCTTGTATTAATTTTTCTTTTCATTTTTTCCTTTTTTACAACCTACCATCCAGCAACAGTGACCTTGCCGACGTTATCGGTATTTGTCACTTGTATGTTGGTGTGGTTGTGTGTTTGTTTGGTTTGTACAAATTCTATTTTAAGCACAAGCAATGCTTTGCACTAATTAGTAGAGTTTGTTTGTCGGCTGGCTCATCCGATTAAATTTTACTTTTTGGTTTTTGGTCGTTTTTATTTTGATAACTACTTTATTATTGAGCTCTCAAGACCATTTTTTTTTTTATTTTTTTTTTTAAGGAAAAATTGGTATGAACGATTAATACTTGTTTGGTAGAAGTTATAGATCCATTTCGGAGACCACCACATCTCTTCATCAGACTTCTTTTTAACATTTTTATTCTGTGGCGTCCGCCGAGATCGAACCTCGGATTTTCCGGTTGGAAGTCTAATGGCATCACCACTAGGCTACCGCCGCCTTGCATTTTGCTTGTATTAATTTTTCTTTTAATTTTTTCCTTTTTACAACCTACCATCCAGCAACAGTGACCTTGCCGACGTTATCGACATTTGTCACTCGCATGCTGGTGTGGTTGTGTGTTTGTTTGGTTTGTACAAATTCTATTTTAAGCACAAGCAATGCTTTGCACTAATTAGTAGAGTTTGTTTGTCGGCTGGCTCCTCCGATCAAATTTTACTTTTGGTTTTTGGTCGTTTTTTTATTTTGATAACTACTTTATTATTGCGCTCTCAAGACCATTTTTTTTTTTTTTTTTGAAGCAAAAATGAATGAATCGGGAGAGTAACTAGCAGCGGTCGAATGAATCGGGAGAGAGAGCAGCCAGCAGCGGTCGTACGACGGAGAGGTGCAGTCGGTATTATTACCTCTCTTTGTCAGCAGCTCGGTTGACTTCGAAAACCTGCGGAGTCTGCGGAGGCTCTGATTAGTTATCTAACTCCTCCGCTGGACACCACCGCTCTCCCTAGTTGCCTAACCTGAAGGCATCAGGAGAGCGGAGTTGTGCCAGCTGAGACTCCGTGGATCGACCCTTGAGCAGGGGGAAAGCGCAACTTACTGTCTCCCAATGCTCACGCTTCGTTTCACGGACGGAGCCTTGGCCGAGCGGGGGAGTGTCAGAAGAGCAGCGGCCCGCCTTCACTCAACTGGTACGCCGGCGAGATGATCCCGCCTGCGTCTCAGCTAAGCGAAGGATGACCGATACCAATGACGGCATCTCCTCGCCTTAGCCAATCCAAAAAAGCCTGGCTCTTCTGCATCCATGATTTGTGGTCATGGAAGCGGCGCAGCCCAACGCCAAGCCAGGGCTAAGTGGTGGAGGGGTTGAAGTGTCAGAAGAGCAGCGGCCCGCCTTCACTCAACTGGTACGCCCACAAGATGATCCCGCATGCGTCTCAGCTAAGCGAAGGATGACCGACACTACTGACGGCCTCCTCCACCCATGTCTTTGCAGACATGTGTTCCCGCCGGCTTACTTGCGGAGACTGACTTGAGTTTGCCAATTACGGCGCTTTTATATGTCCGCTGCGTTAGGCTGTCTGATAATTGACGTATTTCTTGCATGCGTAACAATTTCAGTGCGAACGAACAAGTGAAACACTGCTGGTGGTTGATGCTAACCAGCATAGTTGTTGGTATGTATGTATGTCTATTATTGGCATGAGTGTTATTGTTGTTGTGCTGGCATGCAAGTGTTATTGCTGTTGTACTGGCATGCAGGTATACTTAGTGGTAGTGTATAGCGGGGGGAGTAATATAATGTAATGTAACAGAACAAGACTTCTTTTTAACATTTTTATTCTTTGGCGTCCGCCGAGATCGAACCTCGGATTTTCCGGTTGGAAGTCTAATGGCATCACCACTAGGCTACCGCCGCCTTCCATTTTGCTTGTATTAATTTTTCTTTTCATTTTTTCCTTTTTACAACCTACCATCCAGCAACGTCGGTAAGGTCACCCACATTTTTTTATTTTTAAATTTTTTAAACATTGCAATCAAATTAGACAGGTCCGAATTTGGAAATTCGAAAGTCCATTACTAAATTTTGGAGGCTAACAGCCAAATTCCCTATCTCGAATCGTCTGGCAGACGATTCGTTCGTGTGTTGGCATTCTGTAATTTTGAATTCGTCTGGCAACACGAAAACAGCTGATCGTTACGTTGTTTTCGTCCAGTTTGGCATTCTGTAACGCGAATAGGAGACGAAAGGGAGACGATAATCGTTGAAAACAGACGAAAGGTTATTAGTCATCGTCGAAATGGAGCGAGCTGCAGGAAAAAGTAAGAAAATAAAATTTATTATTTTATTTAAGGAAATTATAATAAAATTCATGCTTGCAGCTTTGAAAAAAACGACAACGACGCAATACGAAATTCTGGTTGAAGAGATGACGAGGAATCCAGACCTAGCGAGAGGCGTCCCGCTGTTTGGATCAAACCGAGAAACGGTTGACGAGCGGTGGGAAGAGATCAGCAGGAAACTAAATTGCCGCGGCCCACCTACAAGAACGGCCGGAGAATGGAAGAAGGTAAGCATATATACTCATATAATAATAATAATACAATGGCGCTATTATAACTCTGACGAGTTTTATGGCCGAGCTTCTCTCCCAATTTGAGGTGTGCTCCTTTTTGATTTTCCTACTAATTGGGTGGACCTACAGTTTTATGCCGGCTCCGAACGGCGAGTGCATTTTTTGTGAGAAGCTTTTTCATGGCAGAAATACTCTCGGAGGGTATGCCGTCCACTGCCGAGAGGTGACCGCTGCTCTTAAAAAAACCCAATAATTGGATTTTTACTAATTAGAAAAATTTTTCGGTGTTTTGCTCGGACCGTGATTTGAACCCGAGACCTCTGGCATAGCAGGCGAGCACTCTACCCACTGCACCACAGCGGCCACTAATATATACTATATACTCATATACATATGTAAAAATATTTTGTGCAATAGACAAACGATCTCCGATTTCCAATTTTTATAAATTTTGTTTTTTTTTTGTTTTTCAGATATGGTCTGACCTTAAGTGCCGCACAAAAAAAAAGATTGGGGACAATATGCGCAGCCTTACTGCTACTGGTGGTGGGCCGTTCCGCCATTCTCCGCTTTCGGAAATGGAACAAGCAATAGACAGTCTTGTGTCTATTTCCAGGTCTGCGGCCCCGAGCGGTAGAGTTCTCGGCATTCCACCGGTAACGACACCTAACACCTCAAGGCGTTCGTCGGCAGAACAAATGCAACCGCTCGTGATAACGCCAAGTGTTCACTCCCGATCCTCTCCGACATCCAGTTTGAATTCAGGTGATGAAAATCAACCGCCGACAACAGCAACTCCCACTACAATAACCCGGCGTACACCGAGACAAGTGTTGAGCTCTGCAAACAGGAAGCGTGCGTTCCACGAGACAGTAGCTGAATCAGCCAAAGAACAAGCCGAAGCCGCAAAAGACCAGGCTGAGGCGGCCAAAAAAATGGCAGAGGCATCAATGCTGCAGGTAGATGCAACAAATCGTTTAACTGCAGCAATTGAACGCCAAACAGAAATTTTTGAAAAATGTTTGCAATGTTTTCGTAACTAAATTTATATGTGATATATTTTGTGTATATAGTTTATTAGTTTTAAGAATTGACTGAATTTTTTCCTTTGAAAGATGCTAATTTTAATAACATGAAGTTACTTTTTTTGAATTTTTGTGTATATAGTTTATTAGTTTTAAGAAATGACTGAATTGTTTTTTTTTACACTGAAAAATATTTTGTTTCGTTTTATGTAAATATTTTATTACATCTAGCTTATGTATCTTTGAACACATTTTATAATAAAATGGTGTTTATAATAAATTCTCTGCTATTCTCATTCTTATAAGGGCAGCTGTACTCGAAACATTACTGGTTTCAGGCTCTTCTTCATAGCTAACAAGATTTTCCGTGTCTGAATTCTCCAAGGGAAGTTGATGTTTGAAAAATATACATAGATTGTGCATAGCACAGCAAACGTTTATAATTTGTGTTGCTTTCTCTGGTGAATAATGCAATCCTCTAGATCCAATTATACATCGGAATCTATTTTTCAAAACACCGAAGCATCTTTCAATAACATTACGAGCTTTTGAGTGCTTTGTGTTATAATTTCGTTGAATGCCATCGGTAGCACTTCTAAATGGAGTCATCAAGTATGGTTGCAATGGGTATCCAGAATCACCTATGTACAAAAAATTCGCCATTGATAATTTAATAGTTTTTTTATGCTTTAAATCGTACCTAGTAACCATGTGTTGGTTTTTCCATTTTTGTAATCATTTTTCAACTCCTGCTCTGCCTGGCTCACATTCCAAACAAATGAGTCGTGATTTGCCCCAGGGTGTCTTGCGTCAAAAAAGGTAATGACCACGTTGTGGTCACATATCTAAAGAAAATTAAACATGCATTTAAAAATAAAAGTAAATATAATAAAAATAACTAACCGCCATCACATTTATGCTATAAAAGCCCTTGCGGTTAAGGTATAGATGTTTATTGTCATCTCCTGGTGACTTGATACGGACATGTGTCCCGTCAATACAACCAATCACGCCGGGTATACCATATTTCTCGAAGAAATGCTCTTTCACCCTATTTTCCTCATCGGCATTTCTCCGAAAATTCACCCATTTGTGGCAAAAATGTCTTTCAAAAATAGATAGACATTCTCGAATGACTCGAATGCAGTTGACTGCGCCATGGACGAAATGTTTTCGTTGCCAACAGATTTCTGATAGCTACCTGTGGCAAGAAATCGCAAAAAAGTAGCCAGTTTTATTTGTTGAGGCAAGTGCGTGCTTCTGTACGATTGCTTCATATGCACCTTCATTTCGTCGAATATGTACTGAAATATTTCCTTATTAATTCGGAAATTTCCAACAAATCTAATAAATATAATATATTAGTAAATAAAATGTATGTTGCTTAATTTTATCTCACTCTGCATCAGGCAGTTCCATTATATTGCTCTGATCTCGCAACCTCCTCCTCTGAATTCTTCTTTCCCTATCTTCCGACTCTTGGACATCCATTAAAACAGCAGCAGCATACATTTTTACCAATTTTTTTTTTTGAAACTATAATCACTACCAAACACTTTCAAGAAAATAGAAATGTAAACAAATAACAATGATGCCAATACAAAAGAAAAATACTCAAAAGAAAGGAAAAAACATGAGAAGTTTAAGAAAATCTTTAAAAACACATAAAAGTAATAAACGTAATAAGTAGACGAAGACGAACGACAGAGTTACATAATCGCAATCTGAGACGAAAACGTCAGCAGACGAATCGTTCATCTCGCCTATCGTAGCGATGTGGCAGTGGGCTGTGACGGTTTTCGAAATCAGCTGATGCGTCTAATATGAGCAGTGACTGCCAGACCAAACAATAGAGCGGTCGTAGTATTTGGCAGTGACTTCTTTATAAATTAGGTCTGTTTCCTTTTACCTTGGACACGTGGTGACATAAATTTTCTTACCATTTTCATGTCCACTTTTTTCAATTAAAATAATCAATCTTGTTTCATTTTTTCCTCTGCTCTTTCTTCTTCTTTGCTTTTACATGCCGCCAGAAATATTTGCTAGTGGCAATCAATTACGTAAAATTTAAATTCTCTCCCACTTGCTGGTATCAAAGTACGGAAACACAAAATTAGTAAAAATATATTAGATACATTGGACAGTACGGAAGCAGACATAGGTTCACACCAACACTTAAAAGTTGGCTGCGATTCAAGGCAGCGGCAGCGAATTTAGAATTTGGGCTAAACGGAGCGGTGCTGCCAGCTGCCTCTGCTGTATTATGTGCCGCTTCATTGCAAACCGTAGTTTCTAAAAATCAGCTGATTTCGAAAAACAGTCGCTGCCACAGCCACAGCGCAATTGTAATTCCGGCTTAACTTCGAAAAATGGCGTATACATATTTTTTTCTTATAGGGCCCTTACATGATCAAATCATTTGATCAAATCGCTTGTCTGTGTTATTTGACGGTTTGACATACACACATCAAATCGGCATCAAATTTCATGCTACCTTTCTATTAATTTACAAAGGAAATTGTTAAAATATAAGCAATTTGTAATGCGACAAATGGCCGTCGCATGCACAACTAACAATATTTAAGTTTTTAAAACACCATAATTATCACTTGTTTGACCCGATCCAAATTTTATTGTCTTTTTAATTTAATTTTGCGCACTTGCCTACTCACACTTTTGTTTACATTTGAAATTTGATCAAATGGTTGGAACACACGTCAAATGCTAATCTGGCACTGAAATTCGATCAAACAGCAACTTACACGCATCCACAACGCACGTCAAATAGCCATCCAATTTGATGGAAAACAAAATTTTTTGATTTCGGTCAAATCGGCATCAAACACGTACGTGTGAAAAACACATATACTACGTTTATACGTTGGCAAATTCATGAAATCCTTTCATGAATTTTCGCTGCATAAACGAATTTTCATGAATTTAATTGTTCACGAAAATTATTCATGAATTTCGCCATCATTTCATGAAATTACGAAGTACAAGTCCGGCAACGCCAAACCAACAGCTGTTCATTCAGTCAAGGCATATTTAACAGGTAGGCTCGGGGACGAATTCAGAAATGTCCAATGTATTTTGTTATTGTAATTGGTAGTGTAATGTCAAAATTATATTTCGCCGTGGTTAAATTCTGAATTCGCTTGTGACTCGTGCATTCCCATTGGCCATCATGTGAATTCGCTTAGATTTTGACATTACACACTACCTTTGTAAATAAAAAAAAAAGTAGTTTCAGAATTCGCCACCGAGTCTACCTGGTAAATCTGCCTTGACAGCTGATGTCGTTAGAACGTTGCCACTTTTTAAAAAAGCTGAATTTCATGAGTTCATAAATGCTGCATAAACGAGACCATTTTCGAATTCATGAAATTATGAGTTCACGAATTCTGCCGTATAAACGTAGTAATAGACAATTTTACTATCACAGATACACGATTTGATCAAATATTTGACCGTGTAGGGGCCTTATTATGTCTCAATCTCTTCGAAAAAATTGGTTTGGTCCAATACCCAGAAAAAAGTTGATTTTGACGTATAGTGTTATTTTTAAATCCCAAACAAAATCTAAATATATATGTATATAAATTAATAGCAGTTTATAATAAAAGGAGATATTACTGATAACTATTAGGCAAGTTCCCGTGGCAGTGATCCAGATCCGGATAAGAAGTTTGCATGCAAATGCAACAAGAATTTTGTGATCCTGTGGGCCTATTCTGTAACCCATTTGCGACAATTTTCGGATCGGTTTCGTAAATTTGCGATCATTTTTGCGATTATGATATTCTGTACGATTTTTCGGTCGATTTCTATAATATATTTTGACAGATGTTTCCGATAATCATCGGAGGAAATTTTCGTGTCGGTAGATTTTGCGATTATCGGTCGCAAAATAAGTTACAGAATTCCAGCACTGGTGTTTATCCATGATCCAATTAAAAGGTCATGTCAGTTCGCTGGCCGCCATATTTCTTTCGGTTTTAGAAAAAAGTATCAGGTCCTCATACGTCATTTCCTTTTGCAATAGGCACAGCTGTTTGTTTGGTTGTTCGCGGCTTTATTGGTCCTGTGACGTAAGCAGTATTTGACATTTCCTCCTACTGGCATTACCGTCTCAATATATATACGGTGGTGTTTATCTGTTTCAATTTCGGATCCGTATACAGTGTAATAGATTTTTTTGATGCAGATAAATATCAGGATCACAAAATTGTTATTGCATTTGCTTCCAAAATTTGTATCCGGATCTGCATCACTGCCACGGGAACTCATGAGTTAATCAACTATTAGAGCCTATACACACTTGCGATTCAATCGATTTAGTGGAATTGGGCTGTTGTATGCAAATCCAACTGTTTCAGTTGTTCGACTAATTGAATGCAGTGTGAATGCTTCCATACATTCCCATGCAAATCAAAGCCCGACTCAATCGATTTGGTCGAATTGGGCTGTTGTATTCACACTACGCCAACTATTTAGTCGAATCGGTGGCAGCTATTCACACTAGAGACTAATGTATGTATCACCAACGCCGTCGGCGGCACCGAAATGCCGAAAGCCACGGCTCCGAACTCATCGAAAATGGCATCAGCAACCCCGACGGTTCGAAGTTCAGTGTAGCCAAATATGTGAACTGTGTTCGAATCAGTGTTGCCTAGTACTGATGCGAAATTCAAGGTAGGCGCAGCGGCGAATTCAGAAACTACTTTTTTTTTATTTAGAAAGGTACAGTGTAATGTCAAAATCAAAGCAAATTCACACTATGGCCCACAGGAATGGGCGAGTCCCAAGCGGATACAGATTTTAACCAAGGCGAATCATTATTTTGACATTAAACGATACCAATTACAATATTAAAGTTCTGAATTCACGTATGCGCCTACCTTTCTAAATCTGGCTGGCGGAATTGAGCGGGATTTTCTGACGTTTCTTATCTTTTTGATAAAAGCAAATACATCGTTAGTTTAATTTACTAAAAACTATTTATTTAAATAATAAAATAAAGGATTCTATTGCGATAGCAGCTATATTAGTGGAGGAAGAAGAGCAAAGGAATCTGATAAACGAGAGTAAGTTTTTAAGGGATCATAGCAATCCTTTTACTTTCAGTAAACAAGCGTAAATTTAATTAGAGGCTGAAAATCTATATATTAATAGGCTAACATTTTTCCCATACAAACAATTGCCAGGCTGTTTAGCACATTTAACATACTCATATCCACATAAAATTGATATGGATGTGTTCGTATGAGCGAGGAGCAGTGCATAGGCATATAATTTTTTCTATAAATTATTTAATTTCTTTGGAACAACAACAGATTTCTGATAGCTACCTGTGGCAAGAAATCGCAAAAAAGTAGCCAGTTTTATTTGTTGAGGCAAGTGCGTGCTTCTGTACGATTGTTTCATATGCACCTTCATTTCGTCGAATATGTACTGAAATATTTCCTTATTAATTCGGAAATTTCCAACAAATCTAATAAATATAATATATTAGTAAATAAAATGTATGTTGCTTAATTTTATCTCACTCTGCATCAGGCAGTTCCATTATATTGCTCTGATCTCGCAACCTCCTCCTCTGAATTCTTCTTTCCCTATCTTCCGACTCTTGGACATCCATTAAAACAGCAGCAGCATACATTTTTACCAATTTTTTTTTTTGAAACTATAATCACTACCAAACACTTTCAAGAAAATAGAAATGTAAACAAATAACAATGATGCCAATACAAAAGAAAAATACTCAAAAGAAAGGAAAAAACATGAGAAGTTTAAGAAAATCTTTAAAAACACATAAAAGTAATAAACGTAATAAGTAGACGAAGACGAACGACAGAGTTACATAATCGCAATCTGAGACGAAAACGTCAGCAGACGAATCGTTCATCTCGCCTATCGTTCGAGATAGGGAATGTGGCTGTAAAGCCCAAATTACATTAGCGATGTGGCAGTGGGCTGTGACGGTTTTTGAAATCAGCTGATGCGTCTAATATGAGCAGTGACTGCCAGACCAAACAATAGAGCGGTCGTAGTATTTGGCAGTGACTTCTTTATAAATTAGGTCTGTTTCCTTTTACCTTGGACACGTGGTGACATAAATTTTCTTACCATTTTCATGTCCACTTTTTTCAATTAAAATAATCAATCTTGTTTCATTTTTTCCTCTGCTCTTTCTTCTTCTTTGCTTTTACATGCCGCCAGAAATATTTGCTAGTGGCAATCAATTACGTAAAATTTAAATTCTCTCCCACTTGCTGGTATCAAAGTACGGAAACACAAAATTAGTAAAAATATATTAGATACATTGGACAGTACGGAAGCAGACATAGGTTCACACCAACACTTAAAAGTTGGCTGCGATTCAAGGCAGCGGCAGCGAATTTAGAATTTGGGCTAAACGGAGCGGTGCTGCCAGCTGCCTCTGCTTATGTGCCGCTTCATTGCAAACCGTAGTTTCTAAAAATCAGCTGATTTCGAAAAACAGTCGCTGCCACAGCCACAGCGCTATTGTAATTCCGGCTTAACTTCGAAAAATGGCGTATACATATTTTTTTCTTATAGGGCCCTTACATGATCAAATCATTTGATCAAATCGCGTGTCTGTGTTATTTGACGGTTTGACATACACACATCAAATCGGCATCAAATTTCATGCTACCTTTCTATTAATTTACAAAGGAAATTGTTAAAATATAAGCAATTTGTAATGCGACAAATGGCCGTCGCATGCACAACTAACAATATTTAAGTTTTTAAAACACCATAATTATCACTTGTTTGACCCGATCCAAATTTAATTGTCTTTTTAATTTAATTTTGCGCACTTGCCTACTCACACTTTTGTTTACATTTGAAATTTGATCAAATGGTTGGAACACACGTCAAATGCTAATCTGGCACTGAAATTCGATCAAACAGCAACTTACACGCATCCACAACGCACGTCAAATAGCCATCCAATTTGATGGAAAACAAAATTTTTTGATTTCGGTCAAATCGGCATCAAACACGTACGTGTGAAAAACACATATACTACGTTTATACATTGGCAAATTCATGAAATCCTTTCATGAATTTTCGCTGCATAAACGAATTTTCATGAATTTAATTGTTCACGAAAATTATTCATGAATTTCGCCATCATTTCATGAAATTACGAAGTACAAGTCCGGCAACGCCAAACCAACAGCTGTTCATTCAGTCAAGGCATATTTAACAGGTAGGCTCGGGGACGAATTCAGAAATGTCCAATGTATTTTGTTATTGTAATTGGTAGTGTAATGTCAAAATTATATTTCGCCGTGGTTAAATTCTGAATTCGCTTGTGACTCGTGCATTCCCATTGGCCATCATGTGAATTCGCTTAGATTTTGACATTACACACTACCTTTGTAAATAAAAAAAAGTAGTTTCAGAATTCGCCACCGAGTCTACCTGGTAAATCTGCCTTGACAGCTGATGTCGTTAGAACGTTGCCACTTTTTAAAAAAGCTGAATTT
Organism: Urophora cardui; assembly: GCA_960531455.1. Taxonomy (NCBI): domain Eukaryota; kingdom Metazoa; phylum Arthropoda; class Insecta; order Diptera; family Tephritidae; genus Urophora; species Urophora cardui. The sequence continues at coordinate 93,498,572 of OY482672.1, read as the reverse complement.
CATGAGTTCATAAATGCTGCATAAACGAGACCATTTTCGAATTCATGAAATTATGAGTTCACGAATTCTGCCGTATAAACGTAGTAATAGACAATTTTACTATCACAGATACACGATTTGATGAAATATTTGACCGTGTAGGGGCTCGTGTCTCAATCTCTTCGAAAAAATTGGTTTGGTCCAATACCCAGAAAAAAGTTGATTTTGACGTATAGTGTTATTTTTAAATCCCAAACAAAATCTAAATATATATGTATATAAATTAATAGCAGTTTATAATAAAAGGAGATATTACTGATAACTATTAGGCAAGTTCCCGTGGCAGTGATCCAGATCCGGATAAGAAGTTTGCATGCAAATGCAACAAGAATTTTGTGATCCTGTGGGCCTATTCTGTAACCCATTTGCGACAATTTTCGGATCGGTTTCGTAAATTTGCGATCATTTTTGCGATTATGATATTCTGTACGATTTTTCGGTCGATTTCTATAATATATTTTGACAGATGTTTCCGATAATCATCGGAGGAAATTTTCGTGTCGGTAGATTTTGCGATTATCGGTCGCAAAATAAGTTACAGAATTCCAGCACTGGTGTTTATCCATGATCCAATTAAAAGGTCATGTCAGTTCGCTGGCCGCCATATTTCTTTCGGTTTTAGAAAAAAGTATCAGGTCCTCATACGTCATTTCCTTTTGCAATAGGCACAGCTGTTTGTTTGGTTGTTCGCGGCTTTATTGGTCCTGTGACGTAAGCAGTATTTGACATTTCCTCCTACTGGAATTACCGTCTCAATATATATACGGTGGTGTTTATCTGTTTCAATTTCGGATCCGTATAGAGTGTAATAGATTTTTTTGATGCAGATAAATATCAGGATCACAAAATTGTTATTGCATTTGCTTCCAAAATTTGTATCCGGATCTGCATCACTGCCACGGAACTCATGAGTTAATCAACTATTAGAGCCTATACACACTTGCGATTCAATCGATTTAGTGGAATTGGGCTGTTGTATGCAAATCCAACTGTTTCAGTTGTTCGACTAATTGAATGCAGTGTGAATGCTTCCATACATTCCCATGCAAATCAAAGCCCGACTCAATCGATTTGGTCGAATTGGGCTGTTGTATTCACACTACGCCAACTATTTAGTCGAATCGGTGGCAGCTATTCACACTAGAGACTAATGTATGTATCACCAACGCCGTCGGCGGCACCGAAATGCCGAAAGCCACGGCGCCGAACTCATCGAAAATGGCATCAGCAACCCCGACGGTTCGAAGTTCAGTGTAGCCAAATATGTGAACTGTGTTCGAATCAGTGTTGCCTAGTACTGATGCGAAATTCAAGGTAGGCGCAGCGGCGAATTCAGAAACTACTTTTTTTTTATTTAGAAAGGTACAGTGTAATGTCAAAATCAAAGCAAATTCACACTATGGCCCACAGGAATGGGCGAGTCCCAAGCGAATACAGATTTTAACCAAGGCGAATCATTATTTTGACATTAAACTATACCAATTACAATATTAAAGTTCTGAATTCACGTATGCGCCTACCTTTCTAAATCTGGCTGGCGGAATTGAGCGGGATTTTCTGGCAATAACAATTTTGTGATCCTGTTTTTGCCTCGTTGGCAAATGTGCCCACTACTATATATTAATAGGCTAACATTTTTCCCATACCAACAATTGCCAGGCTGTTTTGCACATTTAACATACTCATATCCACATAAAATTGATATGGATGTGTTCGTATGAGTGAGGAGCAATGCATATAATTTTTTCTATAAATTATTTAATTTCTTTATGATTAATAAATAAAACTTTTAGTTAAGATAAATAGATATCGTAAACGTGTTTACAAATATCGTAAACACAGTTGAAGAGTCGCTTTAATTTAAAAGCGCTCACCACCGGGCCTACCTTCCTAGAACTGCCTTGATTTTGACCATGATTTCGCGTCGGACCGTGATCAAAAGGGCAAATCAGTGTTGCGGTACAACTGGAATTTGGAAAGTGTTGCTTATCTCCGCGAAAAGGAATAATTTTTGTACCAATACAAAGTTGAAAAAATAAATTGCATGGTCGAATTTCGACCACTAGCGATACTAGTAAAAATAATAGTCTTAATTTTGCGTGAAAAAATCTTTACCTTGTCCTTTTTTCTGTTTTTCATAGAATTATTTTGAACTACATAAAAGCAATTGTTGCGGTAAGTGGAAAAAAATTCAACAACTATTTACAGCGAAGGTTGAGTGTATAGCTATTTCACGAAAAACCATTTTCGATCATCAGCACTCTTTTCGGAAGTGGATGCACCGGGGATAAAAGCAAATTGTATACAAAAACAGGGGAAAATTTCAATAACAATGTACCCGGCACCGGAATTTTTCATTTATTTTTTTGGCGATAGATCACTAAAATGCAAACGAAATCTTACGGAAACTTATAATTCATTAATAAGACAATATTTTTGCGTAGAGCACCCTTATGCACTGCGCCGCGCCTCAGCCGACAGAACTACCTTTCTGGAGTTAGATCTGGAGAGATTTACTTTAATTTTGCGTAGTCGGGAGTGTTATAACTAGTAAAATTATCATTCGCAGAAATTTTCCTGAAGGATTCATTGAAACATTCTTAGTGGTTTGAAAATAAATATGGCGGGCGCATTATACTGAAGCCGACCTTCCACCACCAGCAATTTTTATTTGAATGCGTCTTTATTGAGACGAAAGTTTTTACTGAAATGGTAAATTGTTGGTAATACACATTCATAATTCGTTAGTTGCTTTTTTATAGTAGTCAAACAATAATTATTAACTTCAGAAAATGCATTATTATTCTTTGGTGAAAATATATTTTAATTTCCAAAACCTACATACACACGTATTTAAATCACTGTTATTATCATTATTTCACAATTTTTTCTCTGAAGTTTTCTTTGCATATAACAGCAATTCAATCTCGGTGGAAAATGCAATGGACCAACGCCATGTTTGTGGCTTCTCGCGACCGGTTGATTAATATATTTACATATATTCACACTTATTAACACTTATTCCAACTTCATAAATGCATTTACACAATTTACTTAAACTTTTATTGTAATTTTTTGGTATTTTGTTAATATCGCCGCAACCAAATACTTGCGGCAAATTTCGGCACGAAAAACTGTCAAAATGTTCGTTCATTCGGTATTCATAATGCCGATTTACCGAATTTCGAAAGATTCGGCGCGTCGTCGGTTGTCATAATGCCGATTTGCCGTAAACGTCATTTTGGTACCGCCGACGGTGTTGGTGATAGTGGCATAAGAGCATATACACACTTGCGATTCAATCGATTTAGTCGAATTGGGCTGTTGTATGCAAATCCAACTGTTTCAGTTGTTCGACTAATTGAATGTAGTGTGAATGCTTCCATACATTCCCATGCAAATCAAAGCCCGACTAAATCGATTGAGTCGTAAGTGTGTATAGGCTCTAAATAGTCGGGTGATTGACAATGACATAGTGTTGCCAATGTTCACATTTTACACTGCAAATTTTACATTAGTGCTCTTCGTATAAAGTGATGAATTATTAAATTGCTTTTATCACTTTATCTGCATTCTTATATGAAAGCACCTTCTTGTCATCTGTCAACTTGATTAGTAAATAAAAAATAATGAAAAAAAACAAAAAGTGCATACAATGGGCCGTATTAATAAAAACCAAGCAAATGCTTTTACTCAAGATTTCGGAAATTTGACATTAATTTGTATGAACCAAATTTCAAAATTTGAGTAAAAGGCATGAAATCTTAAGCAAAAGCAAATGCTTTGCTTTTATTAATATGACCCATTGTTTGGCTTTCTTTCTTATTAAACTAGCAACTAGCTGTCAAGTAAATTAAAAGAGAAAAACGGAAGGAATTACGCTCATAAAGAACGAAACAAACAGAAGTACAAGAAACGGAAAAATAGTAAAAATTAGCCATTAATAATATCCATGCAATTTTATTTTCATTATTTCTATTTTAAAATGCGATTAATGACATATTTGAAGAGAACAACAATATCAAGAAACACGTGAAAACGGAAGTAAATATCTTTAGTTAGATAATTCTAGTTAATAAGAAACGAACCTTTTTTTTTTAAACATTTTGAAAATATTAATTGAAATATTCAATCTCTGCAATTTACCAAAAGTGAAATAAAAGTAATGCTGTCAGCATGGCAACTCTTTACACTACGAATATCACTGTTGTTGTTGTAGTCGTTCGACTAAATTTTCTCTAGTGTGAATACGTAGAAGGGTGCCTTGCTGATCAAGCAGTTGTCCGACTGTTTCAGTTGGAATGAAATTGGGTTGCAAATCCAACTGTTTCAGTTGTTCGACTAATTGAATGTAGTGTGAATGCTTCCATACTTTCCCATGCAAATCAACATTCGACTAAGAGCCTATACACACTTGCGACTCAATCGATTTAGTCGAATGGGCTGTTGTATTCACACTACGCCAACTATTTAGTCGAATCGGTGGTCAGCTATTCACACTACAGACTAAATAGTCGGGCGATTGACAATGACATAGTTTTGCCAATGTTCACATTTTACACAGCAAATTTTACATTAGTGGTCTTCATATAAAGTGATGAAGTATTAAATTGCTAAAGTTGATAAGTTTATCTGCATTCTTACATGAAAGCACCTTCTTGTCAGCTGTCAACTTGATTAATAAATAAAAAACAATAAAATAAACAAAGAGTGCATACATTGTTTGGCTTTGTTTCTTATTAAACTAGCAACTAGCTGTCAAGTAAATGAAAAGAGAAAAACGGAAGGAATTACGCTCATCAAGGCGAAACGAACAGAAGTACAAGAAACGGAAAAATAGTAAAAATTAGCCATTAATAATTTCCATGCTATTTCATTTTCATTATTTCTATTTTAAAAATTCACGAAATTACAAAAGCAATAAAATCAAATATATCCGTTGGTTTATTTTTTTAAACAGGTGTTTTCTATTTTGACAGCAAATAATTCGAGCTAGTGAAAAATTTACTAGCTGAAAATTGAAGCTCTCTATTCTTATTTTGTACTCTTCTGCAAATTTTTTGAATCAAGAAACGCTTTGCCAAGAAAAACTTGGCTAACTATCCATAACCAAGAATTATTTAACTGAGGATATCGCAGTAGATAAGCTGATTGAAATTATGTATGTATACTAAATTGTATTCCGTCAATCACGGCCAAGAAGGTTCACGTAGAATGCCAAACAAGACGAATTGAAAAATATTTTTTTGTTGTAATTCAATGCGATTATTGACATATTTGAAGAGAACAACAATATCAATAAACACATGAAAACGGAAGTAAATATCCTTAGTTAGATAATTCTTGTCTATAACTAGTTAATAAGAAACGAACCTTTTGTTTTTTTTAACATTTTGAAAATATTAATTGAAATATTCAATCTCTGCAATTTAACAGAAGTGAAATAAAAGTAGTGCTGTCAGCATGGCAACTCTTTCCACTACGAATATCACTGTTGTTGTTGTAGTCGTTCGACTAAATTGTCTCTAGTGTGAATACGTAGAAGGGCGCCTTGCTGATCAAGCAGTTGTCCGACTGTTTCAGTTGGAATGAAATTGGGCTGCAAATCCAACTGTTTCAGTTGTTCGACTAATTGAATGTAGTGTGAATGCTTCTATACATTCCCATGCAAATCAACATTCGACTAAGGCACTCTGCACACGAGGCGTATCGTCATAGACGCGTACGAGACATTTTATGTACCGTCGATTTCCCCACGCCTCAATATCTGCACACGAAGCGACATGAAACTTCGCTGCACAAAACAAACAAACAAATTAATAATACGGCATTTGCTTTAAATTTCGAAGCTTTAAATAGAAAAGATGAAAAATTTTACGGAATCTTCAATTTTCTTTCATTATACACTCTTTTTTCCGATTTTTTACACAAATTTTACTGCTTTCATAAATTCCACCAAGTGGAAAAATGTAAACAAACATCTTCTTCTTCCTGTTTTCTAAGCGTAGTACGCCTAGCTACCAGCACTGCTTTACGCCAAGCGACATGTAGCCAGCATACTTTGACGAATGCATGAAGCTGACGACTCGTGTGCAGCCCTCAATTGAAATATACGTGCGCGACATCAAAGCGTACAACTTTCGTCTGTAGTATCTAATACGCGTCTAAAGCAGTACGCTCCGTGTGCAGAGTGCCTAAGAGCGCTTTCACATTACTCGGTGCGGTATCGGATCGACATTTTTGGTTTTTACCGAAAGTATACCGAAACCTTACCGACCACATGTATTTCAATTGGCACTTTCACATTAGTGTTGCATACATGAAATCGGAGCGGATCAATTTCGGTATACCGCAACGCGGTAAGACCGGCCAGTAAAATTTGAGGAATTACTGCATACATTTTTGCGACGTGATAAAAGAAGAAGAACAAAGTAAGTAAAAAACTCGTTTCGGCTATAAATGTAGCAAGTTATAATGTCTTCGTCTGCGCTAGAAGACATTAATGTTATTATTGAGTGATTTGTTGAAGTTAAAAATTTTGTTTTGCAAATTTCGATGTTTGTTTTCCTATTTTCTGCCGATTACACACCGAAAGTATTCCCACAAGTGTGAAAAACACAGCAACGCGGAATCGTTTCTGTAAGCTGAAAATAGGGAACACGTGCAGAAATGCCAAAAATGTCGATCCGATGTCGTAGCGAGTAATGTGAAAAGGCCCTAAATCGATTGAGTCGCAAGTGTGTATAGGCTCTAAATAGATTGAGTCGCAAGAAGGACACGATATCGAATCAAAAGCATCGATCTGGTACTCATTTAAAATATCGGTTAAAAAGAATCGCGAACCCGATAATATCGAAACTAAACTACTCGATACTCAAAGTATCGGTATCGAAAGCGGTAATTTTCTGGAAGGTGCAACCTTAAAATTTCCTTTAAAATAGTTAAAAGAGGGACCAATCGACGCGTTCTGACCTCTAGATTATGAATTCGAAAGCGGAAATAAAAGATTTTTCCACATTTAAAAGATATTTATTAAAACGGTTTAAAGTTGCACCCTCTTCTAGAAAGTTACCAAAAACGCAATAAAACTGCATCCTGATGCATACGCATATCGCTGTATTAGTTCTGATTCCATGGCATAGTATGCCATAGCTGGTTCCAAAGTTTTGATTTTAACGTAAATCCTTTTCCAACTCATAAGAATAGTTCAAGCTGATTAAAAAAATTATACAAGTTTATTAAGTTCTTGAAAAAAATTTTTACAAACCAACAGCTTTTACAAAACAACAGGTGTGTTTAATGCAATCACAGTTGTAAAAAGATATTTGCAAAATATTTAGTGTTTTGAAAAATAAACATCTTAAATAACATTGACAATTCATTTTCATTGAAATTATATGTATCCATCATTGAATTTTTTTTTGGAAATTTGAATTTAAATTATCGAAACAAAAAAATGATGAAACTCACGTGGCAGAATAGCTGTGCATTCCATGTTATAAAGATAATTGGATTATCTAACAGAAATTTTACTTGATAAATATGATAAAAGCAACCATAATATAGTAGTTGGAGATTTTAATATAAATGTGAACTGCACTTCTACATATAGTACTAAACTGTCCGAGATATTTTCTGTGATGGGAATGTCCCAAAAAGTAGAGTTTAACACAAGAATTACAGATACAACTGAAACTAAAATTGATTTATTGTATTCAAATTCAGAAGAAATAGAATGCAAACATCTGATGAAATTCAAAATATCAGACCATGAAACAATAAATTTCAGTGTCAAAACGTCTAAATCATTCAACATGAGAATGGTGAAGAAAATTACTGCTTGGGACAGATACAGTCGTGAAAGTTTACAAAACATACTAAGATCGTTTAATTTCAATTTCAATAATAACCTGCAAATCGATGAAAAAGTGGAGCTTATAAATAACAACATAATGCAAGCAATGGAAAGCTTAACTTACGAAAAGGAAGTGTATATAAAGCTAATGAATAAATGGTATGTCCATGAACTGGCACAAATGAATAAAAATAAATTTAATATATACAAACATGCTTTACAGACTGGAGTGTGGGACGAATACAGAAGTATAAACAATACGTACAAAAAACTGGTTAAAATAAAAAAAGTTAAATTTATGAAAAATAAGGTAAAAATGAGTGAAAATAACGCTAAAGAAATGTGGAAGTACCTCAAACAGGCGGCTTGTCTCACCGAGGGTAACGACGGTATCAAAAAAGCAGTAATAGATGGTGTACTGGTAGAGAATGATACAGAATTGGCTGAAAAACTGAACCGATTCTTTATAAACAGCGTAATTGAAATAAATAGAAACATACCTAGTATTGATCTAGTAATGAACAATAGTCAAGCCAGCTGTACATTTAAGTTCTCGAAAATCACAACCGATGAAGTTATAAATATTTTAAAAACGTTTAAATACAAAATTGGCGGCAGAAAACTTTTATCGGATGGAGTACTGAAAGACTCTATAGAGTATTTAGGGTACTTCTATGTACTCATTATTAATGATAGTCTGGAAAGTGGCATGGTGCCAGAAAGGTGGAAAACGTCGACAGTGGTACCTGTTAAAAAAGTTAAAAAGACGATACAACCAGAAGAGTTTAGACCAATAAATACCCTACCAAGTGATGCTAAAATATTAGAAATACATGTCAAGAACCAACTGATGAAGTACCTAGAAGAGAATAAAATTATAGTCCAACAACAATCGGGCTTTAGGGAAAAACATTCGTGTGAGACAGCGCTCAATTTGGTGATATCTGATTGGAAAGAAGAGCTAAATAAGAAGAATGTAGTTGTTTCGGTATTCCTGGACCTCAAAAGGGCGTTTGAAACAGTGGATAGAGACATTTTACTAAAAAAACTGCAACAAATTGGTATAACTGATACGGAGCTAGAATGGTTCAGCAGCTACTTGAAGCAGAGACGACAACGAACTGTGATAAATACAGCGGTATCCGATGAATTGGAAGTACCCATAGGGTTACCACAAGGATCGGTTCTGGCACCGATATTGTTCCTAATATATATTAATGATATTGTCAATGCCGTCGAGGGATGCGAAATTCGACTATTTGCCGACGATGCATTAATTATAATAAGTGAAAATAATATTAATGTTGCTATATCAAAAATGCAAGTGGGACTGAATAATTTATATACATGGCTGTGCGGAAATAGACTAAAACTTAATATTAATAAAACAAAGTATATGGTTATAACCAGAAGAAACGTTAATGATCTCAATATTGAATTGAAAATAAATAATGAAAGCATACAAAGAGTAGAGAGTATAAAATATTTAGGTATTATAATTGATAATAAACTCAAATTTGAGGAACACATAAAATACACCGTTTCGCAACGGTAAAAAAATTGGGATTATGCAGAGAACATCCAAATACCTACATAAAAAATACAAAATACTTATATATAAATCTATTATTGAGCCCCATTTTGTATATTGTCCATCGATATTATTCATAATATCAGATAGTGAAATTGATAAACTTCAAAAGCTCCAAAACCGGTGTATGCGATTTATCCTTTAAAAACGTAGTGATGCCAGAACGGCGGATATGCTGAATAGTTTGAACTGGTTAAGTGTTAAGCAAAAAATTTTCTTTCACTCCATGAAGTTAATTTATAATAGCCGTGTTTTTATTCAAGCGCATATACATCTGCGCTTAAATTTTGTATGGACAAATAAGCGCGGATAGAGATGTGCGCTTAGAAATCCATACAAAATTTAAGCGCATATGTATATGCGCTTGAATAAAAACACGGCTAATATAAAGCAAGGTAATGTACCTGAATACCTTAGTAAAAATGTATTGTTAGTAGAGCAAACACACAATGTAAATACTAGGAATAAACAAAATTTTAAGCTGTCATTGTTTAGAACTGAGATAGATAAACAAAACATTTTCTATAAAGGTCTCAAATGTTTCAATGAACTCCCCATGGATTTAAAAACATGTAATGAAATCCTAGTTTTTAAGAAAAAACTGTATGAGTTTTGTAAAACCCTAGCTATAAGATAGCAAATTGTTAATTATACTTGAATTAGGCTCCAGTGGCCGTAATAAATACATAATAATAATAATAATAATCCATTGCGCAGTATGATTTTTCTTCCGGACTTCTTCTTTTCCCTTACGGCCAATGCAGAAGCTTACAAGAGGCAAATTTAAAGTTTGTATTTCCATATATTTTATATTTTAAAAATAATTTATTTTATAGTTGTTAAAATGAAACAGTTGTCAGAAAAAAGTGCCGAATGTCAAAAAACCTATCGAATTACAAGCTGGCTCATTGGTTTTTAACTGCCAGGATGGTATTTCGTTAGTTTTTTCCAACATAGCTTACTCCCTTGCACCAACACAAAACTGTATTTGACCACCTCTTTCACACAAAAACCCTTGTAGAATACCGGGAAAAAACGTAGTGTCATATGGGCATTAATGGAAAACGAAAGAAGACACTGAAGATGGCGCATATTAGCCGAAACCGGTTTGTCTCCAAACCAAACTTGACAAGGGATGACGGAAAATCGTTCCACAATACATCATATTCCTACCCTGTCGGAAAAACAAGCAACCAAAAAGTTATTGGAAAACAGACCCTTTTTTTGTTTATAACGTGTTTTTAGTAAAATGAGAAAGAAAAAATATATTGACGATTTTTTTCGCTGAAATGAAGATTTTTTTTGCAAACGTCAAATTATCGTATGAAAATGAAAAATATATAATCCTATATCTCCAGTTATCATTATTTCTATCGCATGGTAATTGCAAATTCTAAGCAAGTTTCGGTGGTAAGTGTGCGCCTCGTTTAATGTGAAAATAAACAAATTTGGGTAACTTCTTACAACTTCATACAAAAAACCTTACGAAGTAGCCCAAACCTGCAATTATTTCAGCACGTGGATCAGACCTATTTTTCGATATGTACCAGTGCTTGTGCATTTTTCGGCACTTTAGGAAGCAGCTTGTCACTTCTGCACACGACCGATTTTCGGCACTATTTTGAGTTGCATAATTTTTTGGACAAATATGAAACAATTTTAATTTTCCATCACTGAATGTACTCATTTGTTCGATACTGTGGTTGAAGTACTCGATACCAAAAAATTTCTTCGCAAAAGAATCGAGTAAAAAGTATCGGTATCATATGCAAAAAATATCGATTTGGTATCGTATCGTATCGAAATTCGTGTCCCTAGTCGCAAGTGTGCATTGTGTATAGGCTCTTACTTGTATGGCGAAACAACGTTATTTAAGGGTAATCAACGCCGAAACAACGATTTTTGCCTAAATAACCCTTAAATCATGCCAATCTGAATAGGCTTTAAGTTCATGAGTTGAATGCAATTTCTAAAAATTTGGAAATTTGAATCACATACACATAAATGTATCTATAAAGTGTACTATACATACATATGTATGTGAAAAACGAGTAAAAGTTCTACTGCGGAGATGGATCACCTTTTCATGTTCTCAAATGAGAACACGAGTATGGTTGTTGGAAGGGCTAGATCGGAAAATAGTAAAAGGGAGGCTGGAATTAAGAATGAGCCTGAAGAAATAGAAGATGGAGCAAATGCTAACCCTGGGGTGGATAGCGACGATAATGGCTATATAATGTCGGAAACACTGTTACAACAGACTAAAATTACAAATGCTGAAGCGGAATGCGGTAATGATAATACAATATTTAATTTTGGTTTGGAAGCTGACAACAAGAATAGGCACCACCATGTTCCACCGCCGCTAACTACGAGCGCTCCGATGCCATCAAGTGGAAAGTGTCCTCAAGACGCGTTCGTTAATTATGATTTAGCTATAGTTTATATCTGTCCAGCATGTGGGTCCGAATTCAATAAGCAAACTGCTTGGAAGACACATATTAATGGTGTGCATGAATATAATACTCGTCGCGGCTTAAATTTTGTACCAATTGATAAGTTGTATCATCGATGTCTCGAATGCAATAAACCCATTGCCATGCATGCTATGGAAAATTTATTGAAACATAAATTTACCCATTTACCACATCGATGTACAAAATGTAAGATATGTCATCGTCTTTATAAATATCGTCAAGATTTGATTGTACATTTACGTTTATGCCATCGCAGTGAGGTACTCAGAATGATGGAAATGTCTACCAGCTGCAGTGTGGCCTTTTCAAATAACAGGCCATTAAATAATTGTATAAATATAGACAATGAGTCAAAAGTCCGTTTGGAGATTGGAGACATAAAAGGTAATGCCATTGATATATATGAGAATACATGCGATAGCGTGGAAGTTAGGAATGAAGCGGTCACTGATTTAGATGAGAGTCAGGATATTGAAAATGGTACACATGAGGGTACCATGCATGTATCTAAATCAAGTAAATCAAAATCGATATTAGAACATGTCCTACGCCGCAGTAGCTCTTCTGCTCACACGGCTATGCAGCAGCTCGATACCTATAGTGCTAATGAGCAAAGTGAAAAGTATATAAAATATAATTGCCCCGTCTGCAGTTCGGAGTTTTCAAAGAAGGATGATTGGCTAGAGCATGCACGGGAAATGCACAATCTTTGCTCTATAAGTGGCTTAGGATTTCGGAGGGGTGTGAACAGTAACGTGGAATGTTTAGAATGTAATAAAGTAAGTACATACATATCGTCGTATCATACGAAAATTAGCACTTCCAAAATCTTTTACGTAGAAATAATTGGGTTGGCTTTCCAATAAAGTCACACGACCCCAAAAAATTACTCTTACTGTGGTGTAGGGGAGGGGGAGTAGATTATGAATTAGTTAAACTCAGGCGCCGGGCGTTCCCAGTTTTCCGGGACTTTTTTGGTAAAGTTGTTAAATTTTTACCTATAATCATCCAAATTCCTCATTCACAGAACAAATTAAAATTAATTTTAATAACCAACGATTGTTTACGCGGCTCACAACACGTATATTTCATATTTAATAAATTCACTTTTATGTTGTTGTTGTTTTTGTTGTTGTTGTTGTTGTATTAGCAGTACTAAGCCCTGCCTAGGCAACACACCTTTGTCATAAACTATCATCAATTTCATCTAACGGTAGACCGAGGAATGTTGCAGCCTCTATCGGGTTTGTCCAAAGGGACAGTGGTGTTAGATGGGTTGGTTTTGAGGGGCATGTGAAGAGGTGCTGGGTGTCGTGCGGTGACCCTCCACATGCCGGGCATACATTTGGTATGCTTGAATCAATTCTGGACCTGTATGAGTTCAGTCTGCTGCAGTATCCCGATCGGAGTTGCGCAAGTGCAACTCGTGTTTCTCGCGGCAGATCGCGCTCTTCTGCTATAGGTGGTGGTTAGTCTCTGATTAATAGGTATGCCGGACGGAAGGACACATAGCTGTCAACTGTGTCGGAATAGGTTGCCGGGTTGAGCGGTTGTGGTATGTAATTTTCCACCTCATTGCGTAGGTCAAGAAGATGTTTACTGACATGACGAGGGGGTGGTTCTGGCTCAATTAGATGACTATTTGGATAGTTTCTTTTGTAGCATCCCAGCAAGAATTGCTTTTCTAGCATGGTGTTGTGTTTCTTAATAGGGAGCATTTGGGTTTCGTGGTGAAGGTGGTGTTGTTACGTCATCAGTAGGCAATCTGTGGCGGTCCTAAATGCAGTGTTTTGGCATGCCTGTAGCTTCGTCCATTAGGTGATGCAAGTCCCCGGCGACCATATTGGCGACGCATAGTTTAAGACCGGCCGGCCAATTGTCTTGTACGTCGCTAGTATTGTTTCCTTGTCTTTGCCCCATGTGCTGCCGGCAAGCGATTTGAGAATTTTGCTGCGACTTTGTACTTTATTGGCAATATCGGTCGTATGCGCGGAGAATGAGACAAGACTGTCGAACGTTACCCCTAGAATTTTAGGATTGAGTCCTTGAACTATCTGTGTGTTTATGGCGTTTAGAGCTGTTGTGCTGTACGTTTTGCGGAAACCATGCTGGCGGGTCGCTAGTTGTAGATGTTCGTTGTAGTAGGGCATTAGTACGGCCTCACGTGTCTTGACTACTGGGGAAAGGAGAGATATCGGGCGATATGAGTCCCCTTGGTTGGCTGGTTTCCCTGGTTTCAGTAGTGGTACCATCCTTGCCATCTTCCATATATTGGGTATGACAAGAGTGGTCAAAGACAGGTTGAGGACCTCCGTTAGGAATCTTACTCCCATCTGTCCGAGGTGTTTTAACATCAGCATGGATATTCCGTCTGGTCCGACTGACTTAGACGATTTCGCCTTCCTAATGGCTTCCTGAACCTCTGTGCTGGTGATGTCAAGCTGCGCATCGTTGTTTGGTTGTTTGCGCATTTTTCTGAGAATTCGACGTTTGGCCCCGTCTACCGGAGGATGTATTAAGAATTGCCGACCAAATTGGTTCGCACATCGCCTCGGGCCTGACTCTGCTTCACCTCCAAAGGTTATGGACACTTTGTCCTTCGGCTTCGTCGGGTTAGACAAGGCTTTCACGGTTGCCCAGAGCTTGGCAACCCCAGCAGAGATATTGCAAGATTTCAGGTGCTCCCTCCACTTCGACTTTTTGTGTTCGTCCACCAAGGCCCGAATTTCCCTGTTGATGTCCTTAATGCGTGGGTCTCCCGGGTCGGTGTGGCGGATCTGGTCTCGCTCCCTGGCCAATGTAGCGGCTTCACCCGGAAAGTTAGGTCGGATCTTTGGGATTCCACCCGCCGGAATGAAGCGTGCATTAGCTTTGGCAATGACCTTGCGGAATTTTTTCTCGCCGCCGAGCACATCGGTCGGAGCGGGGAGAGCACCGAATATGCTCTCAGTATATTCTGTCCATCTGTCCCAGTTTGCTTTGTTGTGGTTAGTGTATGTTCTATTGTCAGTCGTTATGAAGTCGGCAGGCATATCTACCGAGATGATTATGGGAAGGTGATCTGATGCTAATGTCAACGTAGGTTGCCAGTCCACGTTGTTTATCAAATTTGCGCTAACAATTGTAAGGTCTGGCGAGCTGCAGCAACTTTCCGTAATCCTAGTGGGGGCCTCGTCGTTCTCCGTGCAGAATGTCGATCCGTCTATCTGATCTGCAAGATATTGGCCTCGTCTGTCTTCTGACAGAGCCGATTGCCATAGCTCATGATGAGCATTGAAGTCTCCTACTACCAACCGATTATCTCCCGTAAGCAGTGAACTGATTTCGGGGAGATATTGCGGTGCGCAGCAGGAGTGCATATGTTGTATATCTGGTGGAATGCATATGTTGTATATCTGCAGTTCGACGTCGCCTGTTCGGACTGCTATTCCCCGACTCTCTAGGGTAGAGTACACGTTGGTTATGTCTGCTTCGATTATGCGGTAATGCACGGAGTTGTGTGTGATGAACGCGAGACCACCACCAATACCTCTTGCGTGGTCTCTACGGTGAATGTTGTAGTCTGCATGGTTAATCAAAGCTGAGTTGGAGGTCAGCTTTGTTTCCTGGACCGCGGCTATAGGTATCCCATGCCGGTTCATATAGTCAGTTATCTCTGCGATCTTTCCAGTTAGACCATTGCAGTTAAATTGCAAGAGTTTAAAATGACGCGGAGGGGTGGACGTAACTCTAGGCGTTGGAGACTGTGCTGTTCTGGCTGGCAGATTTGATGTTGCGTGCTGCCCTTGGGTTGGCGGTTGCCTTCCCATGGGAGGTGGCATCGGTGGTGCCGATGATGATCCAGCTAGACAGCATGGTGCAATGTAATTGACATCCCAGTCTCTGGTTGTACGCAAGCCAGAACATCTGCGAAAGTGACACCAGTTATTGCATGAGTTGCATTTTACTGAGGTCATATTCGCAGGTATCCTGGTGTTACATACTGAGCACAGCCAAATGATTGGCTGTAATATGTCCCGCGAGTTCATCGGGAACTGCCCAGGTCTTGTGTCTCTCCTAGTTTGGGTTGATGTAATTGTTGCTGCTGCACCTTGTCGAGCAGCTGAGTGCTGCCTGTTCCCTGATGGGGATTGCGGCGATGTTTGAGCCGGTTGTGGTTGGTGCATGCAGCACGGTGCCACGAATTGGGGCGTCCATTGTCTATGAGAGGCAAGACCTGAGCAGTTTCTAAGGTGGCTCGGATGTTACGTTGCGATGGAGTCTCCTTTGGAAAACGCAGCAGAAGCACTCATCAGGTCCAGGATTAGGTTCTATACCTGATATTAGGAGGAGTATTTTGAGCAAATTGGCTGCTAGAATTTGCTCAATTGGATGTAGTTTATGGGTTGTGTGTGCTGGTCTAAGCAGGGTTAGACTGAAATGACAGCGTTTGGTCGGGGAAACCCCGAGTCATTCCGCTGTCGTGGGAATTCACTTTTATCATAAATGTTGGTAATAACGACTTAGCAGAGCAGCGAGTACACACACAACTGACATATTAAGACTCTTCGGCACGCTGATAAATTGTACAATTTTCCTGAAACTTTGTCGAATTTTGTTCGGCAGTCCACAAACTTTGCAAGGAGAAAGCGCGTTTTGACATTTAATTTGGAGAGAAAGTTATAAGCTTTCCGGAGTTTTTTTTACTCAGCAAAGATTTGCAAGTTAAAAAAATCTGATCTTAAGACAGAATTTTCAGCCTGGAAAATAATTTTAAATATTTGTCCCGGAATTTTTCGATTGTTTGGGTCATAGGGGGGTTCATATAGATCACTAAAATGGAAATCAAATCTTGTTGAAACCTATGCTAGAGACACACATCGTAATATAGTAATAATATTGCGATCTATACCACATATCGACGCTTCCAAACAAAACTGTACTATACTTTGGAATAAGCGGAAAAATTCAATTGGCTCATACAGCGATGGTAGATGTGATAGCTATTTCGAAGAAAAACCACTTTCTTCATCATCAGACATCTTCTCGGGAGCACACCAGGCTTTGAACCTACACTCCAACCATCAGTAGCCGAATATTAGCGAAACGCTAAGCAGTGCGGCTACCGATGGTCCTGCTGAAAAATCCAACAGCTCAACAACAGCTCAGCAGGACCATCGGTAGCCGCAGTGCTTAGCGTTTCGCTAATATTCGACTACTGATGGTTGGAGCGTAGGTTCAAAGCCTGGTGTGCTCCCAAAAAGATGTCTGATGATGAAGAAAGTGGTTTTTCTTCGAAATAGCTATCACATCTACCATCGCTGTATGAGCTAATTGGATTTTTCCGCTTATTCCAAAGTATAAAAATTAAAATTAAAAATAATAAATTCGTGCTAGACACTAACATCCCAAAACTGTACTAAGTCTGAAAACTGTGTTTTGCAGGAGAAGCTCTCAAAGATTAAACTCGATATGAAACTTCGGTTGTATGCTAAGTATATTTTCACTTGTAACTACTGTTTGGATTGAACGATCAACACCAAAACTCGACAATTTCAAAGTCGGGGTACGCTTTATATAAAACCGTAAGAAGAAACAAAAATTTGCTACGTGATTTTTCATGGCAAGCTCTCAAAATTTTTATTCTGTAAAAATCTCGAGTTGTATTATATGTACACTTTTGCTTATAACTTTTGATTGAATTGTCCGATTGATACCAAACTTGGACAGCCTCTAAATTAAGACACGCTCTACTCGAAAACGCCAAAAACGGGAAAATGTACTAAGTCGACTTAGTACAGTATTGTTTGGAAGCGTCGATATGTGTCAGCCTCATATTGTACCCAGCGGCGAACATTGCCTACCACACTACTTCTCCCTAATGGTATACACCAGCGTTGGGCAAAGTAGCTCCTGGTAGCATTTTGCACTTAGGAGCCGAATCGGCACATTTGGGTGATGGTGACGGACGCAAGCCAAGTGCAGCACATAACCTAACTATAGAAGGTCCATGCAAGGGAGAGTAGCTCTTCTTCAGAGTGTTTGCAGCTTATGTCAAACTATCGTCTTTTGTTTTGATTTTGCATTCTTGCACGTGTTTTTCGTGGAAATAGCTTGTGTGTTCGGTTGTGTGTTCGCTCGCGTTTCTCTGCTTTTGACATTTTTGAAAAGGGCCGTCTAACTGTAATCAGCTATTCCGCTTCACATAAGATGACCTGTAATAGATTGGTCTTGGTGCAGCATAAGGTGAGAAGAACTGACAAAGAACCATAACCTAACTATAGAAGGTCCATGCAAGGGAGAGTAGCTCTTCTTACGCGAGTTTGTAGCTTATGTCAAACTATTGTCTTTTGTTTTGATTTTGCATTCTTGCACGTGTTTTTCGTGGAAATAGCTTGTGTGTTCGGTTGTGTGTTCGCTCGCGTTTTCTCTGCTTTTGACATTCTTGAAAGACGCCATCTAACTGTAATCACCTATACGACGAACATGCTCGCCAACATGCGCGCCAGCATGCTCGTCGCCTTTGCCCACTAACGAGCGAACATCTCATTTGTAAATGCGTACTTCAAGTGGGAAGATGGCAATGAATGCGCGGATGATGCTCTTGCTATGAGTTAGGCACTCTGCACACGGAGCGCACTACTTTAGACGCGTATTAGATACTACAAACGAAAGCTGTACGCTTTGATGTCGCGCACGTATATTTCAATTGAGGGCTGCACACGAGTCGTCAGCTTCATGCATTCGTCAAAGTATGCTGGCTACATGTCGCTTGGCGTAAATCAGTGCTGGTAGCTAGGCGTACTACGCTTAGAAAACAGGAAGAAGAAGATCTTGTTTACATTTTTCCACTTGGTGGAATTTATGAAAGCAGTAAAATTTGTGTAAAAAATCGGAAAAAATGAGTGTATAATTAAAGAAAATGGAAGATTCCGTAAAAGTTTTCATCTTTTCTATTTAAAGCTTCGAAATTTAAAGCAAATACCGTATTATGAATTTGTTTGTTTGTTTTGTGCAGCGAAGTTTCATGACGCTTCGTATGCAGATCTTGAGGCGTAGAGAAATCGACGCTACATGAAATGTCTCGTACGCGTCTATGACGATACGCCTCGTGTGCAGAGTGCCTTAGATTTGCATATATATTTATGATTATGTTATGTTGTTTTAACTACACTGTAGGGAGGCAAAAATATCACAGAAAAACGCTGAAATACCCCAACTAAACACGATGGCGTTTTTCAGAAAGTCCGGATTAGCTCTTGATTTCAAGATACATAGGAAATTTTTCTACACAGTTTTTAAACAGCACAATTATATGTACGTTTAAGAATATTATAAGCATTTATCATAAAATGTTCCTACAAAACAATTCTGTGAAAACTATTGAAACATACTTTTGGGCATTATTTGAAAGAAAATTTTATGAAAAACTAATTAAATACGTATAAAATCCTTAAGCATGCATATATTTCCTTTGCATTCAATGCAATTCAGTAATTTCCAGTGTGATACTCACTTCATCCGCGATGTTTACTGCTCAAGCGTCAACACGAAATGAGGTTGTTGTTGTTGCTTTCAATGCAATGTTCGTGAACCACGCCACTAACGACGAACATGTGCGCGAGAGGCTGGCCAAAAATCAAAAAATTTTGATTTTTGCGAACATGTTGGCCAACCACGCCACTAACGAGAAAAATGCACCTGAGCACGAGCATGTTGGCGAGCATGTTCGTCGTCTGTGTCCAGCTTAACACATAAGCAAGATTGAGAACGAGAGAGTATGTCGCCGCCTGTGTTCGTGGCAGTGATGGAAAATGAAAGTTTCCAATTGTGTCAAATTTGTACAAAAAGTGGTGAATTTTTGAATTTCATTGTGCAACCAATTTGAAAATCGTCTGTTGGTACCATTACCTTGATAAAATGAGTTTACTGCACATCATATATATTATTTCTAATTGGTATTTTATAAATATCCCTTTTTCTGCTCACATAATTTACCAAAACTAATAAGTAAGGCATCGTTTTAAAGGTATTAATAAGCTATGCATGCGAAACGGTGTTTTATTGGGCGTGGTACTTTTTTTTAAATAGTATTTTGCAAAAATAAAATGTTTAAATTTAAACTAAGAGATTTGCGCCTAAAACTATGCCTTCAGAATTATTTTATTCTATCAATTCAAATCTCAAATGCAGATGTCGCTCCATTTTAACAGTCGTGTATATTTTAAAACACTTTTATAAGCTTCAGCTGTATGTTTGTATGTAAACATTATATTATTTTAGGCGAACACGTATGTATTCATGCCTATGCTAAATGGGGCTTTTCAGTGTAGGATATGCTGTACGTAGTACATACAATATATGTATGTATATGTATGTATACTTTTGATCACATAACGGTTGTACGTAAGACCATAAAATAATTGAGATAGATATGGACTTACATATATATATCAAAACGATCAGGATGAAAAAAATGTTCGTCCGTCCGGCCGTACACACTAACTTGCGCAAAAATAGAAATATTTAAATGAAATTGGGTACACAGATTCTAATGGGAACAGAGAAAGTTGGGGTTGAAAATAAGGCATATGGATGTATTTCGAAAAACACGTAAAACATGATAATTCAGTCACTAATAAAGCCCGAGTGATGAACTGGCGTTATGCCGTTATGAGGAAACATGCTGAAATATTGATAAATGGGCCAAGAGGGGCAAATTTTCAAAGATTTATAAGTAAAAACTCAAAAACTGTAGCAGATATCTCGATTAAGCTTGGACCACTGATTTGCTTGCCAAGGCAAACGTGTGGAAAAAAAAAATTACCCAAGTCGGCAGGGACCACATACATATATATAAAAATATATGTAAAATATATAAACAAATTTAATACACAACTACTTATATATATATGTATGCATGTAGGTACAATAAAAACATTTTATGCGATATGTTTGTCAAACATATAAGTAATTCATTGAAAGTTGCATAAGTTCCACTGTAGATATAAAACCAAATAAATATGTTTTTTTTTAAAATGGGCGTGACAGCACAAACTATATCGACTGGCGCCACGTATGTTTTATTATTTTTTGCGCAAGATGCGCACGGGTCCAGCTAGTCATATATATTATTTCTAATTGGTGTTTTTTTGCAATCCCTTTTTCTACTCACATAATTTACCAAAATTAATAAGTAAGGCATCGTTTTCAAGGTATAAATTAGCTATGCATGTTAAACGGTGTTTTATTGGGCGTGGTACTTTTTTTTAATAGTATTTTGCAAAAATAAAATGTTTAACACGTTGGCTGCCAGTGTATCACCGCTGGTCACGACGAAAGACCAACCCCAGAAGTGAGTTTCTGTAACAAAATCGCGAAAATTGTCGATCAAAATGACGTCACATTAATACGTTCCACACTTTGTCACCACCTAAAAAGCAAGTGAGAATCTATCGATTGACGTCATTATGACGTCACTCGGTCGAAACTATTGATAGAGTTCAGTTACAGAAACTCAGTACAGGTACCAGTGCAGTGGCAACCAACGTGTTAAACTAAAAGATTTGTACCTAACGCTATGCCTTATTCTAACACACTACAAATTAAATTTAAATTTCAAATGTAGATGTCACGCCAGTTGAACAGCTGTTTGTGTATATTTTCTTTTATCATCATATATATTATTTCTAATTGGTGTTTTTATGCAAATATCCCCTTTTCAGCTCACATAATTGTTGTTTTATTGGGCGGGGTACTTTTTTTAATAGTATTTTGCAAAAATAAAATGTTTAAATTTAAACTAAAAGATTTGCGCCTAAAACTATGCCTTCAGAATTATTTTATTCTAACAAGAGTGCAGAGTTAAATACAAATTTCAAATGTAGATGTCGCTCCAGTTGAACAGTCGTGTATATTTTAAAACACTTATAAGCTTCAGCTGTATGTTTGTATGTAAACATCACATTATTTTAGGCGAACACGTCTGTATTCATTACTTACGCTGAATGGGAATTTTTTAATAAGGATCTGCTTATTTATACACAGCTTTACGTAGTATACGTATATATTTTTTTGATCACCTAGCGGTTGTATGTAAGACCATAAGTTGATTGAGATATGGACTTACATGAATGTATATATCAAAACGATTAGGATGAAAAAATTTATTGAACCATGTCTGTCCGTCCGGCCGTATACATTCTAGCTTGCGCAAAAATACAAATATTTTAATGAAATTTGGTAGGTACATATGTATGTAGTGTTTGTTAAGTCGGATGAAATAAATTGTACCACGTTTTAACTTACAAACTACTTTATTAAAGAATAATCAATTAATGGACGTTTTTCTGTCTAATTCAAATTGCGAATGACAATTCATAATGAAATGAAAGAAAACAATATTGTCAACTTAACTCTAAATATTAAGGTTGCCATATGACATTAAACAGAAAATGCGTCGCTTCGACTCCTACATCAATGTGCGATTGTGGTCGCTACATCACTCCCCTTCCAAAAACATCGTCAGTGTCTAAATTAAAGCTGAAAATTACACTGATGACTCTTCTGTCGGAAAATAAGCAGGTTTTAATCTGTCTAATGAAACGGTGACCGGCTTGGTTCCTATCAAAATTGTATAAGTTTTTGGATATCTGTTGATTACCAGGTACGGACCGTCGTACGGTGCTTTTTATTTATTTATTTATTTATTCAGCAATCTACCAGGCTCAGCCCTCACAGATTCATCATAACAAAAAAAAAAAAAAAAAAAAAAAATACAATCGTATGATGTCATCTCTGAGGAACACATGACTACAAAAACGTAAATCTTTCGGGACAAATACTGGAGTTTTTTTATGCTGCGAAGTCTTTGTTGGTTTTACTTGTTCAAAATGTTGTCGTAGTTTTTGTATGAATGTGTGAACATCGGTAAATGCTTCGTTGTTGTCGTCGAGAATGGCACTTGGCAAGCGAATCGTTTGGCCATATAGCATTTCTGATAATGAGACCCCCAGGTCCTCCTTCACCGCTGTTCGTAAACCAAGAAGAACTATGGGTAGCATGTCAGTCCAATTTGAGTCTGCCTGGTGACATTTCAGCGCGGCTTTTAATACTCGGTGCCATCTCTCTACCAAACCGTTAGCCTGAGGGTGGTAACTCGTGGTATGAATATGTTTAGCCCCCAATAGTTTCATCAGTTGTTGAAAAAGACTTCAATCCACCTCGAAAATCTGTCAACATACGTTAAACAGTAGGTGTAGCCATTCGATGATGGAAAAGGTCACACGATATCGATATTTATATGTTCGAAGCGTCTGCTGGGTACACCGAATGTTTCTAACTCGCTTCGTGTATGTCTCGAAATTTTACACCTTTGGCAAGCAGGACAGCTTCGTACTCGTGGGCGAACATCGGAACTTAGGCCTTTCCAGACGAAATTTTTTGATATGAGTTTAACGGTCGATTTTGCACCTGGGTGCGCTAAACCATGCATTGCGTTAAAAGCCACTTCGCGTAACGATGCTGGAACGTAAGGTCGTAAATTGCCGGTCGATTTGTCGCAAATTATTTCCAAATTCGTACCCGGTTGTGTGTGTCTAACCAGCTGTAGTGAGGTGTTGGCATTTAGTAACTCTTTAAGTTCCTCACTTTTCGTTTGTTCTTCTTGTAGCAAGCTTAAATCGACCGGTGAAGGTGTCGTGAATGTATCAATCCTCGATAGAATATCGGCGATGAAGTTCTCAGAACCACTGACGTGTCTGATGTCGGATGAAAACTGACTAATAAATTGAGTTGACGCGTCTGACGCGGTGAGAGCTTTTCCCACTTTTGATCGAATGCGTGCACCAACGGTTTATGGTCAGTTAATATGACGAAACTGATCCCCTCCAAAAAATTACGAAAATGTCGAATTGCTTTATATATCGCTAACAATTCGCGATCATAAGCGCTGTATCTGCTCCGTCGTTGTAAATTTTTGAGAGAAGAAACCCAACGGTTGCCATGCACTTTCTACCATTTGCTGTAACGCCGCCCCCATAGCGAAATCCGAGGCGTCCGTCATTATTGCGATTGTAGCGCCTGCAACAGGATAGGCGATGTGTGCTGCATTGGATAGTTGCGTTTTTAACTCTTGAAATGCGTTAACTGTTTCCTTCGTCCAATTAAGCTTTGTGCGGTCTTTCTTCTTACAAGGGCCCATTATCTTTTGTAATGGTGCTTCGACGGCGGCAGCGTGTGGCAAAAACCGCCTGTAAGAATTTACTGCTCCCAAAAAACTACGAAGTTCATAAACTTCTTTAGGCTGCTTGTATTCTAGGATACCCTTAACCTTTCGTGGTAGTGGTGTTATACCCTTTCGTGTCACCAGGTGACCTAAAAACTCTACCTGAGTCTGGGCAATTTGACATTTTTCGATGTTTATGACAATGCCGAACTCCCTATAGCGCTGAAATAATTGTTCGAGGTGAGTTTCGTGCTCTTCGACAGAGGTGGACGCGACCAGTACGTCGTCTAGGTAAGGGAAGGCAAACGGTAGTCCCTTCACGACTTCATCGATAAATCTTTGAAACGTTTGGGCTGCGTTTCGTAGGCCAAACGGCATATATTTAAATTCGAATAACCCAAACGGGGTTATTATCGCTGTTTTCGGAACGTCTAACGGATTTACCGGAATTTTGTGGTAAGCTTTCTTGCGGTCTATAACAGAGAAGATTGATTTTCCATGTAGGTGAGAAGCGAAATCTTGTATGTGTCGTACACGGTAGCTGTCAGCAATAGTATTAGCGTTTAACCTCCTGTAGTCTCCGCAAGGGCGCCAAGAACCATTTGACTTTTTAACCATGTGCAAAGGACTAGCCCACTGTCATTTTGACCTCTGACATATACCCCTCTCTAAAAGATATTCGAACTCCTTCTTGGCGATCTCAAGCTTTTGAAATGAAAGTCTTCGTACTTTCTGCGTAATGGGTGCGCAATTCGTCTCTATATAATGCTGAGTCGTTACAGCTTACAACTGTGAGAAGCTTCCTTCCGTACGTGTTAATTTGAGTATTATTTGCCGCCACCAACTGCATTGGTGAAAGCTCTGATTTTTTATAAAATTTTCTGGGTATAACTACGGTGACCATCCCTTCTGTTTTTAGCAGAACAGTTCTGTTTTTCAGGCGCTTGTTCTGTGTATTTTTTTTTTTTTCTCTGAAAACCAACAAATTGTTCTGTTTTTTTAAAATGTTCTGTTTTTTGTTCTGTTTTTACACACTGTGCAAATCAAAAATTGTTTTACTGCGGTAACCATTTTCTGATTAAAATGTAGGTTCCTATCAATATCACTTAGCAATCACTATTAATCAGCTGGTTCAGAAGCATGTTCACATTGAGGTAAGTTTAGTAGTTTTTGTATTTTCAGCATAAATTACAGACAAATTCAACATCAGAAATGTGGCTTCTGTTTACCCACTGGCAAGCATCTCTTTTTCATAATTACATTACACAAATTGAATCGTAAAATATTTGTATGGTAGAAGTTGCTTTACTAATAAAAGACCTTAAATTAAAAATCGCAGAACGAAGAGATGTCATTTTTTTACCGCTAATGATGAAGAAAATAGTTTCAGAGTTGGAAAAATCAGGAGCTGTAGATTTAAGTAAAATAAAAGATCATGGAAAACGTTTTTACATTAATTGTGCTGATTATTTAAATCAGTGGGACCAAGCGTATAAAGAGGTCGAAGTGATGGAATGGGTACTTTTGCGTACAGTTCCATCTTGGCATGATGTTGAAAGAAATTTGATTTATATTTCGGAAAAGATAAACCAGACTAAAATTAATGACAGCGAATTATTTGATTAGTTGACATGTATTAAGAATTATGTGACTCCAAACAAAATGAAGGAATGAGTGAAAGAGGGAAATCTAGTCGATATGAAATGGGTTGAAATATTTCAACATTTAAAAAAAATGCTATACCTTTTAAAAATATTTTAAAAATAGTAGAATTCAATTTATGTTTACCGGGTTCAAATGCCCCCACTGAAAGGATATTTTCAATTTTAAACAATATATGGACTGGTGAAAAATCAAAAATTCAAATTGAGACTGTGAAATCTATTTTAATAACTAGATGTAACTATTACTTTAATTGCTTAGAAATTAAGAATTACTTACAAAATGAGGAAAATGTACTTAAACAAATTTATGCCTCAGAAAATATCAGTAATTTGATATATTTAATAATTAGTTATGTAGTACCTAATACTTGATTGAAATCAAAGCCAGTGAAATGTGATTCATGTTTGTGAAAATTTTTTGTTCCTATTAATAAAAAAAAAAATGTTCAGTTTTTTTAATACAAATTTATGGTCACCGTAGGTATAACCGATATTTCCGCCCCAGTATCGATTAAAAATTTTAATTCGGTCGTTTTATCATGGATATAGGGCGGCGTGAACTTAAATACTCCGTTTTAGCCGCTTGAAACGAAGGACTTACTAGTTTTCCGATCTCGGTGTGGTATATGTACAGGGTGGACGACACTTCGTTGCACGTTCGCCGAATTTTTGATGATACCAACAAATAATATTTGTCGTTTCTGGACGAGCCACTGGTGCTGTTTTAGAACGTGTCGTGTTGGAGCGACTGATAGCAGTTTTATTATTATAGATTATAGAATCCACATGGCTGATTTGATTGGCGTTCTCAAGTCGTTCGATCCTGTTTACTATATCAGACAAAGACTTACCTGGAGCCTCTGTCATGTCAACTGCGCTTACATGTTGTGTCGGAATAATGTTCATGATGTCGTCTGATTTCATTGCCAAATCATCGACTTCACCCCCCAACGTTGACAAAATTTGCTGCACGTGAACTGGTAAGCAGCGTAACCATTACGATTTAAGTATTTCGATGTCCGGCCGATTGTTTGCAAGTTCCTTCATTTCACGAAGAAGTGCCGATGGTTTTTTGTCATTTAATTGGCGAACTTCAAATAAACGTTTAAGGCGCGCCTCTTTTGATTCTCCGAAGTCCTTGATTAATCTTTCTTTCAGCAAATCGTATTTGCCGGTGGCTGGAGGTGCGGAAATAATATCGGTTGCATGTACGAGGATTGCAAACCAAAGCCTTGGATCTGGTTTCCAGAATGGTGGTGGTTTGACGGAGAGTCGTGCAAGTTGTGGTAAAGCGACTGCATCTTGAAATTCATCTTCCTGTTCGTTACCCATCTTATGTTCTTTTACGGGGTCACCAGTTGTAGTGTTTGTTAAGTCGGATGAAATAAATTGTGCCACGTTTAAACTTACAAACTACTTTATTAAGGAATAATCAAATAATGTACGTTTTTCTGTCTAATTATAATTGCGAATGACAATTCATAATGAAATGAAAGAAAACAATATTGCCAACCTAACTCTAAATATTAAGGTTGCCATATGACATTAAACATAAAATGCGTCGCTTCGACTTCTACATCAATGTGCGATTGTGGTCGCTACATGTATGTAGATTCTAATGGGGACAGAGAAGGTTGGGGTTGAAAATAAGGCATGTATGTATTTCGAAAAACACGTAAAACATGATAATTCAGTCACTAATAAAGCCCGAGTGATGAAATTTCATCCATGCAATAACGTTATGCCGTTATGAGGAAAAATGCTGAAATTTTGAAAAATGGGCCAAGAGAGGCAAATTTTAAAAGATTTGTAAGTCAAAACTCAGGAACCTCAGCAAATAAATCGATTAAGCTCGGGTCACTGATTTGCTTGCCAAGGCAAACGTGTGAAGAAAAAAATTACCGAAGTCGGCAGAGACCACAATATATGTAAACTATATAAAAATATAATACATATAGCTATATACATAGGTATACTAAAAGCAATTTATGCGATATCTTTGTCAAACATATGTAGGTGATTCATTGAAAGTTCCATGTTCTACTGTAGACATAAAACCAAATAAATATAAGATTTTTAAAATGGGCGTGACGGCACAAACCATATCGACTGGCGCCACGTATGTTTTATTTTTTGCGCAAGATGCGCACGGGTCCAGCTAGTAGGTATAATAAAAGCAATTTATGCGATATCTTTGTCAAACATATGTAGGTGATTCATTGAAAGTTCCATGTTCTACTGTAGACATAAAACCAAATAAATATAATTTTTTTAAAATGCGCGTGACAGCACAAACCATACCGACTGGCGCCACGTATGTTTTATTTTTTGCGCAAGATGCGCACGGGTGCAGCTAGTATTGTATAATAGGGATCTCATCCAAAACCTTTCTTACGCATATTTGTGCGTGCTACTTTTATGAAGATTAGTTTATAATAAAGTTTATATGCCTACATAAGAAAAAAATCAACCGTTTGTTTACTATGAAGCAACCAAAAATGGTATTGTGATCGAAAAATATTTATAGCCTGAATGGAGTTTTGCAGAATAGTGCGAAAATCAATTGATTATACATAAGTGCCTTACTACTTCACAAATACAGTGCATTATAAAACTCAAATAAATTTGATCTTAACCGCACAAAATCCCGTGTATCACTGCCAAATATCAATCAATTTAAAAGAAAAGTTCCGTAATTAGCAAGAAACCTAGCCAGTGCGGCTGGCACATAACGCACATAACGACAAAAATTTGAATATCGGCCGTTACAGCACATGCAAAATGACAGTTTTTCACATGTTTTTCCATGAAAAACGAAAATAATTGTTCGAGTTTTAGAGTAGCTACATTTTGTTAGAGTTTTAAAGTAGTCAATGGAGAAAAAAAAGTTCAAGTTTCCGAATGTTCGAGTTATCGTGTGTTCCAGTTTTCGCGAGTGTACTGTAACCGAAAACTGCATAGGCACGAGTCATTTTCCATCACTGGTTCGTGGCTGAGAGGCAGTGTGCAGCAGTATTGCCGCAGCGTCAAACAAATTGGTACTTTCATGGTTTTTTCTTCGTATCACCTAAAAGTATTGAAAAAAAAATTAGTTAAATGGAAGGTCAGCTTAGAACCTTTTATTTGGTACCAATATTGCTCAAAGTCTATCAGGGTCAATCAGGGTTCACATTTATGCCTGTATTCCGAGAAGTTCCCACATTGAAATTCTATATACCCTATCATGTGAATCTACTGCAAAAATTTCATAAAGATCGGTCGATTAGTTTGGGAGTCTATAAAGGACAGACACACATTCTTTTTTGTATGACAGATTCTATTTAATATCAGAGAATTTATAAATGTAAGATCTTGAATTTTGACATTGCTAAAATAATATATGTTATGTAAGAGCGGTAACTCTGGGGGAAGAGCGCCGTTGTCAACAGGGAGGGTGTCATTGTGTAAGGATGTGTTTTAGTACTCTTTTCTGCAACTAATACCACTACAACTACTACTTTAACAAACTAATACTTATGCTCTGCTACTATCAATACTAAAAATATGTATATAGTTTGTAAACAAACTAAATCTATATTATAAAATCGTTGCTTCCTAAAAATCAAAAAATTCAGTATTAATAACTTTTTTCGTAATTCTTGACGAAAATTGTATTTTAAGAATAAATGCTTTGAGAGCTTTGTGGCCGGCGAAGTTGAAAGCGAAAACAAGTTTCCTTTAATCCTCCTACGCGTTTCGGCGTATATTTGCGCCTTCTTCAGGGAGTATAATTTATTTATAAAAAACACAAAACACAAAACAATACATAATTATACAAGTAGTTAACCATTACTTTACATTAAATATTTGACACTACCTACACTGTATTGATACTTACTTTTAGAATTTAAAATACATACATTTAGGTGTTCGTACCTTCGCTTGAACCACATGGAGATTACACTTCTGTAGACTCAGCCTAATGTTATGCCCAGTATGGTGTCTCTCGCGCCATCTACCGAGCAATTGTCACATTGTGATCGTTCGAGTGACAGCGCCTGGCTGTCATACTTGTCAGTACGCTTTTTGTAACTCAGCAGACAACACGTGTTCGGAAGATTTCAGAGCAAGTAGGTTAGCAATAAAATTTGCCAACCACAAAAGAATCCCGTTCGGCGCCTAGGGCCCAACGACGAGACGCAGTTGCCTCTATAGGCACCGTCATATATGCTCAATGCATAAAATAATCGGAATGCCTCATGAGGCACCAGTACAGAAATCAATTCCGTTCGGCGCCCATGGCCCAACGACGAGACGCAGTGCCTCCATTGGCACTGTCATATATTCGCAATACAATATGCAAAATTTTTTAGAAAGAGGTGATGTGGCGGTGTGTGTGTTAACACAACCTCGGTGACGAAAATTCGTTATTACCATAAAAAATATATGTACATATGTACGTGTTTTTTTTTTTTTTTTTTTTACGAGGAGGAAGCATCGAAAGCCCATATCCCGTCAGTGTGGACTCTAACCACACTAAACCTCCTACTGTCGTCGTACCGAACCCCCCGGTACTACCGTCAAGCTACCGTCGGGAGGTGGGTTGAGCACCAGGCCCGAAAGTCAGTAATGGTCGCGTTATTGCCCTCAGTCTGCCTTAAAAGGCTTCACCCATTTATTTCTTATAAAAGTGGTCAGTGTTAGGTGGTCTGCGGAGGCCAAAGCTCCGCACCACGCGCAATGACGGATGCAGGAGGCCTAGCTCCTGTACGTATCCGTTTCACTCGCGGTGCTCAATATTAGGTGGTCTGCGGAGGCCAAAGCTCCGCACCACGCGTGTTGGCGGATGCAGGAGGCCTAGCTCCTGTACGTATCCGTAACGGATGCAGGAGGACAAGCTCCTGTACGTATGCGTTTCACTCGCGGTGCTCAATGTTGGGTGGTCTGCGGAGGCCAAAGCTCCGCACCACGCGCGTTGACGGATGCAGGAGGCCTAGCTCCTGTACGTATCCGTAACGGGTGCAGGAGGCCGAGCTCCTGTACGTATCCGTTCCACTCGAGGTGGTCATTGTTAGACGTGCCTATGATTAGAAGATCACAATTAGTGCTCATTTAGTCGCCGCTGCCTCGCCGTATTCTCTCTAGGCTTCTCAGTGTTTTCATGGTGTCTGCTATTACGTCACTCGCCGCAGTCCATTTTGCCTTGCTCTCTAGCATATGCTTCACGAACGACTCAGGTGTATAGTCTCCCACGAATATTCTACGGAGCTTGTTTCTAGATTCTTAAAATCTCGCACACTCAAAGAATACGTGGTATGCATCCTCTATTGCTTGCCCCCCGCAGTGATCGCACGTTGGGTTCGACTCGTGCTTAAAGCGGTAAAGATAGGCCTTGAAACAACCGTGTCCAGATAGGAACTGCGTCAGGTAGAAATCGACTTCGCCGTGTGCTCTTTCCAACCATATTCTCAAGTCTGGTATGCATCTATATGTCCAGCGTCCCTTCGTGGAGTTGCTCCATCTGAGCTGCCAGCTTTGCATGCTGGCCTCTCTCGCCTCGGAGCGCTCCGCCTCGCTTTGTGTAATCACTGCAGCTTCTTTTGCCAGTATATCTATAGGGTATAGACTGGCAATTACTAGTGCGGCCTCATCCGATACGGTTTTAAACGCACATCACACTCTCAATGCGCACAGGCGGTAAGTCGACTTGATGCAACGAAAATACGACTGATGTTCTATAGCGTGGTGCCACACGGGAGCGCCGTAGAGAATTTGGCTCCTTACGACGCACGCAAGAAGTTGTCGCCGCCGTTGCTTTGGACCCCGTGCGTTCAGCATTATGCGTGATAATGCTGTCACCGTATCTGATGCCTTTTCGTTTGCATATTCAATATGGTTTTTAAACGACAGTCTTCTATCTATCATAATCCCCAGATATTTTACTGCTTGGAGCGTGACGATGTCGTGACTTCCGCTTCTTATTATGGTATGCTCCACTTTTTTCCTGCTTGATATGTACGTATCTATGTGTATGCATTGGCGTATACATCGTCGCCCGGATAAATTAGTGTCGTATGTGAATTTTGGGCCGAATTGAGTTAATAATACAGTTATACTAAACTAATCAAGATCTTTTTCCAATGACGTTATCCGTCTTTTGCTATCTCCTTTAGTTTAAGAGATATTGAGCAGAATTTTTTCGTTTGTGCAAGGTCGCAAGCGATTTCGTCTAATTTCCAATGTGCTTTTAATTGCTGTCAATTATTTAATTTATTTACTTTTATGAGAAATCAAATACAATATTTAACTAATTTTAAAAATCTTTAATTTAGTTCAAATTGGGAACACATTCTGTCGTACGTCATACAAATTTCCTGCAAAAATGTTGCTAAAGGTAACATACGACAAAATTTTACTGAAGAAAATCCTTTATGAATTCCAAAATAATAAACAATATATAACAAAATTAAAATAATTTAAGAATTTTGTGGCCTAGTAGTGTTCTGCCAGACTTTGGAGAAAAACTAATCAGAAGTTTTGGAGAAATACAATTCCAAACTTCAAACCTGTTTTCCCAAAAGTCTTCAAATGCAACATACGACATTAATTTATCCGGGCGACGACATATGTATGCATGCTATGTGCGTGCACATCACCTCGTGGACAAATTATCTACTTTGATAAATAACCAAATTGTTTCTTGCAGATCATGACATGCTCAAACATGACCACTATGGGGCAATTAGCCAAAATTTTGCCAGACGGCAAAGAAGAAAGGGAAGCTTTCTTGTCAATATTAACGTCTGTTAAAAATAATTACCCTACTGATTGGGAATCATGGGACGTAGCTAATCTCTCCTTTAAAGAATTGTTTGGCCAAGAGCCATCATCCGCCATTTACAAAAACTTGAAACTCGGCATACCAACTTCTGATTTGATTCAGTCTTTCTATCCAAAGGCCGCAAACGTTTCTGAAAAGCAATATTGGAAATTAAAACAATTGTCTTGTCTTGGCCGCTCGGCAAAGCTTTAATATACTCCCCCATTCAATTATGGAAAAGATTCTTTCTATCTAAAGGCCGCAAACGTTTCTGAAAAGCAATATTGGAAATTAAAACAATTGTCTTGTCTTGGCCGCTCGGCAAAGCTTTAATATAATCTCCCCATTCAATTATGGAAAAGATTCACATATCTTCTTACACATTTTTCACAAATACTATTCATGAATTAAAGACTCAAGGCAAACTGATTACGTTAGAAGAAGTCGGTCACGAATGTATCGAAGGCAGCCCAGTTATCCTTGGGTCTAAAGCTTCAGAAAATGGGGGGAGGGAGAAACATAATAAAACAAAGCAAGCAAGCACGAGCGGGGTGAAAAACGTTAAACGTCGAATACATTTAGAAGATGATTCTCCTCCACTTAAACGTCAAGCCACTGAACGCATCGACGATGATAACGTCATGGTCGCCGTTCTACAACGGCAAACAGAAATGTTTATTAAAATGCTGGAAATCCAAGCAACGCAAAACAAACGAATTGATGATTTGCAACAAGTTGCAAATCTCCTTCCAGGGATTCATGCGAATCCATCTTAAGCAGCATTAATGAGTACGACAGGCACTCAAACTACGAATGTTCCACCTGTAATCTCTTGCGGCTCTTCCAATACTCAAAGTAGTATTGAACAAAATAATGAAAAAGATTTTTCCCTTGCTTTTGATTTTAAGCCACAAACAATAGAATCCGAAATGAGAATCTCGACCGCAGACCCAATTTTAGTTCAACAGGGTATAAATTGCCAAAGGTTGGGAACAGACAGCTGGAGACACATTCGTTACTCCGAGGTTCAAAAACATTTTCAAGCAACGCCCATGTTCTCGGCGTTAAAAGTAAATAACAGTCTCGCTGGGGTCACACCCAACTGGTCGTCAATTGCAATATTAGAAAGATGCGATACAACTTTGGGAGCCATAACAAATGGCTTGTTGCAACAAAGGGAAGTGTTCGAAAAGCTTTGCGAAAAGTTACCACACAATTGCAGGCGAATAATTGTAGAGGAGTTTCTAGCTAACGACTCAAAATTTCGTGAGAGCTCAGACTCGCTCCTTCAATACGTCTGCGGGCGCAGAGCCGAAATCATCCAGCAAAGACAGAATACCTACAGGGTTAAAAGTAAGTCTTTGCATCCAATTATTCATAGCATACCACCATCAGACTCTCATTTGTTTAGGGAACCTGACCTATCCCTTACCGTTAAAGAACAGGGAGGTATTCACAAATTTTTTCCCTTTAAGAAAGCTTACCACCGACCTCCAAAGCCAAACCAAAGAAATGGTACTGGGGAGAAAAAAGGGGGATTAGCAGAGAGTCGCACAACAGAAATTACAAGAGTGATATTCCAAAAGTTTGGAACTCCGATAATAGACTTGTGTGCATCGGCCCGCTCAGCAGTAGTGCCGAAGTATTTGGCGAAGTTGCTTCCGATGCCAAGAGTCAATTTACGGACGCCTTCAGCAGGACATGGAATTACGCACTGGTGTGGGTGTTCCCACCCACCACCGGCACTCATACCAAAAGTCCTCAAACATTTAAAAGAAGCAATGGGGTGCTATCTATTGGTAGCCCCAGAATGGCAGAAAGCATTCAGGATGGTGGACATAAAGAGATGTGCTACTCAACAACCTTGGACAATACCAAACCTAAAATCGAACCTAGTAGACCTACAAACGAATCTGCCGCCAGCGGGAGTAGAGCAAATGAGTTTGCAGGTTTGGAAAATACGGGCTGGGCCAAAGTAGTGTCCACATGGAATAATTCTGAAAAAGATTTATTGCAAGCATCCTGGCATGACTACCCTTAAAACATATAGACCCGCATGGAAGAAATGGTGCGAATGGGCGGCGGAAAATAACATACAGATCGAGAGTCCTCAACCAAGCGACTTAGCTCGTTTTCTTAGCTACTTACATGAAGAGAAAAAACTCGGATCAAGAACGATACTACTTCACAAATCAGTGGTGACAACGTTCACCAACCCAGAAAACAGTCTGGCCCTTAGTTCACACCCAGTAGTTACTCATATGCTAAAGGCAATTAACTCAAGAAATCCATCAGTTAAGAAACCTCTAACCTGGACAGTTGACGATCTGATTAAGTTTATGGAAACTTACGACTTTGATAGCACAAGTCTACTCTCGGTATCTCGACACACTTGTACATTGCTCTTACTGGCATCACGCAGAAGGGTGCACGATTTGACCCTCTTAAGCATAAAACCAGATCTTTTTGAAGAGAAAAACAACGATCTCATATTTTGGCCAAAAATTCGGGTCAAAAACAGACAGCAACTCGCACAGGCAATCAGGGTGGCACCTCAAAAGCAGCCCAGATATAAAAAAAAAATTTTTGGTTTTCTGGGTAACAGAAGTGATTAAGTTGTCAGAAACACGGCGTAAGTCAAAGTCCCTAGAAAATCTATTTATTACAACCAGAGGACAAGCGAAGACGCTTCTAGAGCGGTAATAGCAGGTTGGATAAAAACCTTATTCAAGGAAGCGCACATTAGTTTTTCTCCGGGCAGTATAAGAGCTGGTGTGGCAACGGATAGTTGGCGCAGAAATATAGACGTAGATAAAATCCTAAAAAGAGGAAATTGGAAATCAAAACACACGGTCTTCAATCATTACTTTAGAGAGGTTAAACCACTTGATACAAATGCTCCTTGCCGAAGGCTTGTGGATTACTTTATGCCAGTAAATTAGTTAAAATAAAATAAAATACCCGTAAGTTACATTTGAAATATTTTTGAAGTATAATTATATATGAAATACTACTAATTTTGGTATCAGTACAATATTTCCTTTAGAAAAAAGAAAAAAAAAACAATTTAATGATAATGAACAATAAATTCAGTCACAGTACGCCGGGTGTCAGCACCGGCAGAATTTAAATACGTCTCCATGTGGTTCAAGCGAAGGCACGAACACCTAAATAGAACCGTTTTTCCCCCGAAGGGTAAAAAACGGATATTTAGGTTTCTGCCGTAGCTTGAACCACACTTAAAGGCCTTGCCGGCTCTGTGTACTGACAAGTATGACAGCCAGGCGCTGTCACCCGAACGATCACAATGTGACAGTTGCTCGGTAGATGGCGCGAGAGGCACTATACTGAGCATAACATTAGGCTGAGTCTACAGAGGTGTAATCTCCATGTGGTTCAAGCTACGGCAGAAACCTAAATATCCGTTTTTTACCCTTCGGGGGAAAACGGTTCTATTAATATTATTTTCTTTGTGCTGAAAAATTGTCAGCTAAACCATATATTGCTACATCTCAACTAACTATCTAAACAAACATACTAAACTATACAAACATACATATATTCACATATTCTGTTGCCTACTGTCATTCATATCTTTTTGCTGTCTTTGTTATTGTTGTTTTGTAAATGCAGCTTATGCTGTCTACGTCTTCTTTGAAATTTACTGCGTCTTGTATTCTTTGTTGTATGCGCAAGCTTTCTAGCATTAGTCCTGTTTTTGTTCGTTTTTCTATGTCTAATATTGTTGTGTGTTTCAAAGTCTGCTGCATGCCCAGTTGTCAAGTGTTGAGCTAGTCCTGTTGTTAGTTTTTTTATTTTTGACATAATTTTTATGCTCCCCTATTCTTACATTCAGGGCTCGTTTGGTAGTGCCTATGTAGGTTTTGTTGCAAGGCTCGTTCTCTTTTCCCTTGCATTTAATTTCGTAAACTAAGTTATGTTGCTCTTCTTTGTTAATTTTGTCTTTTGTCTTGCTAAATATTTTTCGAAGTGTTTGGTGTGGCTTATGGGCAAAAGTTAATTTTTCTTTGGTATACATTTTTGTAAAGTTCTGTTGTTTGTCAATCCTTGTATATATGTAACTCCTCTAAACGTTTTGTTTTGGTTTTTCTCAGCTGTTTTTCCATTTGTTATGTGTACACAGTAAAAAATGATAGTTTATTTATAATAACATTTGGTACTTAATTTAATCATTCTTGGAATTAAATATGAATTTTAATGCCAAAAAGTCTTATTTTGAAACTATGAGAAGTTTTACAATTTTGTTTAATCCACAATAGTTTAAAAACAAAGCCTTGAAAAGTATTAAAGCCCGTCTCCACATAACTTGATTCACCAGAGAAACATGTAGCAAAACATCTCGCTCAATAACCCGTCTCCACCTGGCTAATCGTGATTCAGTTTGACATTTCTCTTTCTTGTTCTTCTTAAATGTTTGTATGTTTGCTTATTTTTGCGTCTTTGTTTTGGTCTCTGTGAGATTTCGATAGATTTTCGATACAAAATTAGAGAAGACATCGCTATCATCGAGGTTGGCAAGATGATTCAGAATGAAACAGTGTTTCAATCTTCACTCGCTCTCAGAAATTTGTATGGAAATTGGCGAGTTTTGGCACTGGTTTCCGTGTCGAAACAAGATTGAGAGAGAAAATGCAGAAAAAAAGAGCGAAACACGTTATGTGGAGACTTGGTATTAAAATTCTCTCGAGAGGTTTACTTACTTATATTTTAAGAAAAAATCCTGAAGGGTATAAAAACTTTCTCTTTCTCACTTTTGGTTTGAAACCAAAACCAAAAAATATTAAAAAAATGTGTCAAAATAAATAAATACAAAATGTTTCTTAAAGTGAAAGACGATGGAGAAATAAAATTTATTAAAGCAAGCGAATTGTTCATGGCTAACGAAGCAATTGTATCAAGTGAGTAATACATAAGATTAATTAAATATTATTAGGGTAAATTTTGTTTTATTTTATTTTATTTTTTTCAGTCTTAAGGCAGCTATACCTCAATATCCCTGCAATACCGCGACAGTGTCGAAATTTATGTGGTAAATTTAAAAGAAATTGAAGGTAGTGTGTTTAACACGTTAGCTGCCAGTGTATAACCGGTGATCACGACAAAAACCTAGCTCCAGGTACCAGGACAAAAATTATTATTATTATTAAAAAGAAAAAAAAAAAAAAAAAAAAATACTTTTTGCTTTTGTATTATAACGGGATTTTTACCAAGAGTAAAAGCCAGGCATCCGACGCGCCTGAGCAAGTTTTTAAGCTGTGACAACCTGGCGAGCATCTGCTTTTTAATTTTAGAATTCTATCTAAATTTTAATATAATATTATTTCAAATAAAATAAACATTTCCATGTACATACATATCTTTGGTTTTCGATTTAATTCCAAAAAGGTATAGAATTCATTCCATTTTACTATTTTTAATACCAAAAATATTGTAAAAATAATCAAAATTTGGTTTTGATTTAATACCAAAAAAAGTATATTATTTATTCCAATTTTCGGATAGATCTTATACCATTTCAACTATTTTTAATACCAAAAATATTCTAAAAATAATTAAAATTTGGTTTTGATATAATTCCAAAAAAGTATTAATTTGACACTAAGAATAATTTCTGTCTCTCATATTCTCTTCTTTTTTTTAAACCAGAATGGTTTTAATTTTATACTTTTTGGCATTGTTATATATAAATACCAAAATGGTATTAAAATTAAACTAAAATTTTTACTGTGTACTGTTTGTCTGTATTTTGTTGTTGCTAGAACCTTTTAATAGTTTTGGCGGGGTATCCGTTTTCTTAAGTATGTCTTTCACTTTATATTCGTTCCCTTTTCTGAATCGAATACACATACATATATATATACAAAACACACAACATGAAACACTTTTTCGAACACATCCGTCTCAAATACGACGAAAAGATTTGCTACATCATCAAACAACAAAACAAAAACCATAAAAAATTACTAATATATATCTAGCTGCACTGGCTTCAGGTCAAAATAAAACGCAATTAATTTTGCAGTTCTCAACTTCTCATGTTTGTGTTGTTGACGATTTTTTAACGCTGCTGTTAATTTCTGACCCACATTGTTTACATTTTCCATAAATTCATGGAAGTCATCTTCGCTTAATTGGTTCTTTAGTTTTGTTGTCTCTTTTTCTCTCTGTTTGTTTAAACCAGGGCTCGGCAAATTTGTAAATGCAAGTGTATAAGTGAGAGCGCTTTGATCGCTACCCTGCAAAAAATTCGATTAATACGGGACGTGTCCGGGATTAATCGCAAGGGAGCATGCGACTAGTACAATTTTACATCCCTTTATATGGGGCGAATTGATCGCATTTTTTCGAGAATATCCTATGAAGAGACTAATTGTTCAATTTTTATACCCGAACGGGTACAAATGTAGATTAATCGCTTTCATCCAAAGTTGAAAGCCAAGGCTATTTTTTATGAAAATGTAAAAATTATTGTTATAAATGTTAGAAGAAAGTTTATTCGATTAGCTTTCATCCTGTAGTGAAATCTTTTAAAAAAAATAAATATCTCCTCAAAATATTTTAAGTTCTGAGAATGCATTATGCGAGTGTAAAATACATGTGAGGAATTTTTCAAAATTAGCCAAGGCTATTTTTTAAAACAATCTTTAAAAATTATAAATGTTCATGCCTATTTAAGTAAAGATTATACAATAAGTTTTACGTTTGTAAAAAATAATAATAATCAATAAATAAAAATTTTCTTACATAGTCAGTATTGAGTTTATAATTGTAATTGATTTTCCAATAGGAATTTTTGGTAACATTTTGTTAAAATTATTATTCATTATTGTTATTAAAAGAAAGGGTGTTCAGTTTTACCTATTATTATACATATTTTTAAATTCATACATTGAATATTTTTGTAAAATTTCTACATTTAATCTAGATTTGTACCCTTTCGGGAACAATTGGTCTACATTTATACCCGTGCGGGAACAATCGGGGACTAATTGTGGACCGATTGTTTCCGAAAGAGATGAATCTGGGACAAATCTCTTTCGGGATTAATCGCACATTTTTTTGCAGGGTATGGCGAACAAACATACATACATGCATATATGTACATACGTACATGCAAATTTTTAACATTCGCTGCGCAAACATGCGATAGCCACACACGATGTTGTTTGGCCACTTGTTCAGCGATAGGGACACGAATTTCGATACGATACCAAATCGATATTTTTTGCATTTGATACCGATACTTTTTACTCGATTCTTTTGCGACGATATTTTTTGGTATCGAGTACTTCAACCACGGTATCGAACAAATGAGTACATTCAGTGATGGAAAATTAAAATTGTGTCATATTTGTCCAAAAAATTGTGCAAGCAAAACAGTGCCGAAAAATGCACAAGCATGAGTAATTTTCACTGGTACATATGGAAAAATAGGTCTCATCGACGTGCTGAAATAATTGCAGGTTTGGGCTACTTCGTAAGGTTTTTTGTATGAAGTTGTATGAAGTTACCCAAATCTGTTTATTGATTTTCACATTAAACGAGGCGAACATTTACCACCGAAACTTGCTTACAATTTGCAATTACCATGCGATAGAAATAATGGTAACTGGATATATAGGATTATAAATTTTTCATTTTTATACGATAATTTGACGTTTTCAAATAAAAAATCGTCAATATCTTTTCTTTCTCATTTTACTAAAAACACACAAAAAAGGGTCTGTTTTCCATTAATGCCCCTATGACACTACGTTTTTTCCTGGTATTCTACAAGATTTTTTGTGTGAAAGAGGTGGTCAATTACAGTCTTGTGTTGGTGCAAGGGAGTAAGCTATGTTGGAAAAAACCAACGAAATACCATCTAGGCGGTTAAAAACCAATGAACCAGCTTGTATTTCGGTAGATTTTTTACATTCGGCACTTTTTTCTGACAATTGTTTCAATTTGACAACTATAAAATAAATTATTTTTAAAATATATAAAATATATGGAAATACAAATTTTCAATTTGCATCTTGTAAGCTTCTGCTTTGGCCGTAAGTGGAAAGAAGAAGTCCGGAAGAAAAACCATAATACGCAATGGCTTCTCTTTATAACATGGAATGCACAGATATTCTGCCACTTGAGTTTCATTATTTTTTTGTTTCGATAATTTAAATTCAAATTTCCAAAAAAATTCAATGATGGATACATATAATCTCAATGAAAATGAATTGTTAATGTTATTTAAGATGTTTATTTTTCAAAATACTAAGTATTTAGCAAATATATTTTTACAACTGTGATTGCATTAAATACACCTGTTGTTTTGTAAAAGCTGTTGGTTTGTAAAAAATGTTTTCAAGAACTTAATAAACTTGTATAATTTTTTTAATCAGTTTGAACTATTCTTATAAGTTGGAAAAGGATTTACGTCAAAATCAAAACTTTGGAACCAGCCATGGCAAACTATGCCATGGAATTAGCACTAATACAGCGATATGCGTATGCCTCAGGATGCAGTTTTATTGCGTTTTTGTTAACTTTCTAGAAGACGGTGCAACTTTAAGCCGTTTTAATAAATATCTTTTAAATGTGGAAAAATCTTTTATTTCCATTCAAATTAAAATTGATAAAAAATAAATTTCGTGCTAGCCACTAAAAAATTGCATTTCTTTTATTTCCGCTTTCGAATTCATAATCTAGAGGTTAGAACGTGTCGATTGGTACCTCTTTTAACTATTTTAGAGGAAACTTTAAGGTTGCACCTTCTAGAAAACTACCGCTTTCGATACCGATTCTTTGAGTATCGAGTAGTTCAGTTTCGATATTATCGGGTTCGCGATTCTTTTTAACCGATATTTTAAATGAGTACCAGATCGATGCTTTTGATTCGATATCGTGTCCCTATTCAGCGACGACTAAATAATTTTTTAAACAAAGAGCGTAACCTGTCTGTGTGAAGAGCATAACTTGTTTGTCTGATCTTAAGATCTATTGTGGCCGCTGTGGTGCAGTGGGTAGAGTGCTCGCCTGCTATGCCAGAGGTCTCGGGTTCAAACCACGGTCCGAGCCAAACAAATTTTTCTAATTAGTAAAAATCCAATTATTGGGTTTTTTAAGAGCAGCGGTCACCTCTCGGCAGTGGGCGGCATACCCTCCGAGAGTATTTCTGCCATGAAAAAGCTTCTCACAAAAAATGCATTCGCCGTTCGGAGCCGGCATAAAACTGTAGGTCCACCCAATTAGTAGGAAAAACAAAAAGGAGCACACCTCGAATTGGGAGAGAAGCTCGGCCATAAAACTCGTCAGAGTTATAATAGCGCCATTGTATTATATTATTATAAGATCTATGAAACGCCGAGGTATGGTTTAAACGCTTTAATATATTGTGTTTATGTTTAATTAGCAAACTTAATATTTTTGTTAGAAAATGTTGTGTATGTTTGTCTAAAGATTTAGCTATGTCGTTGTGAACGTCGCTGTCCGATTTAAATAACTTAAAACATTTGGATGTATTTCTTATAAAATTAGGAACTAATTTAGATTTTCTGCACTTTAAAACGAACTTAATGTTACACTTAATTTTAGCCACCTTCTTTGAAATATATTGAAATTGGTTTATCGTTGATTTACAATTGTCATAGTCGTGTTTTATATTTGCATATCCCATTTTTTGTTTTATGCATACACGCCGTATGCCTTCCTAATTTAATTTAATTTGTTAGTGTATTAATTGTGTTTTTGTAAACAATATGTTTTTATAATTGTTTTTATTTTTGTCAGTAGTCTTGCCCTGAAGACGGTTGGTTGCAGTTCAGCAACCGAAATATGTCGGCAATCTGCAAAATTATATGGGTTTTATTTTGACCTGAAGCCAGTGCAGCTAGATATATTATTTATAATTATGTTTTGTTAAAATAGTAGATATAAAATCAATGCTTTCAAACTAAAAATGAAACATTTAGTATCTAACTTAATTATTTGCCCCAAGTATTTAGGTATACATAAATTCATATAAATATGTAGATATGTATATCCGTTAGCATGTAGGTATAAGGTATGTACTATCTAGGTACTAGGTATTTAATATAAAATAAATATTAGGCAAATGCATACATACATATATGTACATGCATACAACCAAACATGCATCCATATGTAAATACCCTTCAAAAAAATGTGCGATCAATCCCGAAAGAGATTTGTCCTCGATTGATCTCTTTCGAGAACAATCGGTCCACAATTAGTCCCCGATTGTTCCCGTACGGGTATAAATGTAGGCTAATTGTAGACCAATTGTTCACGAACGGGTATAAATGTAGATTA
The DNA here is from genome assembly GCA_960531455.1 of Urophora cardui. Classification (NCBI taxonomy): domain Eukaryota; kingdom Metazoa; phylum Arthropoda; class Insecta; order Diptera; family Tephritidae; genus Urophora; species Urophora cardui. The sequence continues at coordinate 93,455,610 of OY482672.1, read as the reverse complement.
ATCGCTTTCATCCCGAACGGGTATAAATAGTGATGGGCGAGTCCGAGATGTTTTATTCGATTCTCTCGATTGTTGAAACATCTCGAATGCTCTCGATGGTTTTCATTCGTATTCGAGTCAAGTCGTAAATGGCCGTCAGTCGAAACAATCGCTAAAACATATCGGACTTGCCAACGATTCCTCTCGTTTTCGAAGCAACCCTACAACATCTCGGACTAGCTGCAAAATTACATCAAATTTGTTGTTGCTGCTTGAATATCAAAATTGGTTTAAAAAAAAACATACAGAGTGGTACAAATCTATTGCCGTTGTTGCTGCTGGTAAAATTCATTTGTATCGTAAGCGTTTCACTTCAGAAAATTTATAAATTTATTAATGTTAAAATAATTAATTAATATTATGCACGACACTCTTTGGTTGTGATTGCAAAAATACAGCTTCTATGTATAGCATATTTTTCAATTTGTTTCATTTATTTTATGTATTTGCCTCACTTCCATTAAAAATCCTACTTTCTTCATCAACAATACTCATTCAGTTAATTTTATCAACTAAAACATATCAAAACAACATCTCGATTGTGAAGTCGAAGAGCGAGTCAACTTTTGACTCGATTGTGATTTTGCAACGATGCCGATTCTCTCGATTGTCTAAACATCTGGGACTCGTCCATCACTAGGTATAAATGTAGATTAATCGCTTTCATTCCGAACGGGTACAAATCTAGATTCCTTAAATGTAGAAATTTTACAAAAATATGCAATGTATTTAAAAAATTGTAGAACAACCGGTAAACGAATTGAACACCCTTTCTTTTACTAACAATGATGTATAATAATTTTAACAAAATGTTGCCTAAAATATCCTATGAAAAAATTCTTTACATTACGCTCATATAATGCATACTCAAAACTCAAAAGTAAAATATTATATAATCTTTATTTAAATATGCATGAACATTTACAATTTTTTTTAAGATTGTTATTAAAAATTTTCTTGGCTAACAACTTGGAAAAATCTACATTTCTACCCGTTTGTGCTGAAAGGGATTGATCTACATTTGTACCCGTTGGGGATGAAAGCGATTGATCTACATTTGTACCCGTTCGGTATGTTAGTGATTAATCTACATTGGTACCCGTTCGGGTATACGAGTTGAACAATTAGTCTCTTCATAGGCAATGCTCGAAAAAATGCGAGCAATTCACTCCATATAAAGCGATGTAACATTGTATTAGTCGCATGCTCCCTTGCGATTAATCACGGACACGTCCCGGATTAATCGCTTTTTTGGAGGTTTTTTTTTTTTTTTTACGAGGAGGAAGCATCGAAAGCCTTTACCCCGTCAGTGTGGGACCCTAACCCGAACTAAACCTACTGTCATCGTACCGAAACCCCCGGTACTACCGTCAAGCTATCGTCGGGAGGTGGGTTGAGCACTAGGCTCGCAGTCCGTAATGGTCGCGTTATTGCCCTCAGTCTGTCATAAAAGGCTTCACCCATATATTTTATTTTATTTTTTTTATTTTTTCTTTTTTATAAAAGTGGTCAGTGTTAGGTGGTCTGCGGAGGCCAAAGCTCCGTACCACGCGCATTGACGGATGCAGGAGGCTTACCTCCTGTACGTTCAACTCTAAGTATTCAATTTTAGGTGGTCTGCGGAGGCCAAAGCTCCGCACCACGCGCGATGACGGATGCAGGAGGCCTAGCTCCTGTACGTATCCGTAACGAATGCAAGAGGCCGAGCTCCTAAGTTCACAATGTTAGGTGGTCTGCGGGGGCCAAAGCTCCGCACCACGCGCGATGACGGATGCAGGAGGCCTAGCTCCTGTACGTATCCGTAACGAATGCAAGAGGCCGAGCTCCTGTACGTATTCGTTTCATTCAAAGTTCCCAATGTTAGGTGGTCTGCGGGGGTCAAAGCTCCGCACCACGCGCGATGACGGATGCAGGAGGCCTAGCTCCTGTACGTATCCGTTTTATTCAAAGTTCACAATGTTAGGTGGTCTGCGGGGGCCAAAGCTCCGCACCACGCGCGATGGATGCAGGAGGCCTAGCTCCTGTACGTATCCGTAACGGGTGCAGGAGGCCGAGCTCCTTTACCTATCCGTTCCGTTAAAAGTCTCAACGTACGTGTAATTAGAAGGAATATTCTGACACAATTAGTGCTCCACTAGTCGCCGTATTCTCTCTAGACTCCTCAGTGTTTTCATCGTGTTTGCTATTACGTCACTTGCTGCAATCCATTTTGCCTTGCTTTCTAGCATATGCTTCACGAACGACTCAGGTGTATAGTCTCCTCCAAATATTCTACGGGGCTTGTTTCTAGATTCGCAAAATCTTGCACACTCAAAGAATACGTGGTATACGTCTTCTATTGCTTGCCCTCCGCAGTGATCGCACGTTGGGTTCGACTCGTGCTTAAAGCGAAAGAGATAAGCCTTGAAACAACCGTGTCCAGATAGGAACTGCGTCAGGTAGAAGTCGACTTCGCCGTGTGCCCTTTCCAACCAGCCTCTTAAGTCTGGTATGCATCTATGTGTCCAGCGTCCCTTCGTGGAGTTATCCCATCTGTGCTGCCAGCTTTGCATGCTGGTCTCTCTCGCCGCGGAGAGCTCGGCATCGTTTTGGGCAATCAGTACAGCTTCTTTTGCCTGTATGTCTATAGGGTATAGACTTGCGATAACCAGTGCGGCTTCATCCGACACTGTTTTAAATGCGCAACACACTCGCAGCGCACACAGGCGGTAGGTCGACTTGATGCCACGGAAGTATGTTTGATGTTCTGTAGCGTGATGCCACACAGGCGCGCCGTAGGGGATTTGGCTCCTTACAACGCACGCAAGTAGCTGTCGCCTTCGTTGCTTTGGCCCACGTGCATTTAACATTATACGTGTTAATCCTGATACGGTTGCCGAGGCCTTCTCGTTTGCGTATTCGAGATGGGCTTTAAAAGAAAGCCTTATATCTATCATAACCCCTAAGTACTTTAGCGCTGGAAGAGTGACGATAGTATGGTTTCCGCATGTGATTGTAGTATACTTTACTTTCTTTCTACTTGAGATGAGCACTGATTCCGTTTTTTGTTCCGCGAGCTGTAACCCATTTTTAGTTAGCCACGTTCTAACGCAGCATATACTTTCGTTAGTTTTTCTCCGTATGTCGTCTAGCTGTTTAGCGGCAATAACCAGAACGATATCGTCGGCAAAACCAAATATGTTAACTCCTTCGGGAAATTTCAGGCGTAGAACACCATCGTACATGATGTTCCACAGCAGTGGGCCGAGCACTGACCCTTGCGGGACGCCACTAGTGATTTTTATTTTCCTCGTGCCGATTGACGTTTCATATTCTAGAGTCCTATCTTCGAAATAGCTTCGCACGAGCCTTCTCAGATAACTTGGTATACCAATCCGGCCTATGGCATCCAGAATTTTAGCCCAGTTGGCAGTATTAAATGCATTCTTTATATCGAGGGTAACTGCAATGCCGTACTCTTTGGAGCCTGCCTGCCATCGCTTACCACTTATGGCGTCTTGAGCTACCAGTTTTACATCATTTACAGCATGCCCTTTTCTAAAGCCGAACTGGTTTTCGGATATGCCTCCTAGCTCCAGAACCTCCTTTTCGAAGCGGTTATAAATAACTCTTTCAAAAACTTTTCCAGCCGAGTCGAGCAGGCATATGGGCCTGTAACTAGATGGCATGGTCGGGTCCTTGCCAGGCTTGGGTAATAGCACCAACTTTTGATGTTTCCATATTGTTGGGAATGTACCCTCTGCTATACATGCATTAAACAAGTTCGTGAATACTGCAGTAGCGTGGAAGAAAGCCACTTTAAGTACCTTGTTTGGTACAGTATCTGGACCAGGGGACTTATTATCTTTGAGGCCCTTTGCAGCTAAAATAACTTCTTCATCAGTTACTTTCTCGAATGATAGCTGCGCGGAGTGAGATACTGGTGAAACAAGCTTCCTCTGTCTAGGGAAAAGCGTGTTTACTACGTTTTCCAAGAAATTGGGGCAGGTTGGTATTGACTCTCTGCCACCTTTTAGTTTCTTTTTCAATGAATGGCGATCAGCCTTGAATTTCTCCCTTAATTCCTCGAAGTTGGCTCTGCCCCTTGAGCGCTGGAAGCGCCTTCTTGATTGTATGCACTCCTTTCTTAGAGCATTTATATGTTCGTTCCACCAGTACGTTGATGATTGAGGTCGCGATTTCATTTTCCGCGACATTGACGCATCACAGGCTGCTCTTATATCTTTCATTATCCAAGTGGCCATGTCGTTCGCTCTACCTCTGTGTTCCGAGTTTGGAAACATTTCTTTGAATACTTCGATATCAAAAGTGCTAACTTTCCACCCTTGGCGTTTTAAGCGAGGTTGCTTGCTTAGCCGTGTGTCTGTTTGTAAAGCGACATCAATTAGGATCGCGTTGTGGTCGCTTTGTGTGTAGCAGTCACTAATTTTCCACTTCGACAATCTAAAAAGGTTGGCACTGACAAATGTGAGGTCAATAATAGATCCATACCCGTTCCTTGAAAAAGTATTTTCTCTGCCTGTATTAAGTAGCACGACATCTAGGCATGCGAATGCTTCAAGCAGTGCTCTACCCCTCTGCGTAGTCCTTTGTGAGCCCCACTCAATTGCCCAGGCATTGAAATCGCCCGCAATTATAAAGCGCTGTCTGTTGGTTGCATCCATGGCTATTTTCTCGACGACTCCCTCAAATATGTCCAGAGGGACACTTGGGAGTATGTAGCAACTGTAAATGTAGATACCATCAATTTGTCCGCATACGAACCCATTTTCTACCACTTCTACGTGCGAAGGTAGTCGTCCACAGGACCATATTGCGGCCTTTGCGCAAGAGCCTTGCAGCCAGTTTGCCGACCTTCTTTTGTACGGTTCGCTTAGTAAACATATGTCAACCTTCAGCTCCATTACTGTTTGCGCCAAGAGATCTTGTGCAGCTTCGCAATGGTTTAGATTAACTTGTAGCAGTCTCATTGTGATTTTAACTTCTGGATCGCTGCTTTGTATATGGGGCATTGATTTCCACCCGTAGAATGGTCGGTTTTACTGGCCCCTCGTCTGACGCACAGTTGACATTTTGGTGCATTGTTGCATGCTTTTGCCATGTGCCCTGCGCCGCCGCATTTGAATCATGTATTATTCGCGTCGTCTTTGCTGGTACAATTCCTCGATATATGTCCGAAGTCGAGGCACCTAAAGCAACGTTTTGGCTCAACCTTTGGTCGAATTCGGCATATTACCCAGCCTATTCTTACCTTGCCATTGGCAAGTAATTTCTTAGCTATTTCTGTCGGCAAGGAAACATAGGCTTTCCTAATAGATCGCACGCATGACAATTTCACTTCGTGATCGCGAAGTTGAGAGCTAAGTGCGACACAGATCTCTTCTCTCGTCGTCACTTCATCTATATCGCGAATTTCGCAAAACGACTCTTCTGTTAGCGATTTGACTTCTGCCTTTCCAGCCAAGGCATGTCTAACGGCTGATTGTAGCTTCTCCGTTTCGGTCTTTGATTGCTTAGTGAGCTGGAATAGCAAATCACCGTTTCCCGTTTTGCGTATCTTTCGCACAAACGTACTCATTTCCTTTAACGAGTCTTCGTTTTTTACCGTCTAGAGTATATCGGCATAAGAAAAATCACTCGTTTTCTTGATGATGATCGCATCTGGACGCGACGCCTTAAGCCTTTGCTGCTTTTTTCTCTTTATGGTCATCCAGGGGCCTTCCTCGTGTTTTTCCACCCCTTTTTCTGGCTTCTTTGCTGCGGCTTCTGAACCGGATGTAGGTTGTCCAGCCTCTTTCTTCTTTTTTGGAATAGTTTCTGGAGATGGCGTATCCCCAGCAACTCTCTCCCGGCTCCTTTTAGGTCGTTATTGTTGTTGTTGTCTCAGAGAAGGGGTGGTTTGAGACAGCTTAGCCTCTTTCGCGCTTGTTTTTCCCTCTTTTACTTCATTTGCAGCCTGGTCGTAGGATAAAGCTATCGCTTTTACCAAGTCCCGAAAGCCCTGGTTTATTGTGCGTTTTCCGCTTTTGACGAAATCTTTCATTTCGCTTATCAGCTTTCCGAGACAAAGGAAAGCGTTTTCGCCGTTTAAATCTCCTTTCGGGCTCATCTCCACGTCGACTGTAGAGGCCGAAATAAATGGAGAGGCTGAGCGCGGAGGAGACTGCGCTAGTTTAGAGCGCCTAGCAAAAGGATTTTCTTCAGCATTATGCCCTTCGGAGACGGTTAATGCTGTCTGCTCCATTTCGGTGTTGTCTGAAAAACTCGCTGTCAGAGGCGACCAGCGGTCTGCAACACCTTGCTTTATTAAGGTACTCCCTTCCCTTTTTCGATACACACCAGCTGGATTGCCAGAAAATGCAGTAATCACAAAAAATTTTTTATTACCTATATGCCTTTAAGTATCACGCAGTTCAATACTGCTATTTTACTGCGCACCACTGTAGATGTAGGATTTACGATATTAGATTTTATGCACTTTGCGGTTTGTGTCCGCACTAAGTGCAGTAAAAGGTTTGTGGTGTATACTTGTTGGCGCTCTGTGCTTATTGTTAAAAAGCTTTAGTGCAATTATTTTTTATCACTGCATTCGCGATCAGCTGATTGTATAATATGTTGTGATGTATGTAATTATTCCTTTTTTCTGTTTTCGCGCTTTTTCTTCGGGTCGCCAAAGGAAAATGCACAGGGAAAAGGAATAATTGCACAAATATTTCAAAAAGGTACATATCTGTCTTCTGCTGCTGTTGGACACAAATTTCAATTAAATCTGGGAAGCGGTCACTTTAATTCACTTCCCGAAACAATTTGAATACCCGTGCCACACTATCTATATATATAAAAATGATTTGGTATTTAATTGAAACGCTAAAACTTGAAAACGGCTGAACCAAATCAAATACTTCCTTAGGGGGGTTTGTTTGTTGTTGCCTCGCGAAGGTTTAGTCGAAGAAAAAATTTAAAAATGTTAGGGGGCGTGGCACCTCCCATACAACCCAACTAGCACAAATAGTCGTTGAAACGTAGCTACGACCAATGTTTTTACTTTAAAGTGTTGTGGCACTAGCCATAGGCACGTAATAGGAACGTTCTTATTACGTGTTTACGCCCAAAATGGGGAATGATTTTCGGTAACCACAACGTTCCAGAGTCGTCGCCGCAACGTGTTCGGCAACGTTCCATTGTCGTTTTAGATACGTAGTGGCGACGTGACAGCATGGTTAGTACCACTTTCAGGGAACTTAGCATATATTCTTCCCTTTTTAACTTATGGTTTGCTGCATCTTTCAACTTATTTGCTTATTTTATATTTGTTTCATTTTATATTCAGATACATGTATGTGAAACTTGTCCATTATTTAATTTGGAAACTAAAATGGCAACATAATAAATTCGTATTAATAATAATGATAATGAAAGGAATGGTTTTGCGACAATTGGCATGAAAAAACTAAGGCGAATGAAAATCTATTGTGAAATATGGTGAGATAGGTTTAAAATTTTCACGCGCCATTCGAATTTTAATTTTTATGAAAATTTTTATTTTATTGACGTCCTCCAGAATGCAAAAAAATCGCATACCTAGATGCCAAAACACTGTTTAGTGGTTCTTTGGTACTTAAAAATAAATATTATTTATTAACCTAGTAATTTCGGTTCATAAATTATAATAATATGGCATTTTTCAATTTATTAATTCAGTGACTGTGTCATATTTACAAACAAATATGGCGGATTTTATAACAAATAACTTTGTAGTCGTATTAACCAAAAATCACGACCTCAAAGTTACTAAAACTTGACGATAGTGACGACTACTGGAAATATGTAACTTCAAAGTTATATTTCCCATAAAGTTACAAATGCCACTATAACGTGACTTCAAAGTAGCGGAAAAGTTATGACTACCTAATTGGAACTTGCTTACATCAACCCTGTGCTTATATTTTTTAAACACGGTTGTCACGCACCTCGCAAAAAATCCAGAATAAAATACCAACAGGTTCAAAATGCAGTCATTGATTTAAAAACCAATATGCGTAGCATTGTAAATTTATTGGTATACTTTTGATTGTAAATATTTATGTACAATCAACAATAATTATCTCTCGTATAGGTGGGCAAACTTTTTCACTCATACTTTTTTTTTTTTATTAATTTTAAGGTTAATGCCTGAATCGCAATGTGGCGTTCGGTCGGTCGCGCTTCTGACAAGTGAGTAGAAATGTATGGAAATATATGAAGCAAATCGCATTGTGACCTCAAGCGTTTGATCATAAAATTTTTGTAATATCGTATGTTCATTGCAACCCTGTATAACGCCTGAGTTGAACATTTCTCTACTAAGTCGGGCGTTTGACATTAAGTAATTACAATTGCTTTTTTTTTATGAAAAATTTTGAAACATGAAAAAATTAAAAAAAATATATTAGTGGCAGTGAACATGTTTACAATCCAACATCTAATACATCAACGCGCGACCGACCTAACGCCAAATTGCGATTCCGGCATAAATCTGAAAATTTTAAAATACGATTTTTTTTTCCAAAATGCTTGCACGTATTTTGGTACTTAAACAAATTTAAAAAAATCCCACAAAAGTTGGTAAAGTTTGTATATCTCCCTCAAATCTCAATTTGATACGATGACAAAACTACCATATAAAAATGTATAGAAAACTCGGGATCAAATTGTACCGTAGAAGTATTATTTTAATAAAAAAAAAAAATATAAAAATGGATGTCAAAAATAAATTTATTGAAAACAAAATGAGAGCATACCGTTATTCTCTTGAAAAAGCGGTTTTTAAGCTTTAATTTTTACTGCTATTTATAGTGCTATCGGCTAGTAAAATGTTTTTCACCCCATATCTGGCAAACATTTACTCGTCGGTTTCTACCGATTCACACACGGCCTTAGTAAGAATTTTAATAGCGCATTTGAAAGTTACGAAATTACCAACGGCGAAAAAATTACCTACTTTGGATGTTAATTGCAGTGTGGCAATCGCGATTAAACAGACGCCATTACGAGACCAATTTCGTTTGTAATACTGGCCACTAGATAGAATTTTTTACTTCGTGGTGAGCTTAAGGGCCTTTTCATATTACTCGGTACGACTTCGGATCGACATTTTTTTCTCGGTATTTTCATCTTACCGAAACGAGTCCGCGTTGCAGTGTTTTTCACACTTGTGGGAATACTTTCGGCAGAAAATTGGAAAACAAATATCGAAATTAAAAATATAAAATTTTAGAATTCAACAAATCACTCAATAATAACAATAATAACAATAATGTCTTTCAGTGAAGACGAAGGCATTATAGCTTGCAAAATTTATAGCCGAAACGAGATTTTCACTGACTTTATTCTTCTTCTTTTCTTACGCCGCAAAAATGTATGCAGTAATTCCTCAAATTTTACTGACCGGTCTTACCGCGTTGCGGTATACCGAAATTAATCCGCTCCGATTTCATGTATGCAACACTAATGTGAAAGCACCAATTGAAATACATGTGGTCGGTAAGGTTTCGGTATACTTTCGGTAAAAACCAAAAATGTCGATCCGATACCGCACCGAGTAATGTGAAAGCGCTCTAAGAAGTAACATGTACTTTGTAGTAGCCGTTGGCAATTAAGTGGTGATCTATAGGTAATGGATACCTTATTATCACCACCGAATATTACCTACAAGTTTCGTGACATTAAGCGGGCAATTAACGTCCCAAAAACGTAACCGAAACTATTACTGTTGCTATAAAGTATCTGGCACTTTAAAGTTGCATTTAAGTAACATGAATTTGTCGCCGCTACCATTATTTGCCACGTATAAGTTTTAAAAACTTCGAGGTACTTTTACTAGTAACCACGACGTTTCTACTACCGGTAATGTCACTAAAAATCCACTTAACTTTAAAGTAACAATTATAGGTAGAAATTACCACGGAGCGACTGGGAATTTGTCAAACAAAGTTAATTTCTCACCGAAGTCGTACATTTAGTGAATGCTCCGTAATTGCTACACACCTAAGGTTCCCGTATCCGTCATTGTTACTTAGGTGCTAGTTGGGAACCTTAATTTTTAAAGCTGATTATCTCTAAAACAGTTCAAGGTAGGGAGCTGAAAATTGGTATAGAGGTAGGTGATATCCAAACCCTTCTCACTCAGCAAAGTGGGGTTATCAGAAAAGGGGGCGTGGCACCTCCCATACAACCTTAATTTTTAAAGCTGATTATCTCTAAAGCAGTTCAAGGTAGGGATCTGAAAATTGGTATAGAGGTAGGTGATATCAAAACCCTTTTCACTCAGAAAAGTGGGGGTTATCAGAAAAGGGGGCGTGGCACCTCCCATACAACCTTAATTTTTAAAGCTGATTATCTGTAAAACAGTTCAAGGTAGGGAGCTGAAAATTGGTATAGAGGTAGGTGTTATCAAAACCCTTCTCACTCAGAAAAGTGGGGGTTATCAGAAAAGGGGGCGTGGCACCTCCCATACAACCTTAATTTTTAAAGCTGATTATCTCTAAAACAGTTTAAGATAGGGAGCTGAAAATTGGTATAGAGGTAGGTGATATCAAAACCCTTCTCACTCAGAAAAGTGGGGATTGGCAGAAAAGGGGGCGTGGCACCTCCCATACAAACTTAATTTTTAAAGCTGATTATCTCTAAAACAGTTTAAGGTAGGGAGCTGAAAATTGGTATAGAGGTAGATGATATCAAAACCCTTCTCACTCAGAAAAGTGGGGATTGTCAGAAAAGGGGGCGTGGCACCTCCCATACAACCTTAATTTTTAAAGCTGATTATGTCTAAAACAGTTCAAGGTAGGGATCTGAAAATTGGTATAGAGGTAGGTGATATCAAAACCCTTTTCACTCAGAAAACTGGGGGTTAGCAGAAAAGGGGGCGTGGCACCTACCATACAACCTTAATTTTTAAAGCTGATTATGTCTAAAACAGTTCAAGGTAGGGATCTGAAAATTGGTATAGAGGTAGGTGATATCAAAACCCTTCTCATTCAGAAAATTGGGGGTTATCAGAAAAGGGGGCGTGGCACCTCCCATACAACCTTAATTTTTAAAGCTGATTATGTCTAAAACAGTTCAAGGTAGGGATCTGAAAATTGGTATAGAGGTAGGTGATATCAAAACCCTTTTCACTCAGAAAAGTGGGGGTTATCAGAAAAGGGGGCGTGGCTCCTCCCAACAACGCTTAATTTTTATACTCAGCTGTACTAGTACACAGAGTATTATAATTTTGATTTCATAACGGTGGATTGTAACATAATGAAATAATCGAGATAGATATGGACTTATGTATATCAAAATGATCAGGGTGAAAAGAGAAATCGATTGAGCCATGTCCGTCCGTCCGTCCGTCCGTCCGTCCGTCCGTCCGTCCGTCCGTCCGTCCGTCCGTCCGTCCGTACGCACGATAACTCGCGTAAAAATTGAGATATTTTGATGAAATTTGAAATGCAAGTTGGTATCGAGACTGGGACGGTTGGTATTGAAAATGGGCGAAATCGGACCATGACCACGCCCACTTCCCCTATATAGTAAAAATCGGAAATTTTGTATCTCAGCCACTAATATAGCTAGAGTGCTAAAATTTTACCCACGTATTGAGCTCAGGCCCTTATGAAGAAATTTGATGAAGTTTTGGAAAATGGGCGGTGCCACGCCCACTTATTAAGGGTCAAACATTGAAAGTTTTATATGTCATAACTCAGAAACCGTTGAAGATATATCGATGAAATTTGGTACGCGTAATTTGCTTACTTAGACAAATGTTTTGGCGAAAAATTATAAAAATCGGTTGACGGCCACGCCCACTTTTATATATGGGAACTATAAAGGGACCAAAAATCACGACCTCAAAGTTACTAAAACTTGACGATAGTGACGACTACTGGAAATATGTAACTTCAAAGTTATATTTCCCATAAAGTTACAAATGCCACTATAACGTGACTTCAAAGTAGCGGAAAAGTTATGACTACCTAATTGGAACTTGCTTACATCAACCCTGTGCTTATATTTTTTAAACACGGTTGTCACGCACCTCGCAAAAAATCCAGAATAAAATACCAACAGGTTCAAAATGCAGTCATTGATTTAAAAACCAATATGCGTAGCATTGTAAATTTATTGGTATACTTTTGATTGTAAATATTTATGTACAATCAACAATAATTATCTCTCGTATAGGTGGGCAAACTTTTTCACTCATACTTTTTTTTTTTTATTAATTTTAAGGTTAATGCCTGAATCGCAATGTGGCGTTCGGTCGGTCGCGCTTCTGACAAGTGAGTAGAAATGTATGGAAATATATGAAGCAAATCGCATTGTGACCTCAAGCGTTTGATCATAAAATTTTTGTAATATCGTATGTTCATTGCAACCCTGTATAACGCCTGAGTTGAACATTTCTCTACTAAGTCGGGCGTTTGACATTAAGTAATTACAATTGCTTTTTTTTTATGAAAAATTTTGAAACATGAAAAAATTAAAAAAAATATATTAGTGGCAGTGAACATGTTTACAATCCAACATCTAATACATCAACGCGCGACCGACCTAACGCCAAATTGCGATTCCGGCATAAATCTGAAAATTTTAAAATACGATTTTTTTTTCCAAAATGCTTGCACGTATTTTGGTACTTAAACAAATTTAAAAAAATCCCACAAAAGTTGGTAAAGTTTGTATATCTCCCTCAAATCTCAATTTGATACGATGACAAAACTACCATATAAAAATGTATAGAAAACTCGGGATCAAATTGTACCGTAGAAGTATTATTTTAATAAAAAAAAAAAATATAAAAATGGATGTCAAAAATAAATTTATTGAAAACAAAATGAGAGCATACCGTTATTCTCTTGAAAAAGCGGTTTTTAAGCTTTAATTTTTACTGCTATTTATAGTGCTATCGGCTAGTAAAATGTTTTTCACCCCATATCTGGCAAACATTTACTCGTCGGTTTCTACCGATTCACACACGGCCTTAGTAAGAATTTTAATAGCGCATTTGAAAGTTACGAAATTACCAACGGCGAAAAAATTACCTACTTTGGATGTTAATTGCAGTGTGGCAATCGCGATTAAACAGACGCCATTACGAGACCAATTTCGTTTGTAATACTGGCCACTAGATAGAATTTTTTACTTCGTGGTGAGCTTAAGGGCCTTTTCATATTACTCGGTACGACTTCGGATCGACATTTTTTTCTCGGTATTTTCATCTTACCGAAACGAGTCCGCGTTGCAGTGTTTTTCACACTTGTGGGAATACTTTCGGCAGAAAATTGGAAAACAAATATCGAAATTAAAAATATAAAATTTTAGAATTCAACAAATCACTCAATAATAACAATAATAACAATAATGTCTTTCAGTGAAGACGAAGGCATTATAGCTTGCAAAATTTATAGCCGAAACGAGATTTTCACTGACTTTATTCTTCTTCTTTTCTTACGCCGCAAAAATGTATGCAGTAATTCCTCAAATTTTACTGACCGGTCTTACCGCGTTGCGGTATACCGAAATTAATCCGCTCCGATTTCATGTATGCAACACTAATGTGAAAGCACCAATTGAAATACATGTGGTCGGTAAGGTTTCGGTATACTTTCGGTAAAAACCAAAAATGTCGATCCGATACCGCACCGAGTAATGTGAAAGCGCTCTAAGAAGTAACATGTACTTTGTAGTAGCCGTTGGCAATTAAGTGGTGATCTATAGGTAATGGATACCTTATTATCACCACCGAATATTACCTACAAGTTTCGTGACATTAAGCGGGCAATTAACGTCCCAAAAACGTAACCGAAACTATTACTGTTGCTATAAAGTATCTGGCACTTTAAAGTTGCATTTAAGTAACATGAATTTGTCGCCGCTACCATTATTTGCCACGTATAAGTTTTAAAAACTTCGAGGTACTTTTACTAGTAACCACGACGTTTCTACTACCGGTAATGTCACTAAAAATCCACTTAACTTTAAAGTAACAATTATAGGTAGAAATTACCACGGAGCGACTGGGAATTTGTCAAACAAAGTTAATTTCTCACCGAAGTCGTACATTTAGTGAATGCTCCGTAATTGCTACACACCTAAGGTTCCCGTATCCGTCATTGTTACTTAGGTGCTAGTTGGGAACCTTAATTTTTAAAGCTGATTATCTCTAAAACAGTTCAAGGTAGGGAGCTGAAAATTGGTATAGAGGTAGGTGATATCCAAACCCTTCTCACTCAGCAAAGTGGGGTTATCAGAAAAGGGGGCGTGGCACCTCCCATACAACCTTAATTTTTAAAGCTGATTATCTCTAAAGCAGTTCAAGGTAGGGATCTGAAAATTGGTATAGAGGTAGGTGATATCAAAACCCTTTTCACTCAGAAAAGTGGGGGTTATCAGAAAAGGGGGCGTGGCACCTCCCATACAACCTTAATTTTTAAAGCTGATTATCTGTAAAACAGTTCAAGGTAGGGAGCTGAAAATTGGTATAGAGGTAGGTGTTATCAAAACCCTTCTCACTCAGAAAAGTGGGGGTTATCAGAAAAGGGGGCGTGGCACCTCCCATACAACCTTAATTTTTAAAGCTGATTATCTCTAAAACAGTTTAAGATAGGGAGCTGAAAATTGGTATAGAGGTAGGTGATATCAAAACCCTTCTCACTCAGAAAAGTGGGGATTGGCAGAAAAGGGGGCGTGGCACCTCCCATACAAACTTAATTTTTAAAGCTGATTATCTCTAAAACAGTTTAAGGTAGGGAGCTGAAAATTGGTATAGAGGTAGATGATATCAAAACCCTTCTCACTCAGAAAAGTGGGGATTGTCAGAAAAGGGGGCGTGGCACCTCCCATACAACCTTAATTTTTAAAGCTGATTATGTCTAAAACAGTTCAAGGTAGGGATCTGAAAATTGGTATAGAGGTAGGTGATATCAAAACCCTTTTCACTCAGAAAACTGGGGGTTAGCAGAAAAGGGGGCGTGGCACCTACCATACAACCTTAATTTTTAAAGCTGATTATGTCTAAAACAGTTCAAGGTAGGGATCTGAAAATTGGTATAGAGGTAGGTGATATCAAAACCCTTCTCATTCAGAAAATTGGGGGTTATCAGAAAAGGGGGCGTGGCACCTCCCATACAACCTTAATTTTTAAAGCTGATTATGTCTAAAACAGTTCAAGGTAGGGATCTGAAAATTGGTATAGAGGTAGGTGATATCAAAACCCTTTTCACTCAGAAAAGTGGGGGTTATCAGAAAAGGGGGCGTGGCTCCTCCCAACAACGCTTAATTTTTATACTCAGCTGTACTAGTACACAGAGTATTATAATTTTGATTTCATAACGGTGGATTGTAACATAATGAAATAATCGAGATAGATATGGACTTATGTATATCAAAATGATCAGGGTGAAAAGAGAAATCGATTGAGCCATGTCCGTCCGTCCGTCCGTCCGTCCGTCCGTCCGTCCGTCCGTCCGTCCGTCCGTCCGTCCGTCCGTACGCACGATAACTCGCGTAAAAATTGAGATATTTTGATGAAATTTGAAATGCAAGTTGGTATCGAGACTGGGACGGTTGGTATTGAAAATGGGCGAAATCGGACCATGACCACGCCCACTTCCCCTATATAGTAAAAATCGGAAATTTTGTATCTCAGCCACTAATATAGCTAGAGTGCTAAAATTTTACCCACGTATTGAGCTCAGGCCCTTATGAAGAAATTTGATGAAGTTTTGGAAAATGGGCGGTGCCACGCCCACTTATTAAGGGTCAAACATTGAAAGTTTTATATGTCATAACTCAGAAACCGTTGAAGATATATCGATGAAATTTGGTACGCGTAATTTGCTTACTTAGACAAATGTTTTGGCGAAAAATTATAAAAATCGGTTGACGGCCACGCCCACTTTTATATATGGGAACTATAAAGGGGCCTAATAAAAACATTTTAAGCGATATCTCTGTCAAATATAAAGATCTATCACTGAAATTTTGTGGCACGAGTCCACCTACGGACGTAAAACAAAACATATAAAAATTTTGGAAAATGGGCGGTGCCACGCCCACTTATTAAGGGGCAAATATTGAAAGTTTTATAAGCCATAACTCAGAAACCGTTAAAGATATGTCGATGAAATTTGGTACGCGTGATATATTTACTTAGCCAAATGTGTGGACGAAAAATTACCAAAATCGGTTGACGACCACGCCCACTTTTATATATGGGTATTATAAAGTGACCTAATAAAATCATTTTTAGCGATATCTCTGTGAAATATAAAGATAATTCATTGAAATTTTGTGACATGAGTTCTACAATAGACTGGAAACACAAAAAAAAAAAATTTTATAAAATGGGCGTGGCACCGCCTCTTTTTATACAAAGAAATCTATGAGCCTATTACTCGACAAATAACTGAGATATTATGACGAAACTTAGTTTATACACTTTTATAACTTGTGTTAATAGACACGCAAAAATTTATTGAAATCGGTTTATGACCACGCCTACTTTTTAACAAAGATATTTCTGGAACACCCTTTTGGAATTTGTAACGTGAAGTCTTTGTAACTAAAAGTCATAGAGGGATGCAATTTTGCACTAACAATAATATTTATATGCTTATTTGGATGATTGATACAAATTTTGAAAATGGGCGTGGCTGCGCCCTGTTTATGCAGCACTCGTTTCATATAAAATACACCCTATATCGAACAAACGCAAACAAACAATGAAAGCATACAGCTGAGTATCTAATGTTCGATTCCACTCGAACTTAGGCTTCCTTACTTGTTTTAGCTGAATATCTTTAAAAGGATTTAAGTCAGGGACCTAGAAATTGGTACAGAGCTATATGATATCAAAACAATTTTTGCGCATAAAAGTGTAGGTTATCGGAAAAGGGGGCGTGGCACCTCCCATACAAACTTAATTTTTCAAGCTGAATATCTATAAAAGCGTTTAAGGTTGGGACCTGAAAATTGATCAGGAGATTAACGATATCAATAGTATGCTTATTAAAAAAAACAGTAGTTTTGGGAAAATGGGGCGTGGCACAACCCATGCGTTCTTAATTTTTAAGGCTAAATATCCCTAAAAGCGTTCATGGCATGTACATAGAAATCACTATGCAGATATACGATATCAATACCCTGTTCACCCAAAAACAGAAAAGATTTATCGAAAAATCGGGCATAGCACCTCCCATACGTACTAAACTTTTGAGGCTGAATATATCTAAAAGGGTTGGAGGAAGGGCCTGAAAACGATTATGGAGGTATACTATACGTATCAATACTCTTACTTAATTGGTTAAAATAGTAAATACTCAGTGAAAATAAATATCCGGAACAGAAAACTAAAAATTTGGTGTATCGTGCATTGTATACACAATGAAGTAGTGAAAAATTTTCTATTAAAAACAACACCGGTGTAATAACAATTTTTTAAATGAAATTAATAAAAAAATCTATTTTGGGTAGAACGAAGTTTGCCGGGTCAGCTAGTTGCTTATATAAAATAATAAAATCACCGAGCAAAGAATTTTGCGTTCACTCGCTTACTCTCGTACAAACATACATATGTATGTATACATGCATGCATGTAAATCGTTCAAATCGTCGCAGTTGAGCAAAATTTCTACGTTGGCAAATACTAGCAGGCATGCTCTCGTAAGCACCATCTTAGTATTCGAATACTTCACAGTAGACCGAAAAGACCGAAACTTGCGGGCAGCGATCGTTTCAAGAACGAGAACGCCACTGCATGCCTGCTGCTAGTTATCGGAAATGTTTGGTGTTGAAGTCGGACATGCATGTGTTCGACAGTGTTTAATGTTAGTGCATACGTGTTCGAACAGCGAACGGTAGTGTTTACGCAGGGCTCTAATATGCACATATACATACATACATATATCTATGCATATCTCACTACAATTTAATTTTGTCAATAAATCAAAAAAACCTACCTGAAAACATATTCAATGAATGTTAATGTAGCCCAAATAACACCATCTGCATGCGTATGAAATTTTTACATTTTCAATTACGTTTACAAAGCAGGTTCTGCCTGCACATCAATAAATTTTCGCAAACTTGCTTAAGTTTCCGAGAACTTCTTGTGGTTTCCGAACATTTGTGCTAACAACATCGAACACGAACGTGTAGCATTGAGATAGAAATGCTTCATTCTCGGTGCTGAAGTAAAATTTCACGCCGCTGAAGTACTTCACTGTTCGAACACTTCGAAAACCATACATGCGCTACAGCGAGTGCAACACAGCATGTTCGATATAGAGATCTTGCGCAGCCCTTTAATATATACATATACATATTCTGCACAGTGGGCTAAAATAAAGAAATAAAAATTACGGCCACTATAAAAAGAAGTGAGTGTCGAACATTATATGGGTAAATGTACTGGGAAATGTCGAGGCACCTAAAGCAACGTTTTGGCTCAACCTTTGGTCGAATTCGGCATATTACCCAGCCTATTCTTACCTTGCCATTGGCAAGTAATTTCTTAGCTATTTCTGTCGGCAAGGAAACATAGGCTTTCCTAATAGATCGCACGCATGACAATTTCACTTCGTGATCGCGAAGTTGGGAGCTAAGTGCGACACAGATCTCTTCTCTCGTCGTCACTTCATCTATATCGCGAATTTCGCAAAACGACTCTTCTGTTAGCGATTTGACTTCTGCCTTTCCAGCCAAGGCATGTCTAACGGCTGATTGTAGCTTCTCCGTTTCGGTCTTTGATTGCTTAGTGAGCTGGAATAGCAAATCACCGTTTCCCGTTTTGCGTATCTTTCGCACAAACGTACTCATTTCCTTTAACGAGTCTTCGTTTTTTACCGTCTAGAGTATATCGGCATAAGAAAAATCACTCGTTTTCTTGATGATGATCGCATCTGGACGCGACGCCTTAAGCCTTTGCTGCTTTTTTCTCTTTATGGTCATCCAGGGGCCTTCCTCGTGTTTTTCCACCCCTTTTTCTGGCTTCTTTGCTGCGGCTTCTGAACCGGATGTAGGTTGTCCAGCCTCTTTCTTCTTTTTTGGAATAGTTTCTGGAGATGGCGTATCCCCAGCAACTCTCTCCCGGCTCCTTTTAGGTCGTTATTGTTGTTGTTGTCTCAGAGAAGGGGTGGTTTGAGACAGCTTAGCCTCTTTCGCGCTTGTTTTTCCCTCTTTTACTTCATTTGCAGCCTGGTCGTAGGATAAAGCTATCGCTTTTACCAAGTCCCGAAAGCCCTGGTTTATTGTGCGTTTTCCGCTTTTGACGAAATCTTTCATTTCGCTTATCAGCTTTCCGAGACAAAGGAAAGCGTTTTCGCCGTTTAAATCTCCTTTCGGGCTCATCTCCACGTCGACTGTAGAGGCCGAAATAAATGGAGAGGCTGAGCGCGGAGGAGACTGCGCTAGTTTAGAGCGCCTAGCAAAAGGATTTTCTTCAGCATTATGCCCTTCGGAGACGGTTAATGCTGTCTGCTCCATTTCGGTGTTGTCTGAAAAACTCGCTGTCAGAGGCGACCAGCGGTCTGCAACACCTTGCTTTATTAAGGTACTCCCTTCCCTTTTTCGATACACACCAGCTGGATTGCCAGAAAATGCAGTAATCACAAAAAATTTTTTATTACCTATATGCCTTTAAGTAGCACGCAGTTCAATACTGCTATTTTACTGCGCACCACTGTAGATGTAGGATTTACGATATTAGATTTTATGCACTTTGCGGTTAGTGTCCGCACTAAGTGCAGTAAAAGGTTTGTGGTGTATACTTGTTGGCGCTCTGTGCTTATTGTTAAAAAGCTTTAGTGCAATTATTTTTTATCACTGCATTCGCGATCAGCTGATTGTATAATATGTTGTGATGTATGTAATTATTCCTTTTATCTGTTTTCGCGCTTTTTCTTCGGGTCGCCAAAGGAAAATGCACAGGGAAAAGGAATAATTGCACAAATATTTCAAAAAGGTACATATCTGTCTTCTGCTGCTGTTGGACACAAATTTCAATTAAATCTGGGAAGCGGTCACTTTAATTCACTTCCCGAAACAATTTGAATACCCGTGCCACACTATCTATATATATAAAAATGATTTGGTATTTAATTGAAACGCTAAAACTTGAAAACGGCTGAACCAAATCAAATACTTCCTTAGGGGGGTTTGTTTGTTGTTGCCTCGCGAAGGTTTAGTCGAAGAAAAAATTTAAAAATGTTAGGGGGCGTGGCACCTCCCATACAACCCAACTAGCACAAATAGTCGTTGAAACGTAGCTACGACCAATGTTTTTACTTTAAAGTGTTGTGGCACTAGCCATAGGCACGTATTAGGAACGTTCTTATTACGTGTTTACGCCCAAAATGGGGAATGATTTTCGGTAACCACAACGTTCCAGAGTCGTCGCCGCAACGTGTTCGGCAACGTTCCATTGTCGTTTTAGATACGTAGTGGCGACGTGACAGCATGGTTAGTACCACTTTCAGGGAACTTAGCATATATTCTTCCCTTTTTAACTTATGGTTTGCTGCATCTTTCAACTTATTTGCTTATTTTATATTTGTTTCATTTTATATTCAGATACATGTATGTGAAACTTGTCCATTATTTAATTTGGCAACTAAAATGGCAACATAATAAATTCGTATTAATAATAATGATAATGAAAGGAATGGTTTTGCGACAATTGGCATGAAAAAACTAAGGCGAATGAAAATCTATTGTGAAATATGGTGAGATAGGTTTAAAATTTTCACGCGCCATTCGAATTTTAATTTTTATGAAAATTTTTATTTTATTGACGTCCTCCAGAATGCAAAAAAATCGCATACCTAGATGCCAAAACACTGTTTAGTGGTTCTTTGGTACTTAAAAATAAATATTATTTATTAACCTAGTAATTTCGGTTCATAAATTATAATAATATGGCATTTTTCAATTTATTAATTCAGTGACTGTGTCATATTTACAAACAAATATGGCGGATTTTATAACAAATAACTTTGTAGTCGTATTAACCAAAAATCACGACCTCAAAGTTACTAAAACTTGACGATAGTGACGACTACTGGAAATATGTAACTTCAAAGTTATATTTCCCATAAAGTAACAAATGCCACTATAACGTGACTTCAAAGTAGCGGAAAAGTTATGACTACCTAATTGGAACTTGCTTACATCAACCCTGTGCTTATATTTTTTAAACACGGTTGTCACGCACCTCGCAAAAAATCCAGAATAAAATACCAACAGGTTCAAAATGCAGTCATTGATTTAAAAACCAATATGCGTAGCATTGTAAATTTATTGGTATACTTTTGATTGTAAATATTTATGTACAATCAACAATAATTATCTCTCGTATAGGTGGGCAAACTTTTTCACTCATACTTTTTTTTTTTTTTATTAATTTTAAGGTTAATGCCTGAATCGCAATGTGGCGTTCGGTCGGTCGCGCTTCTGACAAGTGAGTAGAAATGTATGGAAATATATGAAGCAAATCGCATTGTGACCTCAAGCGTTTGATCATAAAATTTTTGTAATATCGTATGTTCATTGCAACCCTGTATAACGCCTGAGTTGAACATTTCTCTACTAAGTCGGGCGTTTGACATTAAGTAATTACAATTGCTTTTTTTTTATGAAAAATTTTGAAACATGAAAAAATTAAAAAAAATATATTAGTGGCAGTGAACATGTTTACAATCCAACATCTAATACATCAACGCGCGACCGACCTAACGCCAAATTGCGATTCCGGCATAAATCTGAAAATTTTAAAATACGATTTTTTTTTCCAAAATGCTTGCACGTATTTTGGTACTTAAACAAATTTAAAAAAATCCCACAAAAGTTGGTAAAGTTTGTATATCTCCCTCAAATCTCAATTTGATACGATGACAAAACTACCATATAAAAATGTATAGAAAACTCGGGATCAAATTGTACCGTAGAAGTATTATTTTAATAAAAAAAAAAAAATATAAAAATGGATGTCAAAAATAAATTTATTGAAAACAAAATGAGAGCATACCGTTATTCTCTTGAAAAAGCGGTTTTTAAGCTTTAATTTTTACTGCTATTTATAGTGGTCGCTGTGGTGCAGTGGGTAGAGTGCTCGCCTGCTATGCCAGAGGTCTCGGGTTCAAACCACGGTCCGAGCCAAACAAATTTTTCTAATTAGTAAAAATCCAATTATTGGGTTTTTTAAGAGCAGCGGTCACCTCGCGGCAGTGGGCGGCATACCCTCCGAGAGTATTTCTGCCATGAAAAAGTTTCTCACAAAAAATGCATTCGCCGTTCGGAGCCGGCATAAAATTGTAGGTCCACCCAATTAGTAGGAAAAACAAAAAGGAGCACACCTCGAATTGGGAGAGAAGCTCGGCCATAAAACTCGTCAGAGTTATAATAGCGCCATTGTATTATATATATTATAGTGCTATCGGCTAGTAAAATGTTTTTCACCCCATATCTGGCAAACATTTACTCGTCGTTTTCTACCGATTCACACACGGCCTTAGTAAGAATTTTAATAGCGCATTTGAAAGTTACGAAATTACCAACGGCGAAAAAATTACCTACTTTGGATGTTAATTGCAGTGTGGCAATCGCGATTAAACAGACGCCATTACGAGACCAATTTCGTTTGTAATACTGGCCACTAGATAGAATTTTTTACTTCGTGGTGAGCTTAAGGGCCTTTTCATATTACTCGGTACGACTTCGGATCGACATTTTTTTCTCGGTATTTTCATCTTACCGAAACGAGTCCGCGTTGCAGTGTTTTTCACACTTGTGGGAATACTTTCGGCAGAAAATTGGAAAACAAATATCGAAATTAAAAATATAAAATTTTAGAATTCAACAAATCACTCAATAATAACAATAATAACAATAATGTCTTTCAGTGAAGACGAAGGCATATAAGCTTGCAAAATTTATAGCCGAAACGAGATTTTCACTGACTTTATTCTTCTTCTTTTCTTACGCCGCAAAAATTTATGCAGTAATTCCTCAAATTTTACTGCCCGGTCTTACCGCGTTGCGGTATACCGAAATTAATCCGCTCCGATTTCATGTATGCAACACTAATGTGAAAGCACCAATTGAAATACATGTGGTCGGTAAGGTTTCGGTATACTTTCGGTAAAAACCAAAAATGTCGATCCGATACCGCACCGAGTAATGTGAAAGCGCTCTAAGAAGTAACATGTACTTTGTAGTAGCCGTTGGCAATTAAGTGGTGATCTATAGGTAATGGATACCTTATTATCACCACCGAATATTACCTACAAGTTTCGTGACATTAAGCGGGCAATTAACGTCCCAAAAACGTAACCGAAACTATTACTGTTGCTATAAAGTATCTGGCACTTTAAAGTTGCATTTAAGTAACATGAATTTGTCGCCGCTACCATTATTTGCCACGTATAAGTTTTAAAAACTTCGAGGTACTTTTACTAGTAACCACGACGTTTCTACTACCGGTAATGTCACTAAAAATCCACTTAACTTTAAAGTAACAATTATAGGTAGAAATTACCACGGAGCGACTGGGAATTTGTCAAACAAAGTTAATTTCTCACCGAAGTCGTACATTTAGTGAATGCTCCGTAATTGCTACACACCTAAGGTTCCCGTATCCGTCATTGTTACTTAGGTGCTAGTTGGGAACCTTAATTTTTAAAGCTGATTATCTCTAAAACAGTTCAAGGTAGGGAGCTGAAAATTGGTATAGAGGTAGGTGATATCCAAACCCTTCTCACTCAGCAAAGTGGGGTTATCAGAAAAGGGGGCGTGGCACCTCCCATACAACCTTAATTTTTAAAGCTGATTATCTCTAAAGCAGTTCAAGGTAGGGATCTGAAAATTGGTATAGAGGTAGGTGATATCAAACCATTTTCACTCAGAAAAGTGGGGGTTATCAGAAAAGGGGGCGTGGCACCTCCCATACAACCTTAATTTTTAAAGCTGATTATCTGTAAAACAGTTCAAGGTAGGGAGCTGAAAATTGGTATAGAGGTAGGTGTTATCAAAACCCTTCTCACTCAGAAAAGTGGGGGTTATCAGAAAAGGGGGCGTGGCACCTCCCATACAACCTTAATTTTTAAAGCTGATTATCTCTAAAACAGTTTAAGATAGGGAGCTGAAAATTGGTATAGAGGTAGGTGATATCAAAACCCTTCTCACTCAGAAAAGTGGGGATTGGCAGAAAAGGGGGCGTGGCACCTCCCATACAAACTTAATTTTTAAAGCTGATTATCTCTAAAACAGTTTAAGGTAGGGAGCTGAAAATTGGTATAGAGGTAGATGATATCAAAACCCTTCTCACTCAGAAAAGTGGGGATTGTCAGAAAAGGGGGCGTGGCACCTCCCATACAACCTTAATTTTTAAAGCTGATTATGTCTAAAACAGTTCAAGGTAGGGATCTGAAAATTGGTATAGAGGTAGGTGATATCAAAACCCTTTTCACTCAGAAAACTGGGGGTTAGCAGAAAAGGGGGCGTGGCACCTACCATACAACCTTAATTTTTAAAGCTGATTATGTCTAAAACAGTTCAAGGTAGGGATCTGAAAATTGGTATAGAGGTAGGTGATATCAAAACCCTTCTCATTCAGAAAATTGGGGGTTATCAGAAAAGGGGGCGTGGCACCTCCCATACAACCTTAATTTTTAAAGCTGATTATGTCTAAAACAGTTCAAGTTAGGGATCTGAAAATTGGTATAGAGGTAGGTGATATCAAAACCCTTTTCACTCAGAAAAGTGGGGGTTATCAGAAAAGGGGGCGTGGCTCCTCCCAACAACGCTTAATTTTTTTAGCTGAATATCT
The DNA here is from genome assembly GCA_960531455.1 of Urophora cardui. Classification (NCBI taxonomy): domain Eukaryota; kingdom Metazoa; phylum Arthropoda; class Insecta; order Diptera; family Tephritidae; genus Urophora; species Urophora cardui. Next base: position 93,430,724 of record OY482672.1, on the reverse strand, counting down.
TTAAAAGGATTTAAGTCAGGGACCTAGAAATTGGTACAGAGCTATATGATATCAAAACAATTTTTGCGCATAAAAGTGTAGGTTATCGGAAAAGGGGGCGTGGCACCTCCCATACAAACTTAATTTTTCAAGCTGAATATCTATAAAAGCGTTTAAGGTTGGGACCTGAAAATTGATCAGGAGATTAACGATATCAATAGTATGCTTATTAAAAAAACAGTAGTTTTGGGAAAATGGGGCGTGGCACAACCCATGCGTTCTTAATTTTTAAGGCTAAATATCCCTAAAAGCGTTCATGGCATGTACATAGAAATCACTATGCAGATATACGATATCAATACCCTGTTCACCCAAAAACAGAAAAGATTTATCGAAAAATCGGGCATAGCACCTCCCATACGTACTAAACTTTTGAGGCTGAATATATCTAAAAGGGTTGGAGGAAGGGCCTGAAAACCATTATGGAGGTATACTATACGTATCAATACTCTTACTTAATTGGTTAAAATAGTAAATACTCAGTGAAAATAAATATCCGGAACAGAAAACTAAAAATTTGGTGTATCGTGCATTGTATACACAATGAAGTTGTGAAAAATTTTCTATTAAAAACAACACCGGTGTAATAACAATTTTTTAAATGAAATTAATAAAAAAATCTATTTTGGGTAGAACGAAGTTTGCCGGGTCAGCTAGTTGCTTATATAAAATAATAAAATCACCGAGCAAAGAATTTTGCGTTCACTCGCTTACTCTCGTACAAACATACATATGTATGTATACATGCATGCATGTAAATCGTTCAAATCGTCGCAGTTGAGCAAAATTTCTACGTTGGCAAATACTAGCAGGCATGCTCTCGTAAGCACCATCTTAGTATTCGAATACTTCACAGTAGACCGAAAAGACCGAAACTTGCGGGCAGCGATCGTTTCAAGAACGAGAACGCCACTGCATGCCTGCTGCTAGTTATCGGAAATGTTTGGTGTTGAAGTCGGACATGCATGTGTTCGACAGTGTTTAATGTTAGTGCATACGTGTTCGAACAGCGAACGGTAGTGTTTACGCAGGGCTCTAATATGCACATATACATACATACATATATCTATGCATATCTCACTACAATTTAATTTTGTCAATAAATCAAAAAAACCTACCTGAAAACATATTCAATGAATGTTAATGTAGCCCAAATAACACCATCTGCATGCGTATGAAATTTTTACATTTTCAATTACGTTTACAAAGCAGGTTCTGCCTGCACATCAATAAATTTTCGCAAACTTGCTTAAGTTTCCGAGAACTTCTTGTGGTTTCCGAACATTTGTGCTAACAACATCGAACACGAACGTGTAGCATTGAGATAGAAATGCTTCATTCTCGGTGCTGAAGTAAAATTTCACGCCGCTGAAGTACTTCACTGTTCGAACACTTCGAAAACCATACATGCGCTACAGCGAGTGCAACACAGCATGTTCGATATAGAGATCTTGCGCAGCCCTTTAATATATACATATACATATTCTGCACAGTGGGCTAAAATAAAGAAATAAAAATTACGGCCACTATAAAAAGAAGTGAGTGTCGAACATTATATGGGTAAATGTACGAAAATATGTATGTACATACAATTGAAGTGAACAGAAATAAAATTATTTACAAATTTATTTATAAAATACTAGCTGACCCGGCAAACTTCGTTCTGCCCAAAACGGATTTTTTTATTAATTTCATTTCAAAAATTGTTATTACACCGGTATTATTTTTAATATAAAATTAACGATTTTTCACTACTTCATTGTGTATACTTCAAAAATATATAATTTTAGTATTCGGTTTAAGGCTGCACGATACACAACATTTTTAGTTTTCTGTTCCGGATATTTATTTTCACTGAGTATTGGCTATTTGAACCAAGTAAGTAAGAGTATTGATACGTATAGTATACCTCCATAATGGTTTTCAGGCCCCTCCTTCAACCCTTTTAGATATATTCAGCCTCAAAAGTTTAGTACGTATGGGAGGTGCAATGCCCCATTTTTCGATAAATCTTTTTTTTTTGGGTGAACATGGTATTGATATCGTATATCTGCATAGTGATTTCTATGTACATGCCATGAACGCTTTTAAGGATATTTAGCCTTAAATATTAAGAACGCATGGGAGGTACCACGCCCCCTTTTCCCAAAACTACTGATTTTTTTCATAATCACGCTATTGATATCGTTAATCTCCTGATCAATTTTCAGGTCCCAACCATAAATGCTTTTATAGATATTCAGCTTGAAAAATTAAGTTTGTATGGGAGGTGCCACGCCCCCTTTTCCGATAACCTACACTTTTATGCGCAAAAATTGTTTTGATATCATATAGCTCTGTACCAATTTCCAGGTCCCTGACTTAAATCCTTTTAAAGATACGCATGGGAGGTACCACGCCCCCTTTTCCCAAAACTACTGATTTTTTTCATAATCACGCTATTGATATCGTTAATCTCCTGATCAATTTTCAGGTCCCAACCTTAAATGCTTTTATAGATATTCAGCTTGAAAAATTAAGTTTGTATGGGAGGTGCCACGCCCCCTTTTCCGATAACCTACACTTTTATGCGCAAAAATTGTTTTGATATCATATAGCTCTGTACCAATTTCCAGGTCCCTGACTTAAATCCTTTTAAAGATATTCAGCTTAAAAAATTAAGTGTTGTTGGGAAGTGCCACGCCCCTTTTCGTATAACTCCTATTATTTTGCGTTAATATGGAATTGTTATCGTTTATCTCCACACCAATTTCCAAGCCCCTAGCGTAAACAATTTTAGAGATATTCATCATGAAAAATTAAGTTTGTATGGGAGGTGCCACGCCCCTTTTTCCGATAACCCCCACTTTTATGCGTGGGAATGGTTTTGATATCATTTAGCTCCCTACCTTGAACTGTTTTAGAGATAATCAGCTATAAAAATTAAGGTTGTATGGGAGGTGCCACGCCCCCTTTTCTGACAACCCCCACTTTTCTGAGTGAGAAGGATTTTGATATCACCTACCTCTATACCAATTTTCAGATCCCTACCTTGAACTGTTTTAGAGATAATCAGCTTTAAAAATTAAGGTTGTATGGGAGGTGCCACGCCCCCTTTTCTGACAACCCCCACTTTTCTGAGTGAGAAGGGGTTTGATATCACCTACCTCTATACCAATTTTCAGATCCCTACCTTGAACTGTTTTAGAGATAATCAGCTTTAAAAATTAAGGTTGTATGGGAGGTGCCACGCCCCCTTTTCTGATAACCCCCACTTTTCTGAGTGAGAAGGGTTTTGATATCACCTACCTCTATACCAATTTTCAGCTCTATATCTTGAACTGTTTTAGAGATAATCAGCTTTAAAAATTAAGGTTGTATGGGAGGTGCCACGCCCCTTTTTCTGACAACCCCCACTTTTCCGAGTGAGAAGGGTTTTGATATCACCTACCTCTATACCAATTTTAAGTTCCCTACCTTGAACTGTTTTAGAGATAATCAGCTTTAAAAATTAAGGTTGTATGGGAGGTGCCACGCCCTCTTTTCTGATAACCCCCAATTTTCTGAGTGATAATGGTTTTGATATCACCTACCTCTATACCAATTTTCAGTTCCCTACCTTGAACTGTTTTAGAGATAATCAGCTTTAAAAATTAAGGTTGTATGGGAGGTGCCACGCCCCCTTTTCTGATAACCCCCAGTTTTTTGAGTGAGAAGGGTTTTGATATCACCTACTTCTATACCAATTTTTAGCTCCATACCTTGAACTGTTTTAGAGATAATCAGCTTTAAAAATTAAGGTTGTATGGGAGGTGCCACGCCCCCCTAATATTTTTTAATGTTTTCTTCGATTAAACCTTCGCGGGGTAACAACAAACAAACCCCCCTAAGGAAGTATTTGATTTGGTTTAGCCGTTTTCAAGTTTTAGCGTTTCAATTAAATACCAAATCATTTTTATATATATAGACTAGCATACCCGGCCAAGCTTCGCATTGGCTTTCAGTTATCAACAGTCATAATCATCTTATTAGTGATTTGATATTCAAAATAAAAGATACTTTTATTTTGTGATCTGCTTCGCCATCCTGATAAAACATATTTTTTATTACTGGCAAGGTTTCTATTTTCAAAAAATGAAATACACGATATTCTTTGATTTGACAATTTGTTACCATTTTGAGTCCGATTCCATTCCATTCGTATGGAATCGCTTTGATAGCGTTACCATTTGTTCGAGAATACCGATTGAGGAGATGGTAAAACTTTTCAGCAAAGTAAATTACCAGTAAGATAATGTTGAATTAACGCTCAGAATCGAGCTGTAAGTGGTGTTTCTTACATAGATACATATGTACCTACTTATGTATATCTTTCTTTTATATGAATATAATTAACCTAGTAGCCCCGGAGCAAAATGAAATACATATATACATACATACATGGGCCTGTAGAGAATATAAAAACTATTTGGCTACTCAATCGGAGCACAATTACATGTTATTACCAAATATTATCAAAATTGGTTCAGTAGTTTAAAAGTTTATCCCGCACAAAGAATGTTACATGAGATTTTTATATATATAGATGTACGCAGATAGAGATATGTATGAATCTAAAGCCAGAGCACTCCAGAGATTTTGGGTATGAAAAATTCGGTTACAGATATATGTAAATAGATAAAAATAGGTATATACATACATATCTGAGGTCAAACTTTAAAAATAATCTTCCTATTTTCATTTCTGTTGTAAAAGAAAAATGATTGTTCATAATTAGGGCAACCAAAAAATTGCTCTAAAAAATGCTTTTTTTATTTCAGTTCATTTTCTTAAAACATAAACAAAATAGAATAATGACATAAGATTTGTATATATATGTATGTATGTATAGATGTATGTATGTAGATATAGATAAGTACATATCTAAGGCCAGAGCACTTTCAGAGGTTTGGAGTATGAAAAATTCGGTTATAGATATACGAAAATATATAAAGATAGGTATATATCTAAAGTCAAATTTTAAAAATAATTTTTCAATTTTAATTTCTGTTGTAAAAGAAAAATTACTATAATTAAAATTGTTTGAGTAGTTAAAAAGTGTATTCCGCACAAAGAATGTTACATGAGATTTATATATATATATGTACGTAGATAGAGATATGTATGAATCTAAGGCCAGAGCACTCCAGAGGTTTTGGGTGGTTACAGATATACGTAAATAGATAAAAATAGGTATATACATATCTGAGGTCAAACTTTAAAAATAATTTTCCAATTTTCATTTCTGTTGTAAAAGAAAAATGATTGTTCATAATATTAGGAAAATACTTACCTTTCCAGATATTGTAAATAAATTGAAAAATAAAGTGAAATTCAAAAAATCAAAACATTTTAATGTTAATCGAACCTACCATTTGCACGCAAAACGAATCGAATCCGTTTGTATCATTGCGCATGACTCTTTTTTCAAAAATTGATACTATTCTTTATAATATTTTTGTTAATTAAAAAGAGAATTTATTAATTTTTCCAATGCAGAACTTTAGTAAAAGGTTCAAAGTTTCATTTCCAAGAAGAAGTATTTAAATCGGTTGATCCGGTTTTGATTTATGGCCATATAAAGCTAATTTTGGTTGGTTTTTTACACATTTTTACATAAATTTACGCTATTTGACCAAAAATTTAAATAAAAACTATTTGACTACTCAATCGGAGCACAATTACATGTTACTACCAAATATTATCAAGATTGGTTCAGTAGTTTGAAAGTTTATCCCGCACAAAGAATGTTACATGAGATTTTTATATATATAGATGTACGTAGATAGAGATATGTATGAATCTATGGCCAGAGCACTTCCAGAGATTTGGAGTATGAAAAATTCGGTTACAGATATACGTAAATAGATAAAAATAGGTATATACATATCTGAGGTCAAACTTTAAAAATAATTTTCCAATTTTCATTTCTGTTGTAAAAGAAAAATGATTGTTCATAATATTAGGAAAATACTTACCTTTCCAGATATTGTAAATAAATTGAAAAATAAAGTGAAATTCAAAAAACCAAAACATTTTAATGTTAATCGAACCTACCATTTGCATGCAAAACGAATCGAACCCGTTTGTATCATTTAAACGAATTGCTTTACTTTTGGTCGTATATACATATGTATGTATCTTCGTGTAATTTCTTTGCTTATGTACATATGTACCAGAGCTGTGAGGTACTGAATATACTTGGTACTTGTACTTGGTCCAAGTACCATTACTTGATAATTAAAAAATGCAAGTATCAAGTACAATTACTTTATACTGGTAATTGGTAATTAAGTACAAATTTTTCAATTCTTTCACCAATTACTTTCAATTACCACCAATTACCACCAATTCTTTTCAATTACATGGAGTTTAATCAGTGAATTTATCTTAACTATTGAATTTTATTCTATCCTCTTCATAAGATACATCGGATACTAAATATTACAACCACTAAAAGAAGGAAAATTCCCTTATAAGAACTCTTTATTAAATATACATACGTACATTAGGGTGGGTTTTTTTTAATTTAAAATTTTCTCCCTTAGTACATATGTACATACATATTATGTTGTATTGTACATGTTATGGGTACATTTCGAAAGCTTATACAGTGTTTATATTGTTACAAAAGCGTTTTTTTAAACCAAGTTTGAAAAAAAAAAATTATTAGCGAAATTATACACATATGCGGCTATAAAGTCTCTGTTCCCTAATGCGAAGACACCGATTTCTTTGACTTTCGTGATATAGATATGGAAACTAGCCAAAGTGAACCACTTCTTTACTTTACTTCATCAAATAATATTGCTGAAATTTTTTTGAATATATACGATTTTCTAAGTTGTAATTACCAAGTTTAAAAAAATATCCCACAATCTTGGACGTGGCAATACGAACAAACACACCACTAGCTTCATCAGCTTCAGTTGAGCGAATGTTTTCATTAGCCTTAATTATAAATAATCCAAGGCGGAATTCCTTAACTGATATTTCTTTTGAAAATTTAGTACTAATGAAAGCTAACTCATCATGTTAATGGAGTTGCATGCGAAAAATTTGCAAATGTATGCACTCGTTTTAATATTTTATTGTTATTAAACTGTTATCTTATATTTACAATGAAATAAAAAAAAATTACAGAATTGAAAAAACAACTGAAAAAGAATTGAAAGTAATTGAAAATCAACTGAAAAAGAATTGCAAGTAATTGGAAAAGAATTGCAAAAGAATTGAAAAATGTACGTACTGAGTATCAAGTACCAGTATAATATACTTATACTTGGTAATTGGGCTTTTCAATTACTGAGTACTGGTAATGGTAATTGTACTGGTACTTGGTTTTTTCCAGCTCTGATATGTACGTAGGTATCTATTGTTCTCGTTGTTTTGTCTTCTGCTTTAACGATTGCTTGTGGCGTCCAACCATGCGCATGACTTTTTTTTTTTCAAAAATTGATACTATTCTTTGTAAAATTTTTGTTATTTAAAAAGATAATTTATTAATTTTTTGAATGCAGAACTTAAGTAAAAGGTTCAAAGTTTCATTTCCAAGAAGAAATATTTCAATCGGTTGATCCGGTTTTGATTTATGGCCATATAAAGCTAATTTTGGTTGGTTTTTTACACATTTTTACATAAATTTACGCTGTTTGACCAAAAATTTAAATAAAAACTATTTGACTACTCAATCGGGGCACAATTATATGTTACTGCCAAATATTATCAAATATCAAATATTATCAAAATTGGTTCAGTAGTTTAAAAGTTTATACCGCACAAAGAATGTTACATGAGATTTTCATATATATAGATTAATATTATATGTATATGTATGTATAATAATAATACAATGGCGCTATTATAACTCTGACGAGCTTTATGGCCGAGCTTCTCTCCCAATTCGAGGTGTGCTCCTTTTTGTTTTTCCTACTAATTGGGTGGACCTACAGCTTTATGCCGGCTCCGAACGGCGAATGCATTTTTGTGAGAAGCTTTTTCATGGCAGAAATACTCTCGGAGGGTATGCCGCCCACTGCCGAGAGGTGATCGCTGCTCTTAAAAAACCGATTAATTGGATTTTTACTAACTAGAAAAATTTTTTTGGTGTTTGCTCGGACTGGGGTTTGAACCCGAGACTTCTGGCTCAGTAGGCGAGTGCTGCATAGAGGGGGCGTAGCCACGCCCATTTTCAACATTTTTATCAGTCATCCAACTAAGCATATGAATGTTATTCTTTGTGCAAAATTTCATTCCTTTATGACTTCTAGTTACAAAGACGTCACGTTACAAATTCCTAAAGGGTGTTCCAGAAATATCTTTGTTAATGCATATGAATGTTATTCTTTGTGCAAAATTTCATTCCTTTATGACTTCTAGTTACAAAGACGTCACATTACAAATTCCTAAAGGGTGTTCCAGAAATATCTTTGTTAAAAAGTAGGCGTGGTCATAAACCGATTTGAATAAATTTTTGCGTGTCTATTAACACAAGCTATAAAAGTGTATAAACCAAGTTTCGTCATAATATCTCAATTATTTGTCGAGTTATGGGCTCCGAAATATCGTAGATTCCTTTGTCTAAAAAGAGGCAGTGCCACGCCCATTTTCCAAAATTTTTCTATTTTTTGTTTCCGGTATATTGTGGAACTCATGCTACAAAATTTCCATAAATTATCTTTATAATTGATAAAGATATCGCCTAAAATGTTTTTATGAGGCCACTTTATAGTTCTCATATATAAAAGTGGGCGTGGTCGTCAACCGATTTCGCTAAAATTTTGAACATGTATAATAGATGTTTAAAACGCCGATACGGTTAGGTTGACGTGTAAATCACGAATTTACTTTATTATACAAAATTGGCTTCTTTTATACAATATTTGTTCTTATGTACTACTTATTTACTACGATACATATTTACTCTAAATGCTTAATAATAATGGGACTCTTTCCCACGGTATATTGTACATATACGTATATACCTACGTGCATGTACATATGTATGCTCCTATGAGCACTTAGGCTTAGAATAACATTGGAAGCGTGAGAATGGCAGCGTCAGCAATTTTGTGTACTTACAATTTGTGTAGTAGTCAGCGCCAGCGCGTGACAATACCCTGCAAAAAAAATGTGCGATCAATCCCGAAAGAGATTTGTCCTCGATTGATCTCTTTCGAGAACAATCGGTCCACAATTAGTCCCCGATTGTTCCCGAACGGGTATAAATGTAGACTAATTGTAGACCAATTGTTCCCTAACGGTATAAATGTAGATTAATCGCTTTCATTCCGAGCGGGTACAAATCTAGATTCCTTAAATGTAGACATTTTACAAAACTATGCAATGTATTTAAAAAATTGTAGACAACCGGTAAAACGAATTGAACACCCTTTTTTAATAACAATTTTAACAAAATGTTGCCTAAAATATCCTATGAAAAAATCCTTTATATTACGCTCATATAATGCATACTCAAAACTTACAATTTTTAAATCTATTTATTGAGATTTTTTTACAAAAGTAAAACATTATTTAAATATGCATGAACATTTACAATTTTTTAAGGAAAAATCTACATTTGTACCCGTTCGTGCTGAAAGCGATTAATCTACATTCGTACCCGTTCGGCATGAAAGCGATTGATCTACATTTGTACCCGTTCGGTATGTTAGTGATTAATCTACATTGGTACCCGTTCGGGTATACAAGTTGAACAATTAGTCTCTTCATAGGACATGCTCGAACAAATGCGATCAATTCACTCCATATAAAGGGATGTAAAATTGTATTAGTCGCATGCTCCCTTGCGATTGATCCCGGACACGTCCCGGATTAATCGCATTTTTTGCAGGGTACAATGTATGGAAATTTATTATGTATGTATGTTTGCGCTTGTGTAATTACCAGAGACCAACATAACTGTTAAGTTTTTTCTAAGTGTCCTAAAATAACAGTTTCATGGAAACACAAAAGCTTAACAGATGAGCAACGCCGATAACACTTATTGTTTACAGACTAGCTGTTCCCGTCAGTGGGAAACTTTTATTTTCAATTTTTTTTCGTCACTGTTGGACAGTGACGGTTATCATTGAGCAGCGAAAAATTTCTGTCGCGAAAGGACGGATATTTCGGGCAGAGAAAAAATAAAAGTCTTTTGTGCATGTATGTGTCGTGCGCACGTACATGTGCCACTCCGTTGAGGATGAACATATGAAATGCATATGTACATACATATGCATGTTTGTAATTATACTAAATGGTACGCCGGTATGCCTGCGATCTGGTGGAATGGAAAGCAGGTATTGCAGTTTTCCATGTTTTTTATACATTATTGAATCTTTTGTTTAACATTTTTTTGCATATACATATGTACACATGTAACGACTTCTTTTTATAGATTAGGTAGTCGGTGTTTTTAATAAAGCCGAACTCTAAGTATTAAAAATAATAATATAAAATAGTTATGGACATAGGTATGTGTAACTACAGTAATTTTATTAACATGAATTGGTGCACGACCAGTAGAAAATCCTTATATTATAATTGGACAATTATTAACAATTATATATTTCACATATTACACTACCCGACAAAATTTCAAAAATTTTCATATCCTCGACATTTGATACATGATTCCTATGTGGAATTTTCTGCTGATTCCAAATATGTAATCAGATGGTCCAAAAGTAGAACAGTTTTCGAGATATTTTGAAATTTCAGTTTTTGAGATAAGAAAAAATAGTAGGATTACTAATTAGTCAATATCTCCGCCATTACCGTCTCGACTTTTACGTTACTTAATTTTGTTTTGAGAGGATGAAATACCCTTTCCAACAAAGCCAAAATGATTAACATCGACCTTAAATTGGTGGAGTTATAGCGATCAAAAGATTTTTTTTAATGAAAATTTTCAATTTTTTTCCGATATTCATATACTTTTTTGTAATTTTTTTAAAAAAAATATTAAATATCCTCCTGGTTTCACACTTTGAGTTAACAGCCTATTTCTTAGTGAACATTTTGGCACTTTCCGGATTAAAATCCGTAGAAAAATTACAATGCTATAAGAGATTTAATGAACAAACCTATGTTTATTTTTTATCACAATCTTGTACTTAACCTCCATTTTTTTATTTTTATGTATATTAAAAGTGTTTAAATGTTGATGGTTTTCACCGTTTGGTACATTTTGTTCTTCTCGAAGAGGGAACCAGTAGAAATGGCTCATCATTCAATGTCCCTGTCATTCCAATGGCTTTGGTATCGCAATCCCATGTTTTTTTATTTCTCCGAGAGAACGCTCACCGTTGTAAGTCATCACTTATATATGAAGCTTATGTTGAGAGGGTTTCGGGACATTTTTTTTCTTTTTTTTTTTTATACCGCGAAATACCGCGGAAATATTTTTTTTTTGCTACTTTTTTATTTGACACACGATTTGTAAATTGATATGTCATTATTTTAGTCTGGTGGAGCTCTATATATCGCTCTAATGTCTTTTTGAGCTATGAAGTCGTTTTCACATAGTTGGGTCTCCTAATCAAGTTTTTCGTCTATAAAATATCTTTTCGTTTCACTTGAAAAAAATCGCTAAAAATAAAGCAATAATGGGATCTTGGTAACATTCCGCTTAAAGTGTTTGCAATTTAATAGGCTAATTTTTTAAAATAAATCTTTTGTTGAGTTTCCCAACTTCTTATAAAAAAACTATTGTCAAAATCAAAATTAAAAAAAAAATTGCAAAAAATCCACAAAATTTTGACTTTGACCAGCATCACTCAGTGAGTTTTTACTCCACCGCCGCAACTACACCTTTTCCAACTGTATTTCGGAAAAGTGAAAATGTATTTCAGAAAAGCTCAAATTAATATCAGAAAACACCAATTGTTTTTCAGAAAACTTCAAATGTATTTAAGAAGTTCCAATTGTATTTCAGAAAACCTCAATTCCATTTCCGAAAAGCTCAAATGTATTTCAGATTTTCCAAATCTATTTCAGAAAACCACAAATCTATTTCAGAAAACCACAAATGTATTTCAGAATAACACAGTGTATTTCGGAAAAGAGCAAATGTATTTTAGAAAAGCTCAAATTAATATCAGAGAACGCCAAATGTTTTTCAGAAAACCTGAAATGTATTTAAGAAGTTTCAATTGTATTTCAGAAAACCCCAATTTTATTTCCGAGAAGCTCAAATGTATTTTAGAGAAACTCAAATGTATTTCAGATTTTCCAAATGTATTTCAGAAAACCACAAACGTATTTCAGAATAACACAAATGTATTTCAGAAAAAGGCAAATGTATTTCAGAAAAACTCAAATGTTCTTCAGAACACCCAAATATACATATTTCAGAAAATATCAGTCGATAAAAATTACATTTTGTTATGAATGGAAAGTTAAACCAGTTGCAAAAATGAAATAAGAAGCAACTTAATTTAAAGAATGACAGACTTTTATTAAACTCCAACTGACATGTCACGCAATGCCAAGGCTTCCGAGAAAAAGGAAGATGCATGCTGCATAGAGCGTGCACAATCAGCCGTTCGAACGGTCTGCTTTGCTTGTACAATAACACCGCCTTTCGATTACGCCTGATCCATTCATGTTTGGAAGTGCTATATTCGTTTTTATAAAGGATTGTATTTTGGACCAAATACTCTCAATAGGATTAAGAATCGGAGAGTTCGGTCCGAGACGTACAAGTGTAGCTCCTCGGTTATTACACACTTCCTCCAATCCCGCATGACACGGCGCATTATCGCATGCCATGACTAAATCTGTCAAACATGGAAGCAATCGGAAAACCGGTTGCCTGCACATGTCAACCATGCAAATTGCGCAATTATCCTTTAATTCCATTTAAGCGCTAATTTATATACATAACTCGGGATACGAAAATTTACTAAAAAATTATTCACTTCTTCAATCTCAAATAAATTGTTTTGTTTGACATCTTTCTATACGCATGTTATATTCTTCGGGTTTTTGAAGAACAACTTTTTTAACATTTCATTCATAACAAAATATAATTTTTACCGACTTGGATATTTTCTGAAATATATTTGGGTGTTCTGAAAAACATTTGAGTTTTTCTGAAATACATTTGCCTTTTTCTGAAATACATTTGTGTTATTCTGAAATACGTTTGTGGTTTTCTGAAATACATTTGGAAAATCTGAAATACATTTGAGTTTCTCTAAAATACATTTGAGCTTTTCGGAAATAAAATTGGGGTTTTCTGAAATACAATTGAAACTTCTTAAATACATTTCAGGTTTTCTGAAAAACATTTGGCGTTCTCTGATATTAATTTGAGCTTTTCTAAAATACATTTGCTCTTTTCCGAAATACACTGTGTTATTCTGAAATACATTTGTGGTTTTCTGAAATAGATTTGTGGTTTTCTGAAATAGATTTGGAAAATCTGAAATACATTTGAGCTTTTCGGAAATGGAATTGAGGTTTTCTGAAATACAATTGGAACTTCTTAAATACATTTGAGGTTTTCTGAAAAACAATTGGTGTTTTCTGATATTAATTTGAGCTTTTCTGAAATACATTTTCCCTTTTCCGAAATACAGTTGGAAAAGGTGTAGTATGTCGTTAAAAGCGTATTTTAATTATCTACCTTTTGAACGAGGTACTGTTAGCTGTTATCTCACATGTAACTTTAGCGAAAAATATTTTTGAATAAAGTGATAGCCAAAAAACACAAAATTACCGTTATCTCAAAAACTTAACCGTGCATAAAATAAAAATAAATAGTTTTGAGCTCAGGGGACCCATGCCAATTTTGCCTCATACCCCGATTTCTAGGTATTTTTTTGCTGTAAACTAGTGTTATTGTTATAGTCGTTTACATTCGCCAGATTTGAAAGTTCAATGAAAATATAAACATAGGTTTCTTCACTTAATCTCCTATAACTTTGTCATTTTTCCACAGATTATAATCCGGAAGGTGCCCAAATGTTCACTAAGAAATAGGCTATTGACTCAAAATGTGAAACCAGGAGGATATTTAATATTTCGTAAAAAAAATTACAAAAAAGATGAATTTCGAAAAAAAAACCTGAAAATTTTCATTAAAAAAATCTTTTGTTCCCCATAACTCCGTCACTTTACCGGCAATTTTAATTATTTTTGCTTTGTTGGAAAGGGTATTTCATCCTCTAAAAACAAAATTAAATGACGTAAAAATCGAGACGCTAATGGCGGAGATATTGACCAATTAGTAATCCCACTTTTTTCTCTTATCTCAAAACGGAAATTTCAAAATATCTCGAAAACTGTTCTACTTTTGAACCATCTGATTACATATTTGGAATCAGCAGAAAATTCTACATAGGAATCATGTATCAAATGTCGAGGATATTTTTTTTGTCGGGTAGTGTTATAGATATTATTAATTTATTAATTAATAAATTATGAGATAATTTAATTAAATAAAGTTAATGAGCTTGAATAAGTATATGTTTTGAAAACATAAGAACCTGCGTACTACTAAGATTAACTATGATATATTAATATGTATGTAAGTACATACATATGTACATATGTATGCATGTATAAGAATTGCAGAAATATGCAAAGCCGACGGCAAATGAACTGGTGCCTCTTTGACACATTTTCGCTAGTTCTGAACCAGAAATTCTGTTCTCTAGTTACTTATTAACTTCCTGAAGAGTATGTAAAAAAATTAAGATACATGCCTTTATAATAAATACCTAGATTAATATGTACATAAATATGTAAGTAACGAATCTAACATCAAAGTATATTTTAATACATATACATATTATGTATTAACTAAATAATTCAAAATAAAATTCCTGTCCATACCTGCTAAGTTACAAAATTGGTTATTTTAAATACAGTCATAGGTACTACGAACACAAATTTTCTTCCATTTGTACACATGCGTATGCGCACGAACGTACATGCATATCTACATATGCAAACATATTTTTCAGCAACACTTTTCTTTATCCCTCTGTTTTTAACTGTTATCAAAGAACGGAAAAAAATAAAAGTCTCATTGAAACCGTCACTTGCTGAGGGATATTTTTGAGTGTTGAAAAATAACTCTTAAATGGCAACAGAAAAAAGATCGTTGAGAGAGGTTGCCCACGCTGAGAAACACTTTGAGTGAAAGAGTTTTCTGTTTCAGTCAGTGGGAAACACTTTGCGCTCACCATTTTTGTGTTTCCGTCAGACTGAAATGGAATGAAAATAAGTGTTAACTGTTAAAGTTGGTCTCTAGTAATTACATTTGACGCTCTACACATGTATTACCACAAGTAATAAAAGTGTACACACGAAGTTTCGTCATTATATATACTTAAATTGTTTGTGGAGTTATAGGCTCAGAAATCTCGTATATTCCTGCTTCAAAAAAGAGGCGGTGCCACTCCCATTTTCCAAAATTTTTATGTTTTTTGTTTTATGTCCGTAGTTAGACTCCTGCAATAAAATTCTAATGATACATCTTTATATTTGACAGAGATATCGCTTAAAATGTTTTTATTAGGTCACTTTATAATACACATATATAAAAGTGGGCGTGGTCGTCAACCGATTTTGGCAATTTTTCGTCCAAACATTTGCCTTAGTAAGTATATCACGCGTACCAAATTTCATCGATATATCTTCAACGGTTTCTGAGTTATGACATATAAAACTTTCAATGTTTGGCCCTTAATAAGTGGGCGTGGCACAGCCCATTTTCCAAAATTTCATCAATTTTCTTCATAGGAGCCTGAGCTCAAGACGTGGGTAGAATTTCATCGCTCTAGGAATATTAGTGACTGAGATACCAAATGTCCGATTTTTTCTATATAGGAAAAGTGGGCGTGGTCATGGTCCGATTTCGCCCATTTTCAATCGATTTCTCCTTTCAACCTGATCATTTTGATATATATAAGTCTATATCTATCTCGATTATTTCATTCTGTTACAATCCACCGTTATGTGATTAAAACTATAATACTCTGTGTACTAGTACAGCTGAGTATAAAAAAAAAATAAAAACAAGTAAGGAAGCCTAAGTTCGAGTGGAATCGAACATTAGATACTCAGCTGCATGCTTTCGTTGTTTGTTTGCGTTTGATGGAAACACGGTGTACTTTATATAAAGCGAGTGCTGCATAAAGTGGGCGTAGCCACGCCCATTTTCTAAATTTTTATCAGTCATCCAACTAAGCATATGAATAATATTATTATTATAATTTTTTTGTTCATCATATTTGTTTTTATTGAATCTTTCTTGCTTAGAATTTTCTGTTATTTAACAATAATTTCGCAAATCTTACAAACTAATACAATAAATTATTTGTTGCCAATTCTACAAATAATAAAGTTGGCAAAGAGTATTTTTACATATACACATATGGCATGTATCTTAACCTAGGAGTGTAATATTAACCTAGTTGTGTAATGGAGTTTTATCTTGGTCTAGGTCACTATTATTATTTATTTATTTATTTATTATTATTATTATTTTATTTCAGTTTTTTTTTTTTTTTCTCAAAAGTGGATTAAACTGTTTAAGTTTTCATTTACATTTATATGTACATTGTACAGCCATAGCATGGTGGTCGTAGAGGTGTTTGTCTTCGCGCGGGCTGGCGCGATGAACAACAGGGACTAGGTGCGTTCATCGCGGTGGCCGTTGGTCGGACGCTTCGGCGATGTTTATTGTATTTTACGTTATTTCCACTAGCCTGTACTATGAACGCCAGGGACTAGGTGCCGTTCATCGCGATGGCCATTGGTCGGTCGCTTTGGCGACGTTTATTGTATTGTTCGGTATTTACGCTAGCCCGTGCGATGAACAACAGGGACTAGGTGCGTTCATCGCGGTGGCCGTTGGTCGGACGCTTCGGCGACGTTTATTGTATTTTACGTTATTTCCACTAGCCTGTACTATGAACGCCAGGGACTAGGTGCCGTTCATCGCGATGGCCATTGGTCGGTCGATTCGGCGACGTTCATCATTATCTTTACTTTACGTTACTTTCGAGATATTGGTCTAACAGAATATGACCTTATGCACAATTGAGGTTTACATCCTTTCTCTTTAACCGCCTAGGATAGTTTTGCTTTAGGAGACTTTTTGCTAATGAATTAGGATGGTTGGCTAATCTTTTTGCATAATTTGTTTGCATTTTCTCTATCTCTTCGGTCACCGTATTTATCTCTAGGTTATTATGTATAATTGAATTTTTTACATACCAAGAAGCTTTGCATATTGTTCTTAATATCTTGGACTGTAGCCTTTGAATTCTCTCTACGTTAGATTTCGATGCTGAGCCCCATAGTTGTATTCCATACATCCAAATTGGTTTCAAAACCATATTAAATATTAATATCTTATTATCTAATCCCAGTCTGGAACTTGGACCAACTAACCATTGCACATGGCTTATTTTCAACTTGGTTTGCATAATCTTTTTGGCAATGTGATTTTTCCAAGTCATTCCTCTATCCAATGTGACTCCAAGGTACGTAACGAAGTCTTTCTGAGTTATTATTTTTCCATTTATTGAGACTGGTGGGCATGTGTCTTTTTTTAGGCTAAAAGTTACTTGTACACATTTAGATTCGTTCACCTTAATTCTCCACGTAGTAAGCCATTCTTCTAAAGTTTTTATGTGTCTTTGCAATTGGATAGTAGCAGTTGTAGGATTTGCGTGCACACTCAGTATAGCCGTATCATCTGCGAAGGTAGACGTGACAAGGCTCGCGTTGGTTGGCAGATCGCTTGTGTAGATTAAGTATAGTACAGGCCCTAGAACGCTACCTTGTGGAACTCCAGCAGAAATTGGATGGCTTTCGGTTGTAAAACTTTTGTGCCTTACTCGAAATTTTCTACCTGTTAAAAAGCTTTCAAGGATCCCGCAGAGATTATAAGGAAGTGTTTGTTTTATTTTATGCAAGAGCCCTTCTAGCGATACTTTATCGAAAGCTTGTGCCACATCTAGGAATAGGGCAGTGCAATATCGTTTGGTTTCAAAAGTTGACCTTATTTCTGAAAGTATTCTATGCACTTGTTCTATCGTACCGTGCTGCTCTCTAAATCCGAATTGGTGACTTATGGTTTCGTGCAGTTCTAAGATAGTATGGGTATGGTTTCGTGCAGTTCTAAGATAGGCTGAATTTTTTTCAGCAATAATTTTTCGAATAGTTCGGAAAAGATAGAGATTAAGCTTATTGGTCTGTAAGAGCTTACTATTGTCGGGTCTTTGCCTGGTTTTGGGATCATAATAATTTCAGATAGTTTCCATGGATTAGGAAAGTGACATAATCGGAGGATACTATTGAAGATGTATAGTAATTGCTTAATAGCTATTATGGGAAGAGCTTTTAACATTTCACCTGTTATTCTGTCATACCCTGGTGCTTTCTTATTTTCTATGTCTTTGGATATAGTTTTATTTAAGTCATCTAGTTTAAACAGAGGCGGATTATCCCTAAGGCAAACTAGGCACTTGCCTAGGGGCGCATAGTTACAAGGGGCGCGCGAGCTCAGAATTTTTAAACAAATAAAGAAAATAACATATCGACGATTAAGAATTAAAGCTGATCTATAATAGATCGATAATAGATAAATCGATTATATTGCACAAGCATCGATATATTGTGCAATATTGCGCGTTTGTTGCGTCGTCAGGCTTGCCAGTACTGGCGATTTGTCGCCAAATTGGCGATTTTTTACAAACTTTGGCGACTAATTTATGAAAATTGGCGATGGCGACTTTTTTGGCGATTATCAAAATATTAGATTATATTAATAAAAAAGCAATTACTTTTTCAAGCCTTTTTCTCAAATTTTGAAAGTTTCTTCATACAAATTTTTGTCAAATTACAAAAAATTTGAGAAATAGCAATTGCTTTTTGTTTATTAATACGACCCATTATCTCCACTTTGCCAATAAATCTTACGATATGTAGAGATCTATTGAGAAAATAAATATATACTACATACTCTGGCAACCATTTTCTGCACACTTGAGTGCAAACCAAAATTTTGGTCTGCACACTCGCCTATCTAAAGCTCACAGCAGATGAATCTGCTGAAGATATACATAACTACTTCATTATCGGGTCGGGAAACATTCCGAGTGACAGTATATCTAGTAATTATAGACCGAATTATCGTTGAACTTGAAAAGAGACGAAAAGCGTACAATAATTTTTGTAATAAATTTTCATTTTTATGCAATTTTACGAATTTAAACGCCGAAGAAGTTCAAAACAGAGCAAGTTCGTTGGTAACAATGTATTCCAATAATTTAGAAAAATGCTTTGTTGGCGAATGTATCCATCTACGTTCTTATTTAACAACGATAGCTCGAGACGGAGAACTGCCCCGAACAACGAACGCGGTATTACAGGTTCTGAGAAATAAAGAGCTTGACACAATTTACCCTTAAGAATGTGCGTATCGACGGCAGTCAGTAATTGCAGTGGGGAGCGGAGTTTTTCCTGCCTAAAAAGAGTGAAAAACTATCTTCGCTCAACCATGACAGATAAGAGATTAAATTCGTTAGCAATACTAAATATTGAATCTGTCTTATTGCTGTCATTAAACTACGACGATGTTATCGACAATTTCGCGAAACAAAAATGTAGACGCAGAGATTTTTAATTTTTTAAATTTTGTTTGCTCTGTTACTACTTACTTATATTTTTTCAATAAATAATTCAAAACTTATTTTGTTAATTTATTAAATACTAGCTGTTGCCCGCGACTTCGTATGCGTATAATTTCTCTTCTATTTTTCAACTCTGTTGGTAAATAAAAAGTACCAACAAAAAAGACTGGATTTCAACTCTAAGATGATGCCTGCTTTCAACCAGCTCTTCGCGTCCGCGTTTGAACAGCTCGGCAGGTACTTAGTCCGTCTTTTCCAGGAGCTTTATTGTTTTGGACCCGGGGTATAGCTGTCCTTACTTCATCATAGTCGGGTCGTGGAATGTTTTTTCCATCGTCAGGGATTGTGGTATCGGGTTCGACGACTCCCTCGCAATTTATCAATGAGGAGAATTTATCGCTCCATAACATAAGTACACTCTGTACGTCGGTTACCAGGTAGCCATTATTTTATTTCTTATAACAAAATAGCCATATTAAGCATTTTGAGATTAAGAAGGTTCACATTTTATGAGATATCTCCGAAGCCAGTTTAGGTATTGAAATTAATCAAATGGTTTATGGCAGCATTCATAAACACCTTTCGTTTGATACCCATATTGTACTAACACATTTTGGTGCACATATTGGCCGATAACTCCGAAACCGGTCGAGATATCGAAACAAATAATACCTTAAACTTTAAGTTGTGCGTCTAGCAATCCAATAATTCGTTCAATTCCATTCAGCACTTTTTGAGTGATACGGCCACAAACATACGGACAGACAGACAGACAAAAATTTTAAAAATGGTTGATTTGGATTCTACTGGCTTAATAATGCTTCCCCCAATCATTTTTTTTCTCGATATCTGCAATGTACAGACATCGACCTTACTTACTTCTTACTTACTGGTAAACGTTAAGCTGTGTAGACGTATAATAATTTGCTCTGTGCTTTGGTGCTTTAAAAAATTATATTAAAAATATTTCTTGCGTTGTTTATCAAAATAAAGTGCTTAAATAGTGTGCTAAAATTAAATTAAATAATTTAACTGTCGCAATATAATATTATTCGCATTTATTTTATTAATTAAATCAATTGTGTTGCCGAGGCAATTTTGCATAGTGTTGTTGTTGCAGTTGAGTGGCTAATTTTGTCATTTAATTAATTTTGGCGCGCACTCATTTACTTTGCTTGTTTTTATTTACATTTACTTTGCGCATTTCTATTCATCCTCTCATTCTCTTCTTTTTCCTTTTTTGTCACAGCTGTTTGCCGTGTTTATTAAGCGTCTCAAGTGTACCTTAAACTGCTCGCTCCAGTTTCTCTAAAACTGTAAAACTACCTTATTGATATTCAAACTTTTTGCGTTATATTTAACCTTTCACTGCTTATTTAGACACAATCCATACATTCATAGTATTTGCTAATTTTGTTTATATTTTTTTTTTGTTTTTACTATTGTTTAATTTAATTTTCAACTTTCTATTTTTAATATGTCTTGCATGTATAGTAACTGCTCATTGAAAAGCGACTCCGAACGCTTCGTGACTTGCTGGCTCTGCGATGGGCTTGCTCATATGAAATGTGCCAGTTTGACGGGGAGAGTTCTGGACGCGATCGATGACAAAAAGGGCGTTCGCTGGTCTTGTTCGAAATGCAGATCAACGGAAATTGATCTCTTCAAATTATTTCGTCAAACCAGGAACGGCTTTTCTGAAATTGGTAGAGAGTTGACTGCTCTAACTGAGAAATTTAAGTACTATGAGGGTATGTTTAAATCCTTCAAGTGTTTAGATACTGATAACCAAAATAATCCCCTTTTATCCGTTGCACCAGACAATGAAGTAGCCCGTAAAAATCTTCAGGTCGATCATGTGCAGAATACGGTGGAGCTGATTGACTTGGCTTCACCGAGGCCTGTAGATGATAAACCTAAATCATCAACAAAAGTAACATCCCGAAAAAATCCCAAACTGAATTGTCCTTCTGTCGGATTACAATCCGCAGTGAAGGAACCGGTTGTTGTCCCACCTAAAGAGCTGGTTGTTGTGCCTCCTATAAAATCAATTTTCGTGTCGAGATTCGACATCGATACCACCGAAGAGGACTTGAAATTTTTCATTTCATCTAAAATTAAAACTGATAATCTGTCTATTAAAAAATTTAAATTTAATTACAACCGAAATGTTGCCTCGTTTAAAATTGATGTACCTTTAAGTGACTTTGATGCTCTTTTGAGTACGTCTTTTTGGCCGTCCGGAGCTTTTGTCCGTGAATTCGAACACAGACCAAGAATTCGTAATAAAAATTTAGCTAAAATTTCTTCCGTTCCAAAAAACTAGTATCTAAATCCGCTTTGAATATTTACTATCAAAATGTGAGAGGTCTGAATACTAAATTAACTAACGTATACTTGAAAACGGTTGAATCTAACTTTCATATTATTTGTTTTACTGAAACATGGCTCAAACCACATACATTTAATTCCGAAATATTTAGTAGCATGTACCAAGTATACAGGAATGATCGTTTAGACAGAGTCGGCGGGGGTGTATTGCTAGCCGTACATTCTTCAATACCATCTGAAGAAATTGATGTAAACCTCGTTCTACCTTTTGAATTTAAATGCATCCGCATTAAGGTCGGCAAAGGTCACACTTATTTTGCAATATGTTACATTCCTCCCTCGTCTGATCTATCAGTATATTTACAACTTATTTCTTCACTTAAATTTCTTATCTCTAGAATGACACAGTTAGATTCAATAATCGTCTTAGGAGACTTTAATCTTCCCCACATTTCATGGCGCATTGCTGATCATAATACTGTGCCACTTACATCTAATATTAACAATACCACTTTCATTGAAGAAATATCTGACCTCTGTCTACATCAAATCAATACTATTAGAAACGAGTTTGGGAAAATGCTTGACTTAATTTTTGTAGATGATGTATCCAATTATACTGTAAACAGGGCTAATGCCCTGGTATCACCTGTTGATGTTTACCATCCTCCTTTAGAGTTGGTTTACGAAATTATAAATAACGATAACCGTGGTAACGTAAAAGAGTTTAACTCTGAGTCTAGTTTTTGTTACAATTTTTCTAAGGCAAACTATAATAAACTTAATAAAGAACTCTCAAGATTGGTATGGCCAGACTATAATGGAAACGTCGATCTAAATGTTTTGCATTTCAATAACACGATTCTTAACCTTTTTGAGAAATACGTACCGAAACATAAACGCAAATATAATGAACCTTTGTATCTTTGGGCCACTAGAGAGTTAAGAGCTTTAAAAAATAAAAAATCGCGCTTCTTTAAAATATATAAGAAGACTGGTTCTCAAAAGGATTATATGAAATACTCAGTTCTGCGTCATAAGTACTCACTTCTGAACAAAAAGTGCTATAAGTCTTATATATTTAAAATGAAAAAGAACATTTTTTCCAACCCGAAATCGTTTTATGGTTTTGTAAACTCGAAACGTAGAGTAATGGGATTCCCATCATCTATGAGATATCGTGATTGTGATGCCAGTGATAGCCAAGATGTCGCGAACCTTTTTGCCCTCTTCTTTGAATCAAATTATTCCAATACTAATGTTAGCTTTAATGAATACCCGTATCAAGTTTTTCAGAATAACACATTTGAATGCCCTTTTATAGATCCCGAAGAGGTTTTATTTTTGCTTAAAACAATAAAGAAGTCCATAAACTACGGACCAGATATGATTCCTTCAATATTTTTAAACAAATGCGCCGAGTATATTTACCAGCCATTATCCACACTATTTAATCTGTCTTTGAAGTCAGGAATTTTCCCAAAAGCGTGGAAAGAATCTTTTATTATTCCTCTACATAAATCTGGAAGTAGATCTTCCATCGAAAACTATCGCGGCATAGCAAAGCTTTCGGCTATCCCAAAGTTATTTGAGGCTATTGTCACCAATTGTCTAAATCATTCCATTTCCTCATCAATAGTAAGTTCGCAGCATGGTTTCTGTAGAGGCAAATCAACTGTTACCAACTTACTAGAATTTACAACTCATGTCTCTAACGGTTTTAGGAATAATGCTAATACCGATGTAATTTATACTGACTTCAGCAAAGCCTTCGACAAGGTCAATCACGCGTTACTTATCCATAAACTTGATCTTCTTGGTTTTCAACCTATTCTGTTAAAATGGATTGCGTCATATGTCACTAATAGAACACAAAGAGTTGTTTTTAAAAATGCTTTTTCCAACATCATTAACGTATCTTCAGGAGTTCCACAAGGCAGCCATCTTGGTCCGACTCTGTTTTTGCTGTTTATAAACGACATTTCTTATGCAATTTGTAACTCAAAACTTCTGATGTATGCCGATGATGTGAAACTTTTCAAGTCTTACTCTTCTTTGGAGGAAAGATCTGCTCTACAAAATGATTTAAATTGCTTCGCTACGTGGTGCAATATTAATCTTATGCCACTCAATCTTAGTAAATGTAAATTTATGAGCTTTTCACGGAAGATCCTTCAACCTGCGTCTTACACAATTAATAACTATAGTTTGGAACAGGTTTACGATTTTGTTGACCTAGGAATAAGATTTGATAGTAAGCTCCACTTTAACCTGCATATTAATGCTACAGTAAACAAAGCTAAAAGTATCCTAGCATTTGTAAAACGTTGGTCTAAGGAATTTAATGACCCTTACGTAACTAAAGCCCTGTTTACAACATTAGTACGACCTATACTAGAATACGCTTCAATAATCTGGAGTCCGCAATATCAAGTTCATTCCGATAGACTGGAATCAATTCAAAAACAGTTCTTACTTTTTGCGTTAAGGAACTTTCAGTGGGACCCACGGACAAATCTTCCCTCGTACACTAGTCGCTTGAAGCTTATTAATCTTCCAACCTTATCAAGCCGCAGGGAAATGTTAGGTGTAATATTTCTGGTTAAACTACTGAAAGGATCCATAAGCAGTCAATTTCTCCTATCCGAAATAAACTTAAATGTTCCTATTCGACCATCAAGACATTTTCAACCTATCTTTTTAAAGCAGTGTAGAACTAATTTTGAATTACACGAACCACTTCGTTGCTTATGTAAATCTTTTAATGATTATTCTACTCATTTCGATATATCAGACTCTATTTATCTGATAAGAAAAATTCTGTTGTGCGCTCTTAACAAGTGACAACAAATCTCTCGCTCTAATTGACTATTCTATTTTTGTCTATTACTTTTATTTGTAGTTTTATATTTTATTCTATGTACATATGTATATCCAGCTGATGGAATTATATTTTCTGTAGCTGAGCAGTATAAGTTCTCGACGTTTAATAAACTTCTACCACTCAACACCTTGGCCAAATTTTATTTTAAAATATCCGTACGTCATGCGGATGCGCCCCTCGTGCGGTTGGGTGGGTGGAGGGAAATCTTTGGGTTTATTATTAAAAAAAAAAAACTAGATGGAGCTTCACCAAAAACCGCGCAATTTTCAAGAAATTCAAGGTATGTTTAGTTTTATGTATGAAATAAGTTGAGATTTTGCACAAGATAAAAAATTGTTATACAGTCGTGCGTAAAATTAACCGCTTAAACGAATGGCGTATTCAGTTTTTTGGTACCCTACTCAGGGAAGGTAATATCGCGGCCTAAAGTGAACATTTTGTTTTCTTTCTCACGAATCTTCAACTTCATGTCCTATATTCTTCCTGATAGCTGAAAATTTTTTTTAAATTCAATTACACATGGGGCTGTGTAATTTAATGCAGGTTTCAAAAATACATTCAGATTAAAAATCTAACAATATTTGGATGAGCTCTTGAAGTTTAAGTGAAGCAAAGTGGGGTATAATAAGGCATACCAGAATATTTTAAAGAATATCAGCGACATTTGACTCTAATTTTAGGCTTATATGCATATGGCGAAACGGTTGACACGGCAAAATGACTTCACACTGAAGTCCTAAAATATTTTTGGTTTTCACATTATACCCAGCAATGAAAACTGATGCGCAATACTGGCATATGACCCAGTTAGTAAGGGAATTCTTAAATTTTACGAACGACGAAAATTAATAAAATAGATAGTACGTTAGACCTTATGTATAAATATGTATAAATAAATAAGATTAATTATGGGGAAACGCGAGGAATCTGTGTTAACGGCAAACAAAAAATCGAAAAAGATGAAAAAATTTTTAACTTTGACCAGCTGTCACTCAACCAGGGTTGGTTCAATCACTACAAGTTGTATGTCATTAGAAGCGTGTTTTAATCTTCTACCGAACGAGGTACTGCTTGGGGTTGTCGCATTTTTCTCTTCAGCGAAAATAATAATATTGCCATAAGACCTAGTCATTAATGGATCTATGACTGAAATTGTAAACTTTTCCGAGCTTTTCCGAACCACGAGGACTAGTAAAATATATAGTAAATTAGACCTTATATATAAATATATGAAATTAATTTTGAGGAAACGTGAGGAAATTGAGTTAAGGGCAAAATTCTGAATTTTTCCATACATTTTTTTTTTTAATTTGCTATAACTTTTAAATTAAAGACTTTATGAAAAGTTATTCAGATACAAAAATCTCATGTAATAAGGTTTAGAATCGAACTCCATAATTAGTTTTTTATTATTAACTAGCTTTTATTTCATGTCTCTATGTCCACTACCGACTAATTTCAGCCCACTGTGCGGCCGTTTTAGATATTTGAGAATATTATTCTTTGTGAAAAATTTCATACCTTTATGACTTTTAGTTACAAAGATGTCACGTTACAAATTCCCAAAGGGCGTTGCAGAAAGATCTTTGTTAAAAAGTAGGCGTGGTCATAAACCGATTTGAATAAATTTTGCATGTCTATTAACACAAGTTATAAAAGTGTTTAAACCAATTTTTCTATTTTTTGTTTCCGGTCTATTGTGGAACTCATGCCACAAAATTTCAATGAATTATGTTTATATTTGACAGAGATATCGCTTAAAATATTTTTATTATAATAATACAATGGCGCTATTATAACTCTGACGAGTTTTATGGCCGAGCTTCTCTCCCAATTCGAGGTGTGCTCCTTTTTGTTTTTCCTACTAATTGGGTGGACCTACAGTTTTATGCCGGCTCCGAACGGCGAATGCATTTTTTGTGAGAAGCTTTTTCATGGCAGAAATACTCTCGGAGGGTATGCCGCCCACTGCCGAGAGGTGACCGCTGCTCTTAAAAAACCCAATAATTGGATATTTACTAATTAGAAAAATTTTGTTGGTGTTGGCTCGGACTGGGGTTTGAACCCGAGACCTCTGGTATAGCAGGCGAGCACTCTACCCACTGCACCACAGCGGCCACATGTTTTTATTAGGCCACTTTATAATACCCATATACAAAAGTGGGCGTGCTCGTCAACCGATTTCTCTAAAATTTTAAACATGTACTACCACAAGTAATAAAAGTGTAACACACCAAGTTTCGTCATATTATCCCAATTATTTGTCGAGTTATGGGCGCAGAAATCTCGTATATTCCTGCTTCTAACAAGAGGCGGTGCCACGCCCATTTTCCAAAATTTTTGTGTTTTTAGTTCTATGCCCGCAGTTGGACTCCTGCCATAAAGTTTCAATGATATATCTTTATATTTGACAGAGGTATAGCTTAAAATGTTTTTATTGGGCCACTTTATAATACCCATATATAAAAGTGGACGTGGTCGTCAACCGATTTTGGCAATTTTTAGTCCAAACATTTGCCTAAGTAAGTATATCACGCATACCAAATTTCATCGATATATCTGCAACGGTTTCTGAGTTATGACTCATAAAACTTTCAATGTTTGCCCCTTAATAAGTGGGCGTGGCACCGCCCATTTTCCAAAATTTTTGTGTTTTTTGTTTTATGTCCATAGTTGAACTCATTCGAAAAAATTTCAATGATATATCTTTATATTTGACAGAGATATAGCTTAAAATGTTTTTATTGGGCCACTTTATAATACCCATATTTAAAAGTGGGCGTGGCCGTCAACCGATTTTAACAATTTTCCATCCAAATGTTTGCCTAAGTAAGTAAATCACGCATGCCAAATTTCATCGATATATCTTCAATGGTTTCTGAGTTATGACATATAAAACTTTCCATGTTTGACCCTTAATAAGTGGGCGTGGCACCGCCCATTTTCCAAAATTTCATCAAATTTCTTCATGGGGGCCTGAGCTCTACACGTGGGTAAAATTTCATCGCTCCAGCTATATTAGTGACTGAGATACATAATTTCCGATTTTTTCTATATAGGAAAAGTGGGCGTGGTCATGGTCCGATTTCGCCCATTTTCAATACCAACCGTCCCAGTCTCGATACCAACTTGCATTTCAAATTTCATCAAAACATCTCAATTTTTGCGCGAGTTAGAGTGTTTACAGACGGACGGACGGACGGACATAGCTCAATCGATTTCTCTTTTAACCCTGATCATTTTGATACATATAAGTCTATATCTCGATTATTTCATTCTGTTACAATCCACCGTTATGTGATTAAAACTATAATACTCTGTGTACTAGTACAGCTGAGTATAAAAATAGTACACAAAGTATTCCAAAAGTATATACCCAGCAGTATTTATCAGCTGGAAAACAGCACATACCTAACAACTGCCGAACGAGAAGGGAGAGTTTCTGTAGGAAAAAAGGCCTGAATACGCAGGGAGAACTTCCATAGCATGTATTTCAGTACACCTGATGTCTTCACTGCGTGTTCAGTTATTTTTTCAGCAATGAATTTTGAACTTACTTTCAGGCTATTTTTCATAATGAATATTCTATTGAATATGCATCTCCTTACCTCAAATACTGCTGGGTATACACAAACAGAAATATACATATACACAAAAATATATTTACATACGCAAATATATAAAAGAACCAAAAACAAGAAACATATCAACGGAATAAAGCAGGGTATCCACATCACAAGAAATGCTAAAACTCCATATAAAAAAAGCTTAAGAAATGGTCAAGAAATTTTCTTGTGTAAAATTTTCTTTAGGCAGTATCCACTTTACAAGAAAATCTATTACATTTTTTTACAAAAAATGGGGTTGGCAACGCTGGTTTTGCCAAGAAATATATATGATTGTATATATTTCTTGAAGAAAAAATCAAACGTCAAAATTACTTAAGAAATAAATGCCAATTTTTTCTTGAGCAATTTCTTATGAAGTGGATACCCAACTTAACAACAAAAAGATCAAAACCCAAAAAACTGGCTAAGTACACGATGCCAAAGTAAGTACATACACTCCGACAAATTAATATTGATACATACTTACATACATATCCAGCTAAGTGCATTGAACCATACATCTCGGAAAGGCCTGGAGCGGAAAAACATAGCCATGCTTATATTCTCATCATTATTTCATACATTTTATATATATATTTATACATGCATATCTATATACCCGGTTGCGAGCACTCCAGGGATTGCAAATAATCGTTATTTTTTAAATTTTGACTAAAAAAAACATACTGAAGGAGAAACGCTAAACGCAAAAGAAGTACACAGATGTAAAACCGTAACGCAGACTATATCTAGGTGCATTAACTTTTATTTTTTTCGATTTTTATAAAAAAATAGATTTTTAATCGTTATTTTCTGTTTTATTTTTCCCTCAGCAAATAAAAGTTATTTTTTGATTTTTATATTTCGCTCAGAAAATAAAAGTTATTTTTTGAGTTTTATTTTTCCCTCAGAAAATAAAAGTTTTTTTCTGAGTTTTATTTTTCGATCAGAAAATAAAAGTTATTTTTTGAGTTTTATTTTTCCCTGAGAAAATAAAAGTTATTTTTTGAGTTTTATTTTTCGATCAGAATATAAAAGTTATTTTTTGAGTTTTATTTTTCCCTCAGAAAATAAAAGTTATATTTTGAGTTTTATTTTTCGATCAGAAAATAAAAGTTATTTTTTGAGTTTTATTTTTTTGCTCAGATAATAAAAGTTTATTTATAAATTTTACGTATTTATGTGACGCGAGCGCATATATACTATTAAAAATGTAATTTTATGTATGCATGTGATTAGGTACATAAATATGTATCATTTAGAAACTCTGTAGAAGGACAGAAATAAAGTTGTTGTATGTGAAGCATTTACTCAAATCTAATAACTTTAAACGAACAATTCTTGTATATATATATATATCTTGTATATATATATATATCTTGTATATATATATATATATATATATATATATATATATATATATATATATATATACAAATATATATATATGCGCATATATACATATATAAATATGCGCAATTAACCCACAATGTTACTACGCTTCTTGCTGAGCGACGACTAAATCGTTTCAAACATGGATCAACCTATAAGGTTACCGCAGTACGAAAAAGCAACCCTGCAATACATTTTGTTGTTGCCCGTTTTGCTATCTCAAATGCCAAACGTCATTTTCAGTTAGCCAAGCAACACATGCATACAAGAAAAGCAACACATACATACAAGAAAAGCAACAAACACATAAAGTTTGACAATTTAGGTAATGAAAAAAAAAATAATCAGCTGTTTCTACCAAGCCAACCTTATGTATCAACCTTGGTTTCAAAAGAAAGAGCATAACGTGTCCGTGTGATTTGAGCGCGACCAATTGATCTATGAAACGCCTATCACTGCATTACACTCAGAAAATCGAACTTTGCTATCATGAGTTCTACGAGCGCAAGAGAGCAAGTAAACTAAAGAGCTGTAAGAGTACCCGTGAACCACTCATACCCTTTGTCGGTTGTAGTGCTCCATACCGTTGTGCAAAACGAGTAACCAATTAAAACGTCCATCGAATACTTTGCTGACGTTATTTTTGGCGCAGAAGTAGTTTATATGGATGTCACACTTATGTAGTTTAGAGTGTGCCAATAAAAAATATAAAATAATATCTGTGTGTTTAATTTTTAAATATTTTCATTTAAATTTTTGTTTTAATTTCACTTTATTCGCTCTTATCCCTTTTTTATTTTCATTTATTTATGATCTTATTTCTTTTTATTTCAATTTTACTTAATTCGTATCTATATTATTTGAGGTGGTTTTTAATTACTTTTATAATATTTGCAATTTTTAGGCCATTATTTCGAATTCATTAATATGCTTTTCAGAGCTTTTTGGCCGGTGAAGTATAAAGCAAAACACAAAGTTTTCTTTTTTTCTCCTACGCGTTTCGGCGCATACTTGCGTCTTCCTCAGGGAGTCTATTTATTTTCCACAAATATATAAAAAGACGTATATAAACATTAATTACATTAATATAAATTATTTAAACAATAACATTAAATAAACATTTAAACCCATCACTTACATTTAAATAAATTACGAACTTATGACTTTTCCCAGCAATACATTATACACGATTAAAATTAATTTTTGTATCTACATAGTGCATTTCCTATTTTATTTTGTCCTTTTTTCTTCTTTCTTTTGTTATTGTTGTTCTGTAAACGCAGTTTATGTTGTCGACGTCCTCTTTAAAATTCATTGCGTCATTTATTTTCTCTTGTATTCGTAAACTCTCAAGCGTCAATCTTATTCTTGTCTTTCTCTCTATGTTTAATATTCTTGCATGGTCAAAGTCCGCTGCATGGCCAGTATCTGTTAAGTGTTGTGATAATGCTGTTGTTGGTTTGTGGTTTCTTGCGTCTGTTTTATGTTCGCATAGTCTTACTCCTAGTGCGCGTTTTGTAGTTCCTATGTAAGTTTTGTTGCAAGGTTCGTTGGTTTTACCTTTGCATTTGATCTCGTACACTACGTTGTGTTGTTGTTCCTTGTTAATATTGTCTTTCATCTTATTAAATATTTTGTTAAGTGTTTGTTGTGGTTTGTGTGCAAAAATTAGGTCGTCACTTTTTATGCACTTTCTTAAAGTTTTGTTGTCCGTCAGCCCTTGTATGTATGTAACTCTCCTAAAAGTTTTGTTATTATTGTTGTTTGTGTTCGTTGATTTCGCTTTGTGTTGTGTTTGTCTAAGCTTTGTTGTTCTTAACCACTGATCTATCACCTTATTTGGATATCCATTTTTTGTTAATATGTCTTTAATCTTTATGTTGTTTTTTTTTATGAACTCCTGGTTGCTCAATGCGTAGATTTTGTTAATAAGGTTGATCGCAGTATTCTTTTTTTGGGACTAGGGGTGGTTAGAATTATAGTTTATTATCCTGGAGGAGGATGTTGGCTTTGCATACCAATTTGTCAATAGGCTATTTTCTCTTTTATGTATTGTTACGTCTAGGAAGGAAAGTTTTCCATCTTTTTCCAGTTCAGTGGTGAACTGGATTTTTCTGTGTTGCGAATTTAGTGTCTTTAAAATTTCCTCCACGTCATTAACTTTGATAATCTCGAATATATCATCTACGTATTTCGTTACGTATTTGATATATATGTCCTTTAATTTCAGTTCGGCTATCGCATCGTCCAGTATTTTGTCAAGAACTATGTCAGCCACCGTTGGTGATAATGGGTTGCCCATCGGCATACCGTGAATTTGTTGGTAATAAGTTCCGTCGTATATAAAATAGTTATTGTCCCTTAGGCAAAAATCCATTACGTCTAAAAATTGCTTTCTTGTCAGATTAGTATTACTTTTAAGGGATATCCATTTTTGCATTATTGTTCGTGTAGCGAGTTGGATTGGGATATTCGTGAAGAGTGAAACGACGTCAAAGAGGACGTCGACAACATAAACTGCGTTTACAGAATAACAATAACAAAAGAAAGAAGAAAAAAGGACAAAAGAAAATAGGAAATGCACTATGTAGATACAAAAATTAATTTTAATCGTGTATAATGTATTGTTGGGAAAAGTCATAAGTTCGTAATTTATTTAAATGTAAGTGATAGGTTTAAATGTTTATTTAATGTTATTGTTTAAATAATTTATATTAATGTAATTAATGTTTTATACGTCGCAAAATCTTTGAAAAAATTTGCGAAAAAAGTGCAGAGATGGGCATCGATACATACATGTATGATATATGGTGGTGAGGTATATAAGACGAAGCCCACTGTGCAATTTGAAATTTGACTATCTCATTAATTTGTGCTCACTATGTGCTTAGTTTTTCCACAAATAAAAAAATTTGTTCTCAAATTTTAAGGGCTTTTTTTTAAAAAAAAAAAAAACAAGAGTGCGGGGTCCAGGTGAACGTTCCGCTGAACCCCGCACTCATTTAGACTAATCCTAGGAAAATTTTAAGTATGCAGTTAATTTGTGCTTAATATGTGCTCAAAACCTGTGAAAAAAAATTTGCGAAAAAAGTGCAGAGATGGGCATTGATACATACATGTATTTATATATGGAGGTGGGGTATATAAGACGAAGCCCACTGTGCAATTTGAAATTTGACTATCTCATTAATTTGTGCTCAATATGTCCCTAGTTTTTCCACAAATAAAAAAATTTGTGCTCAAATTTTAAGGGCTTTTTTAAAAACCAAGAGTGCGGGGTCCAGGTGAACGTTCCGCTGGACCCCGCAGTCATTTAGACTTAGCCTAGGAAAATTTTAAGTGTGCAGTTAATTTGTGCTTAATATGTGCTCAAAACCTGTGAAAAAAAATTTGCGAAAAAAGTGCAGAGATGGGCATCGATACATACATGTATGTATATATGGAGGTGAGGTATATAAAACGAAGCCGACTGTGCAATTTGAAATTTGACTATCTCATTAATTTGTGCTCACTATGTGCTTAGTTTTTCCGCAAATAAAAAAATTTGTGCTCACTATGTGCTTAGTTTTTCCGCAAATAAAAAAATTTGTGCTCAAATTTTAAGGGCTTTTTTTTTAAAAAACCAAGAGTGCGGGGTCCAGGTGAATGTTCCGCTGGACCCCGCACTCATTTAGACTTCTAGCCACCTGGACCCCGCACTCTCGTTTTAAAAAAAATGTATGTATGTATGTATATATTTATGTAGGTACACGTACAGAGCAACCCACATACTGCTTTAAACGAAAATGTCGCTAATTTTTGTACATACATACATACTAGAGGTCGGAAACTATCGATAGTCAGCACCATCGATAGTGTACGATAGTTTTTTGCAAACTATCGATAGTATATCGATAGTTGACGATAGTTTCGGTTGATTTGGGAGAGTCTACGACAACGCTCACACTGTAACCGCCTTTTGCCTTTTTACTAATAACACTGTAGGTTGCGTTATATAGTGCGCTTTCCAGAAATGTATAACAGCTATGGCCGCTGTGGTGCAGTGGGTAGAGTGCTCGCCTGCTATGCCACAGGTCTCGGGTTCAAACCACGGTCCGAGCAAAACACCAAAACAATTTTTCTAATTAGTAAATATCCAATTATTGGGTTTTTTAAAAGCAGCGGTCACCTCTCGGCAGTTGGCGGCATACCCTCCGAGAGTATTTCTGCCATGAAAAAGCTTCTCACAAAAAATGCATTCGCCGTTCGGAGTCGGCATAAAACTGTAGGTCCACCCAATTAGTAGGAAAAACAAAAGGAGCACACCTCGAATTGGGAGAGAAGCTCGGCCATAAAACACGTCAGAGTTATAATAGCGCCATTGTATTATTATTATTATTATAACAGCTATTAAAAATCTAATATCGTTTGATACCCATATTGTAGGGTAATATTAATGTTTTTGGGCAATCACATTTTGACCGATAATTCAGTTATCGATAAATTTATCGAAATATATCGAAGACCAAATGAAACCTGGGGTCATCTCCTTTCGTTTGCTACCCATATTGTAGTGTAATTTTAATGGTTTTGGGCAATCACATTTTGACCGATAACTCAGTTATCGATAAATCTATCGAAATATATCGAAGTCCAAATGAAACCTGGGGTCATCCCCTTTCGTTTGATACCCATATTGTAGTGTAATTTTAATGTTTTTGGGTAATCGCATTTTAAACGACCATGCGACTAGAATGCATAGTCGTATTTATGTTGCTTTGACTACTTGCTAGTCAGCAATTCAAACCCTGCATGGAATAGTTACCGTTTGTTTGGTGCCTAGTGGTCACATTTCAAATTTTCAATAAACTATCGATAGTTCAAACGATAGTCGAAAACCATCGATAGTGTAAACGATGTTCAGAAACCATCGATAGTGACGATAGTGCCATCGATAGTTTCCGACCACTAATACATACATATGTACGTACATATGTATTGTATGTAGGTTCCCTGCAAAAAATGCCATTAATCCGGGACGTGTCCGGGA